>AP028451.1:9669203-9773266 GCA_036509395.1 Antheraea yamamai
GAACGAATAGTGCCTTCAAATCTGATAGTGACGAGACTCCAATTCCTCATAGTTATCGCTTTACGCTGCAGGTGGCCTATGTGTCGCAATGGTTATAAGTAAACGTTGAGTTTTGTCGCAACTTGGCTGTTCCCGTGTGGTGTCATGGTGTAACACATTAACTTTTTGACTACATAACCGAGCGTCTTGACACTTTATATACATATTGTCAGGGGTACAAGAAAGAACAGTGTGTTCCTTCTATTCTGAAAACGATGTTCGAAGCTATCATAGCTTCTTTTAAAATTAATAATGGCAACAAACATTTCTACTAAGAAATACATGTAAGTAATATTAGAAAAACTAACAGCATACTTCATAAAGAACAATGCGCTCCACCGCCCACAGAGTAAGTACACAAATAACTTGAAGGCAGTAAATAAAATATAATAAATAAATAGTAGTTTAGAAGTAAAATTGAACATAAAATACAGAGTGAAGTTAAAATGAAATAAAATAATCATTACGTATTATAAAACAAAGTCCTCCCCCACGTCTGTCTGTATGTTCGCGATAAACTCAAAAACTACTGAACGGATTTTCATGAGGTTTATAATATATAATAAATAAATAATTATATATTAATGCAACATCAGGGGTGCCACAAGTGCGTTGCCATCCTGTGTTTGGGGGAAGGGGGGTGGGAGGGAAAGGAGAGGAGAGTTGGGACTCCGGCGCTCTCACTGACCGAACGAAACACAACAATGCAAGCACTGTTACTTCACGTCCGTTTTCTGTGAGATGGTGGTTCTACCCTGGACGAGCCGACCCTTTCATGCTGAAACCAATAATATTAGGTATTTACCTATGAAATTGCCGTTATGCAGTACTGGCCATTTCAAATCAAAATAATTTTTGTTTGGCTAAGAATTGTAATTTCAAATTAATTTTATTTTAAAAACATGGAATTCTTTTCCAAAAGTAGTCATTTGTTTATTGATTAGTGTTACATTTTCATCGCATTTCAATCTTTTTTGTCATCATGGATACGTTAAAAATTCGAGTAATTATGGAATATGAGTACCGTCGTGGCAGCAACGCGGCACAAGCGGCACGCAACATCAACAACGTTTACGGAGCTAACACTACAAACTAACGCAACCACTTGTTATTGGTTCGCTCGCTTCCGTTCTGGGAATTTCGACCTTAAAAATGAACCTCGCGGTCGTCCGAAGACTTTGGTCGACAATGACGAATTAAAGGCGATTGTGGAAGCTGATGATACACAATCTACGGCTGAATTAGCAGCAGCTTTCGACGTTAGCGTCAAAACAATATTGGTCCATTTGCATCAAATTGGCAAGGTAAACACACTACTTACAGACTACTACTTTTTCCAGAATTTGGATAACTCCTTGGCGGGAAAAAAATCAATACCCGAGAGGCAGTACAAAATGCCTTTGAAGAATTTGTTGCCTCCCGTCCAGCTGATTTCTTTAAGAAGGGCATCAATAAACTACCACTGCATTGGCAAAGATGCATTGATTGCATGGGTGATTACTTAGATTAATACAAATAAAAAATACATGAAAAAAATTTGTTTAAATTTTTTCATACAAAACGGCAATTTCATAGGTAAAGACCTAATAGTTTCAACGTGGCTCTACCATCTACCGAATTATGTGTAATATATGATATTCTAGTTGACCCGGCAGATGTTGTCCCGCCTTGGTAATGAAAAAGCTTGCACAAATTATATAATTAAATCTTTTTCGTGAGTCGCTTTATCTACTGGTGAACACCGCATGAAAATCCGTTTATTGTTTATTGAGTTTATCGCGTATAGACAGACAGATGTGGCCGAGGACTTTGTATTATAATAATTAATAATAAGATAAAGACCAACAGACAATCCAAGCATACTAATCATACTACAGTTGAAAGCTCAACAACAAAATAAGATATAACTTAGTTCAAGATGCAGTTCTCTGTTTTATGGCTTCTTAAAACAAAGCTTGCGGGTTGGCTAAAATTTCAATTTCTATAAAATGAATCCTAGTTTAGTTAAAAGCTAAAAATGAGGGCATAGTTGTTAACGTGTGCGGTCACCCTTTCTATGGGTGCAGGGTCCAATCCTAGCAACTGCATAGAAGCTTTCGGTGAAGGAAACCATTGCATAATGATAGGGCATTTTCTTAGTTAGTGTAGGTGGTAGAGCCACGCTGAAGCTATTACTGGTTTCAGTATGAATGGGTCGGCTCGCCCCGGTTACTACCACCCTCTCGCAGAAAACCGACGTGAAGTAACAGTGCTTGCATTGTTGCGTTTCGTTTGGTCAGTGAGAGCGCCGGAGACCCATCTCCCCTTCCCTTCTACTTCCCTTCCTCCGCCCCAACACAGACTAGCAACGCACTTGGGACTCCCCTGGTTTTGAAAGTGCCTATGGACGGTGGTGATCACTTAACGTCAGGTAACCCACCTGTTCGTTTGCCTCCAATGATATCAAAAAAAAAATAGTACACCTGGCTAGCTACCACTAACAAGTTACCTGTCGTTGTCGTGGAACAAACCTGTCACCGAGCATCTGTTGGTGTGTTCCGGCAGCTGCACTTGTGAGTCAACGCATTCTAACTTTAACGTGTTTATCATATTAGCCCACATCGTCACTTAACCACAAATGATAATGTGGTCAAATACTAAAACCTACAATACTAGCTGAACTGGCCACGCGTTGCTGCGACGTAAAAGAAATTCGAAATTAAAACGTGGCGCCATCTATTACATATCTATAACAGTCGGTTCTAAGCATTTCCGTCAACAAACTAATTTAAAGCGCCATCTGTTCGAGACTTATGAAACTTGCAATCAATAACTATAATCAACATTGATAATCATTTAATTTGTAACCAAAAACTATGGAGGTCATTAATCGAAATATAAATTATCATATATCTCAAGTTGGACCAAATTACACATAAATGCCAACTTTCATGAAGATCGGTTGAGTAGTTTCGGAGTTCATCGTGGACAAACATCATGGATTTTATATATCGACGGAAGAAAACGGAATTGTCGTAACTTGAAAAACCCAATATAACACCAGAGCAAAAAAAAAACTATTTAAAAAAGTTCATAACTCATATTCTATTTATAGAAATAGAAATTGAAAATTGGTATGTACTTATATAGCAAGCAATTCCAAGTCTCACTGTCACGTCAATAAAGTATTATTAATTTTATTTAAATAAAGACATATTTTACCCTGGTTAGCCCAAAATGCAAGTTACAAAATTTCCGCTTAAGATTTAAAAAAAATGAACTGTTTCCCAGTGATACATCAAATATAAATTAAGGTAAGCAAAGCCGCCAGAAAAGGTTAGTTTAATTATAAATAGCCTTCGCTGATGGTAAAGGAAAGCATCGTGAGGAAGCTTGAACGCCTTGAAAAACATTCCCTAAGTAAAAAGGCCATCAAAACCTATTCTAGTAGACCTGATAGTGTGTTTATTCACAAGTGGACAAAGTGTGTGCACCTATACAAGTGAATAACTTTGATTGTGTGGGTATAGAATTAAATTTTAAATATAATAGTACTAAAACATAGGCTAACTTAACATAGGCTAAGTTTACTAACAAAAAAAATGGATGTAATATCTGAAATAAATTATTATTATTATGCTCAACTCTGAAACAGCTGCAAAGTTAAATCTTATCAGAATAACATCTTTAGGTAATGATAAGTTATCTATCTATCGCTTACTTCCTTCATACGAGTGAAAGAGATAATCTTACTTTCCTCTACAACTCGTTAGTGTTAGAACGCAAATATTAGACTCTAAAAGGTACAAAAAGCAAATGGAGTATAGTTTAATAGTAATAATATCGGATATCTATAGAGTTGTTCAAACGTGTAGTTAAAACTAATATTTACTCGCGGTTTTACTTACATAAGTTTTACTTGCATACAACAAGCTTCATAGCATGTTGCAAGTAAGACTGACTGTTTAGTCAAAACATCCCGGCTTCAATTCCCATACATGACTTTTTTTTTTTCGAACTGACTACGCTATTTACTTGGCAAGGTCTTAACAGCTTCACCGGACTATTTTGATAACTAGCTCAAGGGTCACGGCACGCCTCGGCTTGGGCTGTTGCCTGATTTATGCATTTCACGAACTAAAACCCATACATGACTATGTTACTATCAGTTCTGGCAAAGGTCAAGCGAAAGAGAAGTGACTCGTATAAAATTGCGACCGCCCCTCTCTCTCTCTCATTATATTGCTAATCTATATCTTCTATACATATAATAAGAATGTAAATCTAACGTGTCTGGGTTTTTTAGATTTTTGTTTAAATAATTTTGCAGGGGTCCAGAAATAAGTAAGAAAATACATTTCAATCAATTTTAGAAATGTCTATCTGTCTGTTGGTTTAACACGCATCGCTGCTAGCACTGCGTTTATGATAAAATCTTGTCAAGAAAATAACAAAAATATATATTCCAGTAACCTTTAGTCTTTGTTTCATTAAAAAACAAATTCGGTTAGATCTATCAAAAGTTATTGTACTTCTAATGACGACGTGACTTAAGTACGAGAGAAAAGAAGATAAGTAAATGAACTTAATACATTTAGATGACTTTATTAATCGCTGTTTTTCACATAAGCTTTAAGTAGTAAGGGTACAGGTACAGATAACGAATATATTTGTGCTAAAAAAATTTTGGCAAAGGTTTCGTGAGGAATTATATATGTATATATATATACATATATAGATAGTTACAGTTAGATAGACCTTGCTATGAAAAAAAATCATGATAAAACTCTAGTTGGCACGGTTTTTATAACACCCGTCGTGTTAGCAACCACTCTTGATTTGATAAATCTGAGGCCAAGTACGTATAAATGTGAATAGACAGCTGCAATCTCAATCCTCTTCTAAAAGTCACATCGTTAATACCGGGCGAGAACGTAATCAATAATACAGTATGAATGAATAAGTCAGTCGCCACTGCACTAAGATTCTGTTACGTTTTCTTTCACTCGAAAATTCAATTCCATTGCAGTGTTTAAGTTAAAATCACTCGATGCAACGACTGAGCGTGTTTTAACTTAATCCGAGTTAAATCATTTCTTCAAATTAAACACTTTTGTTGATTCTCTTCTGTTTTTTATTAATCCAATCTATGAAGAAACTTATTTATGAAACGTCAGACTACCATTCAAGGAAAATAATGTTGCAATTGGGATATAGATTTATTATTACAAAATGTTATAGTAACATGCCTCTAACAATTAATCTATTGAATCATCGTGTAATCATACCGCCTTGGCGTGGCGGTAAATTTCGCTGCCGCACATATATCGCGGCCCTCAACGGCAGCGTCTCAAGCCTACGTCTCATCCCCGTAAAGAAGGTCTCGAGCACGCTTCTAACACGATACAGTGATACCGTCACACGTGCACACACACAAGGTACACATTGTGGAAGTGTTTCTAATTCTTTCTCCTATTTTTTCGTTTTTGATTATTTTTTTTAGCTTTTAGGTATCAGGCCCAAAATACGTGGTCATGCTCGTGAGGTATATATAAAGGCACGCATATATGTTTCACCAACGCATACACGTATGGTTAGTTAAGCTAGCATGAATAGTTTAGCTCGTTGTCATATGCCTGAGTGACTGAAGCGTTCGCCCAAAATAGCTGTTAAGGCTGTAAAAGTTCATCAGGTCAACAGCGCATAGTCAGGTCGGAAAAATGTAAACTCAACATTGATCATCAGCACTTTGGTCATAACTATATTATAGTTATATTTTTGAATCTATTGTCGAGTTATTCTAGCTTCTTCTGTATATTTATTTAGGGGATGTTTAAGTGAGCAGACATTTTTTGTAACTTCTGACCAGCATCTCCTGGTCCCTGGTCAGCAAATGTTAGCAATGCTCTTACTACCCCTCCCATGCTTAGGTAAATATTTATATAAATATTTTAATTTTTTTCTGGTTTCTTTATTAATTAATGGTCGGTAATTAACAAGTCTATATATAAGGAATTTATAATCTACTAGCGGGCCGGGTGGACGTTGTCCTGCCTTGATAATACAAAAAAAATCCTAAAAGTCAACCGCAACCCCACCTACCG
Source organism: Antheraea yamamai (assembly GCA_036509395.1). NCBI lineage: Eukaryota > Metazoa > Arthropoda > Insecta > Lepidoptera > Saturniidae > Antheraea > Antheraea yamamai. Next base: position 9,675,326 of record AP028451.1, read on the forward strand.
GGTCCAATTGTGAATCTAAACCATTCTCGGATCCACTGGAATACGCACATAAAATTTCATCAAAATCGGTCCAGCCGCTTAGGAGGAGTTCAGTAAAGATATATATAATAGGTCTTTACCTATGAAATTGCCGTTCTGCAGTACTGGCCAATTCAAATCAAAATAATTTTTGTGTGGCTAAGAATTCTAATTTCAAATTAATTTTATTTTAAAAACATGGAATTCTTTTTCCAAAAGTAGTCATTTGTTTATTGATTAGTGTTACATTTTCATCGCATTTCAATCTTTTTTGTCATCATGGATACGTTAAAAATTCGAGTAATTATGGAATATGAGTACCGTCGTGGCAGCAACGCGGCACAAGCGGCATGCAACATCAACGACGTTTACGGAGCTAACACTTTAAACCAACGCACCACCTGTTATTGGTTTGCTCGCTTCCGTTCTGGGAATTTCGACCTGAAAAATGAACCTCGCGGTCGTCCGAAGACTTTGGTCGGCAATGAGAAATTAAAGGCGATTGTGGAAGCTGATGATACACAATCTACGGCTGAACTAGCAGCAGCTTTCGACGTTAGCGTCAAAATAATATTGGTCCATTTGCGGCAAATTGGCAAGGAAAAAAAGCTTGACAAATGGGTGCCCCACGAACTCAATGATCGCCAGCGCGAAGTACGCGTCGAGACGTGCCTTGCACTGCTCAACAGACACACAAATGAAGGAATTTTGAACCGCATTGTTACCTGCGATGAAAAATTTTGTTTGATAACAAGCGCTCAGCAAGTTGGTTGGATCCTGGTTCAGCACCTAAACAATGCCCTAAACGAAAACTTACCCCTAGAAAAGTGATGGTCACTGTTTGGTGGTCTAGCGCCGGTAGGATTCATCACAGCTTCTTACCAAACGGGGTGAGCATTACTGCAGATGTGTACTGTGAAGAACTGAACACAATGATGGAGAAGCTGGCACATCTCCAACCAGCATTGGTCAATCGCTCGTCCCCGGTGCTCCTGCACGACAACGCGCGACCTCATACTGCACAGCAGACGGTCTCCAAGTTGCAAGAACTGGGGTTGGAAGTTCTCTGTCATCCGCCCTACTCACCAGACCTTGCGCCTACAGACTACTACTTTTTCCAGAATTTGGATAACTCCTTGGCGGGAAAAAAATTCAATATCCGAGAGGCAGTACAAAATGCCTTTGAAGAATTTGTTGCCTCCCGTCCAGATGATTTCTTTAAGAAGGACATCAATAAACTGCCACTGCGTTGGCAAAGATGCATTGATTGCAAGGGTGATTACTTCGATTAATAGAAATAAAAAATACATGAAAAAAATTCGTTTAAATTTTTTCATACAAAACGGCAATTTCATAGGTAAAGACCTAATATATCAATGACAAAATATCAATATTAGATGAACACAGGCCGCTATACTACGCGTCACTAGTCTGACGCAAGCCGCGTAAGCGCAATATGCTCGGTCACGCTATACTAGCATGTCATGACGCGAAACACATAACTTTATCTCCTGCCAAAAATACCGCTCAACGTGCCTAAAGAAGTTCTCACATCAATAAGTAATATGGATGATAGCGTTATAATTTTAATACCATTGTCTCTGTTGCTTGGATATCTATGCATAATTATTTATGTTGTACCTACTAATTATGAGACGACCAAGTCTCCAAACGACCGAACAAATGCTGGTACGTTATTTGCTAATATTTCCCACAATAAATTAGAAAGCTATGAAATTCCACAATGCAGTGTTTATTTTTTAATCAAATGCATAAATTTCCATTCCGTCCGCCAAACAATACTGTCATTACGAGATGTTTTATATAAACAAAAGCAAGTAAGAAGTCAGAAGGGATGGTCTCGGGTAAAGGCAAGATAACTTTGAAACAGACAAGAAGCGAAATTGTGAAAATTTATTCAAATGATCAGGAGGGTAAGAAAGAACGGCTTGAAATAATAAAGACTAATGTTCGTTCGGTTGTCGAAATTCAACCATAATAAAGGGTACACATTTTTTTCTTCACTTGTATATATATATATATATATATATATATATATATATATATGTCGGAGCAGAGATAAGATGACATCCATGAAGAAATATGACGTAATGGTTATAATTAAATCCACCAAGAGCAATAGAATAAAATGTTGATCGATAATTAAAACACACCACTGAATATAGTTACGTTGAATTATCCGTAGCTGTGAGTAGCCCAACTGTCTGAGCGAGAATGCCCAGTATCTAGCCGTTGGTCGCCTTTTAAGGCATCAAGATACATAAAGCTGGTACTTCCAACCAATGGCGTCTCACACCGGGGTAAGCAATGAACAGCCGATAACTACAACCAATAGCGTTTGAGGTCATTAGTAACACCCCCGACATAGTCAATAGCGCGGTATCTCAGGTCAATAGTGGCTTCCCTGATATATATCTGTCTGTTTATATTATATTTTATAACAGTGGTGGTGTTTTACATAATGTTCGGTTATTGTGCACAAGTGAAGAGAATGGGGAATAATACCACGGAGTATGAATTCTGCAAAAACTCTCTGGAAATGTGCCAAAACAAGGAAGCCATCGTCTTGTTAGATTAGTGAAATTATCGTAAAACACTTGTAATGTGTTACCTACTCGACAACGGCCGGAATAATCCGGAAGATTGGTTGCCAAAAATAAAATTAAACAAAAGAACGAAAGATATTCCGTCTTAAAAGTTATGCTTAGCTATTTTTAGTAACTCTTTCCTCTTCGAAAATATGTAATTAACCAGTTTTTTATATGTACTAGTGTTCGCCTAGTGGTCGAAATACGACCATATTTTTTTTACATTTTCAAAAAATATTCATATTGACTTAAGGCTAGTAATTTTGCTTTGCTATTACGACAACATGAAGTGTCCATGTCACGTAGTCCTTTCACCTAAGAATTTTGACATTCAATAAGACCAAAGAGAATAATAATTATTCCAGTGGCTTAATAATTTATTAAAGATATATTGTTTATCAATTAATTATTTAAGTATTTATTAATGCATATTATGAATTTACATATTATATATTATAAAATTAACGTACAGTTTGACCATAGATTTTCTATGAAAAATAGAGTGAGTAAGGCATGGAACGTAAGTGTGAATGGGAAGATAATAAACAGCATGATGAGAGTAAAAGAATAAATAGATAAGAAATGAAATAGCGAAACGTCTTTCTTATTTACATGTGTGTATATGTTGTGTGTCATTCGAGCAATAGTGTGTGTAATGTTTATTTTAATTAATTTCAAGTATTTCTAATGCATTTTATACAAATAATAGCTTTATGCACTTCTCCTCCACATAAACTTTAACTATGACAAATTTCACGTTCATCTATTCGCACAATTCGCTTAAAAAGGGGTACGAAGTTTTCGTTTCACGTATTAATATATAGATACGATAAATCGTTAAGCATAAAGCGAATAACTTCTAACCCTCATCTGTTATGTAAATTTATTTGACCGAGAGAATTATCAAAGCCTTTGTATCAGAGCATCTTATTTATATTCATTAGTTTATACAGATAATGAAACTTTGATTGGAGGCTTTCGAGGAACCAATCTGGGGATTGGTTTTGAGGATATTATTATATCTACGGAATATTAATACTAAAATAATTGATTTAGATTACCCCTATACAAGTGATGGAAATAAATATATAGTTGCTAACTACATTTGAAATTTTCAAAGAACTGGCCAACCGTTTGGGTAACTTATTTCTTGATGAAAAGGCTAGGTAATAATGGTCATCTAGAAGTATTAACAAATAAAGTCGCTCGTCGTCCTTATTTCTTCTAAACTACACGACGGATTTTGATACAGTTTGACTATCATTTAGATAATTTCTTCCACAAAGTTTGTATGTATAATACCTGTGTATTTAACTCATACAGAGTAGAGAAAAATCGATGTATTTCAATGAAAACGCTGGTAAATGCTTACGAGATATATTAAATAATGCACTAGAGTTTTGTAAATCTTAGAAGTGGCTACAAAAAAGTCTAGAATGGTATATATCTATCTACTAAGGATAATTCACAGTAACCATTTTTGTCTTTTACATCTCTATATATATAATTTTCTGTCTGTGTGTATGTACTGTACGAGTTCTGAACTCATAAACGGCTGGACATATTTTAATGATTTTTTTTGTGTGTGTTCAGGTAGATTCAAGAATGTTTTTGACTCATAATTAGACTCGTTAGGAGGAGCTGCGGTTGACTTTTATGTTTTTTTTATAATTAGGGCAGGACAACGTACGACGGGCTCGCTAGTATTGTTAAAAATATCGTTATTTGTGTGACTTATACAGTATAAATCTTTACCCAAATACATACATTAGTTACGTTGGTTATTTAATGTAGATTAAAGGACTTCTTTTCAGTAAACATCTTGAAAGGTATCATAGATTTAAAAGTATGCGCTATCAAAAAAAGTTGTTCTGTGTGTCTTTCTACGTGGTTTTGCTTCTATGACTGTATGGATATCAAAGTCCCAACAATTGATTTAAATTATTTAAGCATCTATGACACCGGTATGTACGTAGCTGGGACGGGATGCTAGTAAGAGTATATTGCCTCATAATTAGACAATGCAGTCAGTCTTCTGTGATTATTTCTTTATGGCAGCGATTTTTGTTTTTCCTCGAACTGACTACGCCATTGACCTAGCAAGGTTTTAACAGCTTCACCGGACTACGTTATGGCAGCGTGTTTAACGACATCTACTAGCTATGATCTTATTATCTTATCTTACAGCTTATCTATACTAATATTATAAAGTTGGAGGGTTCGTTTGTTTGGATAACGCGCTTATCTCAGGAATTACTGGTCCGATTTGAAAAATTATTTCAGTGTTATATAGCTCATTTATCGAAGAATATATCACGCTATACATACGCTAAGAGCAATAAGAGCGGAGCAACAATCAAAAATGTTTCAACATCAGGTTTCTTTCCGTTTGTGAGGTTCCGCCGCGAGTTAGCGTTAGCCCAAAGTAACTATTCCGTGCGGGCGAAGTCGCGAGTAGAAGAGAAGAGTTTAATAGCGAAAAGCTACGATAAGTTCCCACTACAAAGCAGACACAAACACATTAACAGTTCACAAAGCAAACGTTCAGGTTAAGTACAGTAGTTGTTAATATATATCAATTTCTACACCACTATCATTATATAGTATAAAACAAAGTCCCCTACAGCGTCTGTCTGTCTGTATGTTTGCGATAAACTCAAAAACTACTGAACGGATTTTCATGCGGTTTTCATCAATAGATAAAGTGATTTCTGAGGAAGGTTTTGGTATATAATTTGTTAAGATTTTTTTTATAATCAGGGCGGGACAACGTCTGCCGTGCCCGCTAGTTAAAAACATTATAAAGCTAAAGAGTTTGTTTGCATGAATCAATATATAATATACTGTAAGACCGATAGGAGAGGAGCACCAATGAAGAATGTTTCGAAATTAGGTTATTTTTCCTTTTCAGAATTTCCGCTGTTAATTAGCCAATAGAAACTATTCCGCGCGGACTAAGTCGCGGGCAGAAGCTAGTATACATATAATAAGAATCTAAATTTAACTTGTCTGTACTTTTTAGATTACTGTAGAAAAAGTTATTCAAAAAGATTGTGACTAAGTAATTAAATACATTTAAATCATTTTCAGAAATGTCTCTCTATCTGTCTGTTTATTTGCATGCATCACTGCTAAAGTACAATGTTTATGATAATATATTACACATAAAACATATATTCGAGTAATGTTTAGACTTTGTTTCACTAAAATCTGTTCACTGTATCAACAGTTATTGTAATTTGAATGACGGCGCGATTTAAGTACCAGAGAAGAGTAGGCAAATAAAAGCATCTCAGTGTTATTTGTGCGCGTATGTTTTTCTAATTTCGCCTGTCTAGCTGCTACAACCCTTAAGTTTATAGAATATACTACGATTGCTGTACTATCTTAGATACATTGTCACCAAACACCAGACTAGATTTTTGTTAAAAGCTAAATACTATCTTCTATACATATAATAAGAATATAAATGTAACGTGTCTGTACTTCTTCGAATTTCGTGAAAAAAATTGTTGCACGTGTCTAGGAATAAGTAATAGAATACATTTCAATCATTTTTAGAAATGTCTGCTTGTCTGTCTGTTTGTATGAGCACGCATCACTACTAAAGTACTGGGTTCACAATAAAACCATTACATGGCATAAAACAAAGGCCCCTGCCGTGTCTGTCTGTCTGTTTGTTCGCGATAAATTCAAAAACTACCCAACGGATTTTCATGCGGTTTTCACCGGTGGATGAAGTGATTGATGAGGAACATTTTAGTATATAATTTGTCCAGGATTTTTTTTATAATCAGGGCGGGACAACGTCTTTCGGGCCCACTAGTAAGTCATAAAGCATATCCTCGGGAGTAACTTAGTCTTTGTTTCATTAAAATCGGTCTACACTATCAAAAGTTATTGTAATTTTAATGGTGCCGCGACTTAAGTATGAGAGAAAAGTGGATAAGCAAATGGACTGAATACGATCAGATAACTTTATTAGTCATTGTTTTGTACATCAAGTTCCACGTGGACGAAGTCGCGGGCACATCTAGTAAACAATAAATAATTAATTAAATACTCGAGGATGTAAATTATACCTCCAGTCGTCTGAATATAAAATCGTAAAGTCTAATTTAATTATATTCACATATTTACTCCTCTAGGAAATTTAGTAAGAAATTATACCTTCATATTGGAGAGTTTATTGCTATTTAATAGTGTGATGATAAATCTCTATAAAATATATTTTGTTCTGCATTTTCTCGTGCTTTAAGATAACGCTAAATTTTACGTTCAAGTAAATATTTGTGTTTACTTTTTATGTGCGCTGCTCATTTCTCAGATACAATGTCGAAAACTTTTGCATCCCACACAGTTGTTACCGGTACAAATTGTCCTGTTTTACTTAGGAAGATAACGGCGGAAGATACAATGCCCTTATTTTTTTCTTTGTTTGTCGTCTTTTGGAGCTAGAAATAGTCATATAGAAATATTAGCACTATTTTAGACCAAAACAATAAACATAATGCTGAGCCTATTTCGTTAGTAACAGATACATATATATGGATCTAAATGGATACAGTGTAACAAAATCTTACATCACTGCAACAACATTACACATATCACCTCCACACACATGCACCCAAACATGCTTATACATGAAGGTTTTATTTTTTCCCTTATGGAAAAGAATTAACTTAAAAAAAATATCCGACTCGAAATACATATAAGAGTTATTGAGGTATGTATGCTTGGTACACAAATATATTTCAATAACTCATGTAAGTATGCTTATGTAGCTAAGCTTAGGTCAGTTCAGTTAGGTCGCGAATGGCATGAACTATGCAACTACAGCCCAAACCGAGGTGTGCCGTGCACCCTTGAGCTAGTTGTCAAAAAAAATAGCGTAGCGGCAAACTATACCTACTATTGTAATGTCGAAATCTGATTTAAAATGATTAATTAATTTGCGTACAAAAATATATTGTATTCGACGCATTTACCAGTAAACTATATAAATACCAAAAATTGGTACAACTCCAACGTTATATCTGTGGTATTTAAGTGTCAGCGGAAATTCTACAACTTTTTAGTAACAAGTTAAAACTACAAAGGTTTTGCATGATAAAGGTCTTCCTAGTTGGTAGAGCCACGTTGAAGCTATTACCCGTTTCAGTATGAATGAGTTGACTCGCCCGGGGTACTACCACCCGACCCAGAGAATCATCGACGTGAAGTAACAGTGCTTGCATTGTTGCGTTTAGGTCGGTTAGTGAGAGCGCCGGAGGCCCACCTTCCGTCTCTCCTCTCCCTCCCTCTCCTTCTCCTTCCCCCTCCCTCTTACTCCAAACACAGGCTGGCAACGCACTTGCGACTCCCCTGGTGTTGCTAATGTTTATGGACGGTGGTGATCACTTAACATCAGGTGACCTATCTGTTCGTTTACCTCCTATGATATAAAAAAAAAACAAAATCACAAATAAAGGTATGGAAAAGAACTTGTAGATGTTCTACACACATGTGTGATTTCACTTGAAGTTTTTATAAACACATTTTTGTAAAAATGCGATCTATACTAATATTATAAAGAGGTAAAGTTTGTGAGTTTGTGAAGTTTAAGGGGGTAATCTCAGGAACTACTAAACCGATTTTGAAAATTATTTGACCAATAGAAAGCCACGTTATTTGTAAGTGTAATAAGCCATATATTAACCCGAAAAATGAAAAGACTTTTTGTAGTAGTCAGATTTGCAAAATAAGTCGGAGTAAAAACGGTCGAACGGAAACGTCTCTTACGAACGCTGCCTTAACAATGAGAGATATATGATTTAGTTCTAGTGAAAAGTTGCAGAGTTTGATAATGCTTACTGAGACAGCATATATCTAACTTTTATATTCAAGTCACAAAAAGTGTTTTTTTATAATTGTTTACCGCCCAACGAAGTGGGAACGGGTTATAGTAATTTATAAGAGACAACACTTGTAAGGTATGATAAACAGGGCCCTATAAAATTCTATTGATAATTCAAAACAAATTCTATGCAGTTCGCTGAGCGCTTGCATATTTCTGAGCCAGGAGCTTTACTTTCGTTACAAATGTTATTTATAATTGTGTTGTGTTTTATGTTCCAAAGTACTTTTTGATTGAAAACCAAAATATAGTCCGCATCTAACTTATTAACCGCTCTGAAGTAGATGCGCAAAATACAAATTTAGGTATCAGAGGGACGCAGATGAGGTAAAAGGGGAACAAGCCCGTCCTCGCTCATACGTCGCCTCCTATTGGACCCACGTTGACACATGTTTCCTGTCATTATTAGTTGCAGTACAGTCGCATTCAGAATAGTTTTGTTATTGTTAATTAAATTTTATTGCTATTTTCGTTATTTTCTTTTTTATGTTTACACATTTGTTAATATTAGAAGAGCCATTCAATTCGAAAAATGATGTTTCTATGGAAGGCGTTGTCTAGTGCAAATTATTTATTTATCATTAATGTATTTTATTTACAACTAGCTTTTGCTCGCGACTTCGTCTACCTGAAATAGTTACTTTGGGCTAACGCTAACACGCAGCGGAAGCTCTCAAAAAGAAAAGAAAACCCCGATTTTGAAACATTTCTCATTGGTATTCCGCTCCTATTGGTTTTAGTGTAATCATATATAGCCTATAGCCTTTCTCGATAAATAAGCTACCTAACACTGAAAGACTATTTAAATCGGACCAGTAGTTTCTTGAGATTAACGCGTTCAACCAAACAAATAAGTTTTAAAAAATGAGTATACTCGTAGATTACTACTTTTCTCTCGTACTTACCTCGAGCCGTCATTCAAATTACAATAACTTTTGATAGAGTGGACCGATTTTAATGAAACAAAGACTAAGTTACTCCCGAGGATATTTTATATTTTCTTAATGTAGTTTTATTGTGAACCCAGTACTTTAGCAATGATGCGTGTTCATACAAACAGACAGACATTTCTAAAAATGATTGAAATGTAGTAAAATAAGTACAAACACGTAAGATTTACATTCTTATTATATGTATAGAAGATGTATAGATATAGATAACGGTGTTAAAACACGAATACTACCTACACAATATATGCTAGAGGATATATCCCACAGACAGAAACAAATACTTCCTAAGGGTGGATATGTAATTAATCTACGCGATCACCCAAAACTCACCAAGCAGGTGATTAAATGTTACTGAGATTTGAATATAACTGAAAAATACATGATGTAGCGATCTGTTAATATTCTAGCATTATCTATTACTTTATTATTCACTTAGTCTATGTCTAGTTTTTACTCTTATTTTATTACCTCAGTTGTTCAAGACCTTCTTTGTTGTATGGTTGTTACTACATTTCTCTTTTAATTCTTATAAATTTGACATTGTCATGTATCGTGTATAAAATAAAAATTACTACGTTGTAACGTAGCCTGACCTTTTATTTTTCTTTGAATCCGAATATCCCATAAATAAATATGTACACCAATTATAATTTAATTTTTACTGTCTGTTCATTTTTATCTCTAATACTTTGAAAATATTCTATATGTCTGTATATCTCCTATGTATGTATATGTCTACTCAATTCATATAAATAGGTTTTCGTAAACTAGCTGTCAAACCCGTTTACAAAACGACACAATCGGAATGAAATTTTCAATTCACATACAACCTCTTTTGAAATTAGCAACGTGGTCGTTATACTGCTGCATTCTTATTACTCAATGCAATAATCAAATATTTACTTGAACCATAATTCATTAAAACCCAATACAATGTTATACGTGTAATATCCAGACAACTTAAAGATTAATAAATGTAAATTCCTATAATAATATTCGGAATTAGTTTTGTATTAACCTATGGACTGTACTATGCGCAAGACCGAACTTAAAGCTATATTCAGAGCGGCCGAAAATCATGACGCGGACTATACTTATGATTTTTCTCTCTCCTAATTCATTTTTTTAACTATCCACAATGTTATAGCTATCCTGTATAGTTCGTAATTTCGTTACACATTTCAGTTTTATAAAATTCATCTCACGTCATACCAAAAAAAGTTACACTTAAAAAATAATTTAAAAAGAGGACATCCTTTCGAATATAATATAAATATTTATTTAGAACGAATAATTCAACCTTTCCCTTAACTCTATAGAGATCCGCTATACCTTTCTACGTTCCCACACGGACAGCGTTCACTTCCGCTTAGTATAAAAATGTAAGCGCGTTTGCAATAAACTATCATTACACCACTGTAACCTGCTGGTGATAGTTCTCTAAGCATTAACGACATGAAGACATTTGTAAGTGATACATATATTTTTTTTATTGAATTACTTTTATTCGAATTTGTTTAATTTGTAACGCTGCTTACACCCGCAAGTGATGAGATTGAAGTTGTTACGTAATTATTTAATCACCGCTATTGTTATTTTGCGAAATATATAACTAATTAGATTAGAGTTAATTGTTCCTGCGACTTCGTCCGCGTGGGATAGTTATTTTGGGCTAACGTTAATACGTAACGGAAGCTCTAAAAAGGAAAAATACCCCGATTTTGAAAGATTATTTATTGGTGCGCCACTTCTATTGGTCTCAGCAAGGTATAAAAGCCTTCGTCGATAAATGAGCTATCTAATACTGAAAGAATTTCAAATCAGACCTGTAGTTCCTGAAAGGCTATTATAGAGTGGATCAATATGTGAACGATGGTGATGTCTGGAATTGACTCATCTCTGTGCATCCATTAAAAACGTTTGTGAAATTTACTATTATATAGAATATATTATTATTCTAAATATTATATATATTTGTTAAAAAGATAAACCAGATCGAGTTTCTTGCCAGTTCTTCTCGATGACTAGGTTGTTTTCCGAACCGGTGGTAGTTTTGACGTTCATGAGTGCCTTCTTAGGGCCTAAATTGAATAAAGTGTTTTGAATTTGAATTTGAATTTGAATTTGAATTTGAGATTAACGCATTCGAGCAAACAAACTCTTCAGCTTTTATATTTAATAGCTATATATATATAGCTTTAATATTAGTATGGATAATATAGATTAGATTACAAGAAGAAGAAGACAATTATCCTTTTTTTTTAAATATTTTATGTTTTAAATTATACATCAAAATTTTACTATTTTTTATTAAACACAGTCAAATTCTATGCCAAATTTTATTAACATCCGTTTAATTCATTGGCTATTATCATTCAAACATGTAAATTCCGGTTATAGTATATGGAGACGTCACCGCAAAAATAGTAGTAAGTTAGTATTATAAAGCATTTAAAATTACGTCATTTTTTTTTACTAATTTCTAATTCATTAATAACTACCTTTTGTCCACTGTTTCGCTCATGTTAATATAGATTTTATATATCCCTCGGGAATGTCCTTTTCTGTAGCATTGTTAACAACGTGTTTCTGATAACCTGAATTAAAATTTCTTGATGATCGGTTTAGTAGTTAAAGCGCGGAAGCATAACAAACAAACAAACTCATTTTTACATTTATAATTTTAGTTAGGATATAGTGTCAGTATTAGGTCATTGCATGTTTGCATTGCTTTGCAACCTAACGCTAATTTTGTATTGAACTAGCATAAGTATATACATTTGACATGCTAGGTTAGGATAGGTTGGATTTACGATATAAAATCCTTAGCCAATCTCGACAACTGCCGGTAAGCGTCAGATTTAATGAGTCAAATGCATTCCTTGTAGTACTCCGATCACAGCATTCTTCATTAGTAATATAATATCTATTTACTGTTAATCTTGTAAGAGGTAAACATTTTTTTTTTAAATAGATAGGTTATGCTGGATTTGCGATTAAAAAGCGCGTGCCAACCGCGGCAATTGCCGGTAAGCGTCAGATTCTATGAGTCAAATGCATTCGTTGTAGTCCTCAGAACGTATCACAGCATTTTTCATTAGTAATGTAATATCTAATTACCTTTATTTTAATTTTGTAAAAAGTAATAACTTTTTGATTAATAGGTATGCTTCTTTAATAACACTCGATAAATATTTTTTACATCTTTATTTTTATAAAAAAATTCTAGCTTCTATATGCTAACAGAAGTGTTCAATTTTTAATATTGATACTATATTTTTACTAAAATAGGGTTATATATTGCTAAAAAGTCACGCGATTATGCCCAGTTAACAGTTTTAGCTTTATAAAGCATTTTGTTACGAATTGATAAGTAACAAAATTTTATGATTATTTTTAAGCATAATATTTATTTAATGATATCTAATAACGTCAAATTATTTCTTGTTTTCATCTAAAAAATTGGAAAATTATAAGTTAGGCCACTTTTACACCGTAGTGTCATATATATTAGATTATTATTTTGTACTTATTCAATCACACTGTAATTTTCTGTCATAACTGTGTGTATTCTAACTTCGATTGTTCATTTGTTTCTTTCCGACGAAGAATTGTCTTCGCATTCAGTACACCTTTCTATAATTCCTTCATATACTTTCACATGTCTAGTCTTATAATTACCAGTGTCTGTAACGAAATTAATTTTTATAATTTATTTCTCATTTTGATGTGTAAAGACTGTATACATAATTAATTAATATTTGGATATTAACACATAAAAAATATTTTATGTCGAATAAGTATTTATTAACGTTAAATCTTGTTGAGAAAATCACAAGTTCAATTTCCGAACCAGACGAACGCACGGACTTTTGCCTGATCCATACATATGTTATGATCCATACATACATATGTTGCCATGATTAAAATGCATACATACTAGTTATATAGTTGGGTGTTAACTGTGTTCGGTTTAGACTCAGATAACTCTTTACGTTGTTCATAAAATACATAGACACGCTTTAAAATCGAATAATGTATACATATGTCTCTCGTATTGCGATAGCAAATAAAATAGTTCAAAAATGAAGTGTCTCAATTGTCCGAGCTAATATCTTCAAAATCTTTTTTAAGACAATCTCACAGGCAGATAGATGGCTAGTTAGAGTATGTAAGCTTCGTATCATTGCGCTTTTTTCTAGGGGATAACTGGCTAGTATTAAAAGTAATAAAATTATTATAGAGAAAAAGTCGGCCTACAATTAAAACCCATAGTTCCCAAAAACCAACCGCTGAAATTGTAATTTTGTGAGACAGAAATGTCTCTTCTATATTATAAACTTTTTATCTCTTTGGTAACCAATCTATTTATGACAATTACTGTAATTATTAAGTGGGTAAATATTATAAAGTAATTTATGAGATGATTATTCTCTTGTTAGAAATTAGAGTTTTTATTTCTCTGAGTCCATGTTTAGTTTTATAATATTCCAACCATTGAATTGCATGCTATTTTATGAGATGCCATAAACAATACAGGGTTAAATAACGTAGGATTATATATAAAAAATGGCAGCCGTAGTGATTTTTACGGCCTAAGGTCCTGCGAAAAACTTCTATTCCAAACATATGATAAATAGTGCATAGTTTATACCAAAGATTACCTTTATGAACGAATGAGGACATTATCTAACAATTTACTTAGCAACGATGTTGATACTCCACATATATATAACGCTAAAAGCTTCCTTAGCAAGCTTCTAATTTAAATGCTAATTATGACATACCACGGAAGCTATCTCGTTAACAATTTTCACTTTGCCGTCGCTGAAATAGAATTTCAGAGGTTAGTGAAGCATATTCATTTGTAAAATAATTTTGTCTAACGGCAAGGATAACTTTGCAAATGCGGAAACAAAAACTTTAACAACAATTTCAATTATAATATTTGATATAGGTACTTTCTTGGGTTTCTTGGTGCATTAGAATTGATGTTTCATTAATTTAAAATTAGACTTATGTTTGATTTCAACCGATTAAGGCATTACAAGTTTAATGGAATGCTTTAATGGAAACTATGGGTTGGAGAGTTAATTAATATTTGGATAGAGTTATGCAAAAAAGATTTTAAAAATACCTCTTCATGTTTGCTAAAAAAAAAGTTAAATTAAAGTGTGAAACTAACTTAACTCGAAAACTGCTAAACTGACTTTGTTTATATATTTACTAGCCCTCTGGCTTGTTAGAGTATTGTCTATGCTAAAAGGAATCTAAGTGAAAGCGTTTTGTAAGGGCTAAGTAGTAATACAAAAATTAAAAGATATTCTAAAACTTAATTTAGATGAAGAACGTAGTTGTTAATTGTTATTACAAATCAAAAACATATCCACACGAAACGTCTAAGTATAACTTTATTGTTTATTTTATACTAACTTTACGAATCCAATTAACTTAAAACTTCAATTTAAAAAAACGCTGACGATAATAATTAATTCTTCAACTGTAATCCTTAAAGATTGACGCTGTCGTAACAGACGTTTGAAAGACTAATGAATTGGGTGTAACAAAAAACGTAATTGAAGTGTCTGACATAATTTCAAACTATACTGATGTCACAGACACAATAGATGCCGGTACTGTAGGAAACGTAGTCATGCTCGAGTGCTTCCGTTCGTAACGTCTAAATTCTACCTTTTGCAATTTCAAAACCAGCGACACAGAATCCCACTGAACAAATTACATAGTATTATATAATAATGATAACATTGCGTAAAGTTCAATAGCATAGTAAGTGTGGAATCAACAAAGCACAACGTCCTATTTATATCTATTATTTCCGCTTGAACGAACAAATGGTCCGCGAATTCATTTCAATTTTATCACGTTTGCCGCAATTTACTTTTGGTTTCAAGTAGTTTTTGCGTTTATATGTAAAGAGATCATATCTTTTTTTTATATTTTATAGGCTTAGCGTTTGAATACAATCTCATATGATGATAACGATGTGGTATAAAATGGTAAACACGGTAAACCTAGAAGGAACTGGCTCTTAAGTGCAACTGCCGGAATACACTAACAGATGCTTGCCCACAGATTTTAAGCTCGAGGGTTATACCTAGCCAGACGGATTTAGAAAAAGCCCTAGCACCATGGCATGGCTTTATCACGATAGTTTCCTCCACTGAAAGTTCCGACTTAGTTGCTTAGGAGTGGAACCTACGTCCATCGACGCGGTATCCAAACAAGCTATCAACTAGACCATAATCGCTGAGTGAACAATATAATTTATTGGAGATTAAGAGATTTATGTACAGACCATTTTAATTTATCATATCATCTAGATCGAGAACTCCATTAGGTTAATCTCCTTAAACAAACGATTCACTTACCATATTAAGAAGCTTCTGTCATCAACGTGCGAGTATACTAATATCAGATAAAACCAAAATCCGATAGCAATGGGATACGTTAAAACAAGTTTATAATTTGAATATAAATAATCTAGTAAGAATAAAAAGTAAATTCATGTTGGAAACTCTTGTTGTCTGGTGCTTAAATGAAATTACTTTCTGCTTTAATTGAGAATCACCGAGCAGAACTGGATAATTTGCCTCGCGACGCTGCACTTACAATATTTTTGCTCTTGTAATTCATAAAGCAATGTACTTTTAATATGTAACTTATATAATAGTGAATGTCATAACGTTGTTTCGATCTGTTTGCTTGCACCTAAAGTGATTTTAATATCTACAATCACTACGGACATTCTCTTACCAAAATCGGTTTATTGGTTATACAACATCGGTCCTCGGTCTTCCGCTTCGAAAACCTCCAATACTATAATTAAATGAGCATATATAACTTTAATGTTATCAAAATTGTATTTTGTCTTTTCACTTTAATCACTTCCAGTTATTTAAAAATAGATCACAGTAACATTGATATTGCTATTAACCTTTTAGAAAGTTTCTAAAAAATGATATCATATTTTAACAGGCTCTTCTACTTCAGATATAATATCCAACTCATCTTTAATATGACTGTTTAAATTATCATTAATCAAATAATAATGAATATGCGTGTCAGCTTAAGTAATTTGATTAATTAATTTGGCATTTTATCAATAAAAGAAAGTTATGTGAAGTGAAAGGAACAAATAAATCAGAACATGTCTGTGGATGCTTTTTTTAACGTCTGGTTCGCGCGCTGCTTTATAATTAAAGGAGTTTCTTTTATTTTTAAACACTATAATACAATTTTGTTAAAGCTTTGCAGAAATTGAGCGTGAATTTTTTCGTATTTACATAACGCTTTCTTATTAAAATATCATGCATATATTCTTAAAAATCGGTGTCTAGACAGTGTTTTGTTTAGGAATTGTTACCTGTTATGGATACAAATCTGTCTGCATTTAACCACACTATCAGGAATTAATTACACGGTGAAAGTCATGTTTACTGTACACTTCGGATATAATAATTGTCTCTCGCAGTAATTTACATTACAGTTAGTTATGTAATGTATATTCTGTTAGTCGTAAGTTAGATTTTAAAGGCAATGAAAGGTAATAAATACTTCAATTATGGGAAAATTTGCTATTGAGATTATGTGAGGTAATGATGCCATCATAATCTGAGGAACTGTTTAATATTTACTACTGGTAATAATCATAGGTAAATTGAAGATATAATTGAACGCAATGTATTCGTAGAGAATTGTGGATATTGTAATAGGTAAAATAGAATTTATGAATTTATTTATTTCTTTGCATAGACATAATAAGTGTAATAAATAAATCCCACGTTCTTATTTATTTATTAACTAGCTTCTGCCCGTGACTTTGTCCGCGTGGAATAGTTGCTTTGGGTTAACGTTACACGCAGAGGAAGCTCTCAAAAGGAAAAAACACCCCGATTTTGCAACATTCTTCATTAGTGCTCCGCTCTCATTGATGATAAGCCTTCCTCAATAAATGAGATCTAACACTGGAAGAATTTTTCAAATCGGACCAGTAGTACCTGAGACTAGCACGTTCTACCAAACAAACCACCCAGTTTCATAATATTAGTATAGATTATTCATAATACCCAGACTTAATGTTATTCAAAATTTTAATTTTTGTTAGAGAATATACCATTTATTTATAAGAATACATCAAACATTATTTCTCTTTGCAGGTTTGTTTATTGTTGGCATTAGCCACTTGCAAGGCCGGATTTGAAGGAGGATATTCCAACGACGTCGGTGGAGGTCATGGCGGTGCTCCAAGCTTTGGCTATGGAGGTGGTCAGGACTTCTCGGGTGGAAATGGTGGACATACTATCGCTTTAGCTCAAGGTGGAGGACATGATTTTGGAGGAATTCAGGGAGGGGGTCTCGATTTAGGAGCACAGGCTTTCAGTCACGATGGAGGTAATATTGGAGGTGGCTTCGAAGGAGGTCATGGTGGAGGAGGTTTAGAAGGCCACAATGGAGGTGGCTTCGAAGGAATTCAAAGCGGAGGCTTTGAAGGAGGTCACACCGGTGGTGGCGCTGATGGTGACTCTTATTTGCAAGCTGCTCACGACTCAGGACTGCAGGGTCATTTTGAACTTGGCGGACAAGGAGGTGGATTCGGAGGACAATTCGGCGGTTTTGGAGGACACGGTGATGCTAGTGGTAGCGATGAAAGTGAGGGCGGTCATGGTTATGGTGGTCAACTCCAGTCTTTCCCACTCCAAGATGCCGGTAACGATTATGGTCATGGTGGGGATTTCGGTGGTCACGCTGAAGCGATCCCGGTTGGAGAACACATCGATGTCGAAAGCCCTGTCACTGTACCCCTCTACAAACACATCACTGTTCCAGTACACAAGCCGATCCACGTTAATGTACCCAAACCTATTTTGGTGGGTGTACCTCAGCCTTACCCAGTTAAAATTCCAGTCAATAAGCCAGTGGCTGTTCCAGTTGAAACAGAAATCTCCATTCCTATTGAGAAGGTTGTTCCCTACCCTGTTGTGAAACATGTACCTTACCCTGTGGAAAAACATGTCCCAATTAAAGTCGAGAAGACTGTAACGGTCCATGTGCCTCAGCCTTACCCTGTCAAGATTCCCGTTTACAAAACGATCCATCACAAAGGCCATCATTATTAGGTCAAACACTTCGTGCCTTGTAAATATTGTTAACTAATTTTAAGTCATTTTCAACTGTCTTCATGTTGTAGTTGATTTATTTATTGTAAATAGCTGTTGTCTGTTATTGTGTGTTGTTGTTGAATATATAAATGATTGTTATATTTATTTCCTTGGTTTTATTAAAACCCCTAATTATATACCAGTTTTTGCCCGAAATTTTGTTCACGTGATATGTTTTCCATATTCCAGTAAAACTACATCACTTATTTCAGTTAAATTTATGCTGGCTTTTACTTTGAAATTATTATATTAGATAGATTATCTCTCACATTTAATCCCCTTTACATCTAGTAAATAGATCTAAATTAGTTCAATACATTTCGAGTAGCGCGGGTTCTAAGACGAAAACAATGATTATTTCTGTTTGTACAGCTTATTCTTATATCATAAGCATAATAATAACATAATCTATACCTCCCAATGAATTATTTACCAGTAAAGTAGTCGACTATCATTACATAGTATATATGTCTATTAAATACTCCAGGGATTCAAATCATGTGAATTTAAACCATCATATGCTATATAATGTATGTTAGATTTAAAAGATTATTAGTTAGTAGTATAAGTAGTATAAAGTTAGATTTATTGATTGTCCCGAACTTTTGGGCTCCGTATCACTGCGAGTACCAACATACAGTACACGCAAAGCACCGTTGTTTGCTGTCCCACATGCTAAATCTAACTATACTCAAAATTCGATACTGTGTCGCATTGCCCGATCCTATAATGAAGTATATGATACAGTAGACATATTTCGATATTCACGGATTACATTTAAAAGTGAAATAATAAAATTACAACACGGAATTATACAATTATAATATAAAAAGGATAAAGCAAGCACACAATTTAGTGATCACGTAATTTATGATACTTTAAACCCACTAAGCAAAGGAGAGGTAGAGGCTGCTTGTTTTTGTTGTGATGATCCGATGATCCCAATTGCCGGAACTAAGAACCTAAAACAATAGGGAAAAGAATAAAAAACTACTTTTTAACATCACCAATGCAGAGGTTTCAATTACCGTAGTTAAGGGCCCCTTTCTGTTGGTGTTAATTGCTTAACAAGCTTAAAAGACATGGGATATTTGCTGATATCATCTAAATTAAAATAACATGCGTTGCAAACGAAACCTGCTATGCGTTTTTATACATACATGCGTTCTAAAAAAAAAAAAAACTTGTCCACCGCCTTGTAAGGAAAGTTTTGAAAATAAACAATTTATTTAATTTAATGTTATGTTGCAGAACAATACAGTTGTTAAATAAACTCGAGAAGCGTTGCAAGAGGAAATTAATTCTCGAGTTGCGGGAGAGTGTGACGCTTTATTATTACGTCTTCAGCATGTACGAGCAGGATATGGAATATGGTATAATGGAAACGACATCCTCAGTACATAATACGAAATCGAATCATTCCCTGTTCGTTTTCTATTCTCTATGACGCTTATAACTACGGAACATGTTTTTTTTATCATACTAGCTGTGTCCGAGACTCCGACTGTGAGGAACCTAATGTAAAAAAAAGTGACTAATAAAAACATCTGAATGTATTAAGTCCATTTACTTATCTATTTTCCTCTCGTACTTAAGTCGCGTCGATCATTAAAATTACAATAACTTTTGATAAACCGAACCGATTTTAAATAAACAAAGATTAAATGCTACTCGAAGATATGCTTTATGATATTCCAGTAACTTAGCAGTTATGTGTGTTCATACAATCAGACAGACATTTCTAAAAATGATTGAAAGGTATCTTATTACTTATTCCTAGACACCCGCAAGTTTTTTTTTTACTAAAATCTAATAAGCACAGACACGTTAGATTTACATTCTTATTATATGTATAAATGGGTCTAAAAGCATCTGACCATAATATTAAATGACAGTGTGGTATAAGATAGTAAACACGCTAAACATAGAGGGGGCTGGTTCTAACTGCCGGGACATACTTATAGGTGCTTGGCAACAAATCTTCAACTTGAGGGTGGTAGCTAGCCAGGAGGACTTAGGAAAAGCCCTGACCCAATGTTTTTTTTAATTTATTTATATCATAGGAGGCGAACGAACAGGTGGGTCACCTGATGTTTAGTGATCAACGACGTCCATAGACACTAGCAACACCAGGGGAGTCGCAAGTGTGTTGCCAGTGTCTTTGGGGTATAAGGAGGGGGGGCTGGGAGAGGGAAGGGGAGGTGGCCCTCCGGCGCTCTCACTGACCGAACGAAATGCAACAATGCAAGCACTATTACTTCAAGTCGGTTTTGCTGTAGGTCGGGTGGTCGTACCACGGGCGAGCTGACACATTCATGCTGAAACCAGTAATAACTTCAGGTGGCTCTACCATCTACAATGTTGTTTTTTTATTACGATGTATTCGTTTACTGGAAGTTCCGGTTTTATAGGTCAAAAAAGGTTTTATGGACACATCTATATAAGATTTTTATAGCGAAGCTAATTTACAAATCCGTGAAATTATGCGAACATTTTGAGTAGACCTATATTTACTACACAAATTCTAGGACTCTATTCTGTAATCTATTTCAATAAACAGTTTGTATTAAGGTTTATCTCCTGGAATTGTTGTATATTTTTTAGTATTTAATTTTATAAAAACAGTTTAGTGCGTCTTTCTGCGCTGTTTGTCAATTCTCTCTTTATTTATTTTTGTTTGTTTGGTATCTATTGACGGTGTTTTGTAGAAACATTGAAAAGAGTTAGTTTTTCCCATACAATTGGACGAATCTAAAGGCATTAATGGTAAGTCTCTAGTCGTCATAGGATCCTTACGTTTATTAATCTATACAGATAACGAAATGTGAAGTGTCAGTATGTAATGTTAGCAGCTTTTTACTAAATGCATATGAAGTATATACGGTATTTAAAATATACTGACAATACTCACCTTTGCGTGATAAAAAAATATTGTTTAAACTAACAGCGAGCAGTGAAATCTTCTTTCAAAATAATAAACATAAATGTTTCGTACATGTAACAAAGAAAAAAATCTTTATTAGACCGAGAATGCATTTAAATTCCTATTTGTAAATATAAAAGTATATAAAAGTTAAGCGATAGAGGACCGGAATGAAACCGCCATAAAGGCAATAACGTCTTTATATAAATAAAAAAAAAAACAATAATAATAAAAATAAATATATAAAAAAAAAACACCCAATAGATGCTCACAGATACGATTTTTAACTTACACTTAAAAAGCGATAGCAAAAAAACGGTGCGGACCGAGAGTCTGCAGAAAAAAAAAAAAAAATAACAGTTCGTTAATTATGTTATAATAAAGAAATAATTAAATATTATTTTGAGTATTGTATAAAAGTAGGAATAATAAATAATAAATCCTGAAAATTTCATTAAGATATCTCGAAAGGCTTGACTGAAATAATTTTTTTATTGAAAGTCCTTCAAATTTAAACTCTAAAAAAATTATGAAAAAGTGATAATTTTTAAAAAACTCTTTCGGTGTTTAATTATTTCTAGTGGCCACCTCCTAATAAAATAATTATATTTCAATTCCATAACCGAGTTGGAAATGGGGCATCGACTTGACGTGTCTTACCTACTGCAAGCTTAATGAACACTATTCTCTTGGTAACTACATTCACATATACTTTATAAGGTCCTGACAAATCTGACTGCGATAAATCTAATCCGAAAGATTTTATCTTCCATACAAAATTTGCCGTCTTACGTCTTCAAATTTCTGTTCCGAGCAATTTTAAGTTATAGCGTAGGTATAGATTAGTCATTTTATATATAAACTAGCCTCTGCCCGCAACTTCGTCCGCGTGGAATACTTTGGGCTAACGCTAAAACGCAGTGGAAGCTATCAAGAGGAAAAAATACCCCGATTTTAAAACATTCTTCCCTGGTGCTCCGCTCCTATTGGTCTTAGCGTGATGATTCTACACTACAATCTTCCTCGATAAATGAGCTATATAACACTGAAAGAATTTTTCAAATCGGACTAGTAGTTCCTGAGATTACCCCCTACAACGTCACAAACTCACAAATTCACAAACTTTACCTCTTTATAATGTTATTATAGTATAGATTAAAATACATTAGCGAATATTGACAGATTTATATTGATAATATCAGCACAGATGTGATATTAGAGAAGAGCAACTCAGTATTAAATTCCTTAACTTGTAAATTTTATTACATAGACATTTCCGAATCCTAATTAATATTATAGATGCGAATGTAAGTTTGTTTATTTGCTACGCTTTCAGATCTTAACAACTAAACTTGTTGTCACGGGATTTTTTTTACAAGTTGCTAGGGGTACAAAAAAGGACATAAGGCATATGTCATCTTAAAACAGAGTACTGTTCTCGATGGATAGGTCATATGAGAGAAACAGCCAGAAGAAGCTAGTCTATATTAATATATTATAGTAATAAATATAACGTAATAACAAAATAAAAAATTAAATAGTATAATTATTATATTTGTTTGAATGTACTAATAGCTGTAACTAGTTAAAAATATTTTAGCATCCTGCAGTCTATGTATTAGGGAGGGTTTTAAACTGACTAAATTCATGCTATGGGCCTTAAGAGCGGAGCAATTACCATACAAAATGGTAGAAAGTATGCTAATGCGGAACGATATTATAACTACATGAGTAAGCTGCATGGTGCTGAGGGGTATCGGGGGCTGAAGGCGGATTGACTACCAGACGACAACCGAACATTACCGAGATAAGCCGAACTGTAAATATCTATGTTAGCACACAACAGTCGTACTCCATACGAAATAAAGTTGCTTAAACAAATGCATAATAATTGAGTCGTTACACTTAAAAATAAGTTAAATCCAATTTTAGCCGTTCTTAATATTTCATATATCATATAATTTCTTCAAATTTTGTATATGTGGAATATGAAGATCGTAGAGAAAACTAAACAACTCATGAACGACAAAATTTGAACTTCGTGATAGGTGTATAAAATCTGGACATCTTAAAAAAAACTTGTCATATGAACGATTAAAATGTTAATTTAGGTCATTTTGAAATATGAAATTAAAAAACTTAAACACAAATCAAACCGCGGGGTTAAGTTGTATACAAGAAACAAGAGACTCCGTGTGCTATTATAGTCATAAAAAATATACAGCCCAATTTGTACATTACGTGAACAAAAATCCGACATCTTTTTTCTACTATCCGTGTAATAAATGTTTGTTTGTCTAATTTACGGGGACGATGTTAAGGGAACCGAGCGGGTAAACACATAAAAGTGTAATCATATAACGCTAGGCGATGTGTAAACTTCGTTAAAATATCTTCCCACATACATATTACGTGTAGTAATAAAATCATCATTTTCTGCTCACGGTTTTAAATATAAGGAAAATAAATCTGAAGGAAGAATATTTTGTAGGTTTTTTGACGTGATAACGTCTTATAAATCGATGAACGCACGCACGCACGAAAATGCATGACTCGTAGTCACGTTTAGCCTGAGCCGAGCGTGCAAGCATGAGCGCGGAACAAGCGATAAAGGCGCGATCGGCTTAAGCGTTCGGCTTGTGACGCATCTATCTATATATAGAATAATTCAATTCATAAAAGTATCAAATTTTTCATCGATGTTTTCTTATGACGTCTTCACGTAAAATTATCGTCCATAAACCGACTTTACACTATTTTACTATCCGGTCCGGTGTAGATAAATTGTTATGATTTTTGAAGTCACTTCTTTAGGCACGTTGAGCGTTATTTTTAGCAGAATGATTTCGCGCCGCGACATGCTTATATGCATGTTAAAAAAATGTACCCGATCGAGTTTCTTGCCGGTTCCTCTCGAGGACTGGGTTGTTTTCCGAAACGGTGGTAGTCTTTGACGTTCATAAGTGCCTTCTTAGGGCCTAAACTGAATAAAGTATTTTTTATTGATTGATTGAAAGCGTTAACGAGCGTATTGTGCTTGCGCGACTTGCATCAGACGAACGACGCGTAGTGTAGCGGCCTGTTTGCGTCTAACATTGATGTTTTGTATTGAAATTGTGCGGTCCATCATATATTTGATTAATTAATAAGCTATATAACAACGTATATAATTAATGCTCCGAGTGCCAATAGATGAGAAAAACAGGCTAAAGGCTAATTTCAGTATACAAATTACGAAAATTAAATAATTTATTTAAAAATTCAAAAGAGTACACAGTTATTTCATTGTTTTTTGGTTTCTCTTCTGTCGGTAGTCCGACTTTTTTATATTTGAGTTTTATTTATTGATCTTTGACAAATCAGTCACACTTACGTATATACACATACTCATCAGTCATACATTTTTTTTTTTATTGTAGGTCGGCAAAGTGACTGTACTGTGCCTGATGGTAAGCACAGTACAATCCAAAAACAATGGCGACCACCGAAAGACATACTATCCATCGCCGGTCGCCGCTGTCATGCCGGCCTGGAAGCGACCCAGTCAGTCCCAAGACCCCCCCCCGCCCCGGTTGCTAGACATACACCGGCTGATCCCGGAACGCGACACGCCCGAACGTGCCACTATAGCGGGTGTTCCACCTGGTGTACGGTGGTCGCGATCCAGTCGGGTACAGACACCCTGCCACCCCGCAAAATATCATAGCTAGCCTTTATTTTAACATTTTTTGCTTATTTTATTCTATTTAAACCAGAAAGCCTAATAATATAAACATATCAATCCCATTTATGTAATGTCACCAACAAAAAAAAAAAAATTTTTCGTCTGACTCTCCTTTTGGTAATCACTCACACAAATGCAAAGCTCAACATATGCCTCACGGACTGTAGCTAATTTTAGTTTCTACTTGCAGAATATAATCATCTATACTAATATTATAAATCTCTGTTTGGTTGTATGGGTTACAGCCGGTACAGGAACTACTATAGGTTCCATTTGAAAAATTAGTTTATTGTTATATAGCTAGCTCATTTATCGAGGAAGGCCATAGGCTATATATCATCAGGCTAAGACCAATAGAAGCGGAGCACCAATGAAGTATGTTTCAAATGTTTTGTTTTCCTTTTGAGAGCTTCCGCTGCGTATTAGCGTTAGCCCTAAGTAACTATTCCACGCGAACGAAGTCGCGGGCAGAGGCTAGTAATATTATAAAGAGGTAAAGTTTGTGAGTTTGTGAAGTTGTAGGGGGTAATCTCAGGAACTACTGGTTCGATCTGAAAAAATCTTTCAGTCTTATATAACTCGTTTATCGAGGAAGGTTATAGGCTATATATTATCACGTTAAGACTAATAAGAGCGGAGAACCAATGAAGAATGTTTCAAAATGTTTTTTTTTTCCTTTTGAGAGCTTTCGCTGCGTGTTAGCGTTAGCCCAAAGTAACTATTCCACGCAGACGAAGTCGCGAGCAAAAGCTAGTTTTAAATAAAAGGAAACTCAACAACACTATGTAAAAACCGGATTAAAAATGTAACCTATAAAACATTGTTAACGAAGTTCAACCTCGTAAGAGAACTGTGTGGGAAAAGACTAGCAAAATTAATTTAATCCGGAGCGAAGTTCGCGGTCCGAATGAATTTTTCAACATTATGATGAGCAGATTTACAAAGTTTTATTAAAATTACTTTTTTTTCTTAAGTAGTAACCGGAACCCTGCTTAATTATTAATCTCAGAACCCGATTTTAAAGGCATCATGGCTCATTCGTTGCAAGTTTGGATACTGCGTCTATAGACGCCGAATTCTAAGATTTGCCTAAAGGTAAACTTTATGGTGAAGCCATAAATTACATGACACCATATTATGGTAGCTACCCTCAGTAATAATCTCTCATCCAGCATCTGCAAGTGTGTTTTCACAAATGCACTTGAGAGCCTACTCTTAGAATACTACCATCTCGGGCGACATTCATTTAACATGAGATGAGATCATATGTTTACATTTCTAATTGCCTCTTATGAGATGACGTAGAAAAGGGTAACGATATTACAAGTTTCTTGCAATTTTTTCAATGTTCTAACCAGATAGTGGTTCCTTTCTTAAAACTTTCCAGGGAGTTTTTGTGGTAAGTCAGAATCCATGCTCCAAAGTATTATTTCCAGTCCACTTCACTTGTGCACAGTAACCGAATTATATTATATAAAACACCACCACTATTACAAAATACAGAGCCAAATGAGACAAGATTATGAATAAAATATAAAATCCACTTCATGACTTTCCAGGATCCCGCCAAAAACTCCCAGCTTCGTTATATTAACGTATGGAAATCATATGAAAGATATGTCACTGAAATACAAGTCTTTTATACAGCTATTTCGCATGTGATAAATGATAACCTGCTATATTTTAGGATTCATTTCACATCTAGGCCGGCAACGCACTTATGACTCCACCGGTGTTGCTAGTGTCTATGGACGGCGGTGATCACTTGCCATCGGGTGACCCGTCTGTTCGTTTGCCTCCTATAATATAAAAAAAAACATCGTCTTGCGATAGATTTTGACTGCAGCAAGTGACAAACATTTCTGTGAAGTACCTTTTTATAATATTCCCGATCTACCTACTACTGCACGAATAGCGGAATTATTTAAATGGTTACCTGACTGCTGTTGTTGCGCATTGCACTGTGTACTATGTGTTCGAATTCCACATCATACGATTAATTGTATAATTCAAAAACGCTTGTTCCGTCTCTGAGTGTACTTTATGACCTATGTCTCTCACTCGCATCGGAAGACTCAAGAGCCAATCTGAAGATGCTCCGTGAAGAAACGAAATACGTGTAATCGATTGTGGTTATTACACGTTAATCTACAGCATACTTTAATTAATTATATTTTACAGTTATATACCATCAGTGTCAACCGCTGCCATGTTCAACCGTCAACCAAGGACGCGTTTTTAATTCTTTTTGTTGTTCTACTTGCTAATGTTTCGCTCTTTCGATTACTAGATTCAGATTTAAATTTTTCAAGTACACCTTGTACAAATAGAAATAATCGTTTCTTGAAACAGTGAGACGCGGTAGTGGTCTATTAATTCCAGGCAGAAGTGTAAAGTAAACGCCCACTATAATAGTTTATAGCGGATTTCCACATAGTAACACCTTCTTCAATCAAATACTTTATGTCCGTAAATTGTATGCTTATAAAATCTCTCGTGATACATGAAACTGATCCCAAGTGCGGGAGTTAACTTAGGAAAACATACTTACCGTAGCATTAGGTATGAATTTTGTAAATTATAATTTAAAAACATTTAGAAAATATAATATTGCATAAAAACTAACGGCCTAACCAATTTGACCTAACATATGAAAAAATATTTATCACATAATGTGAAAGATAACAGTGATAAATATTCATTATTATTAGTCCATATTAATTTCATATAAAAAATAACAGTGATGCGTGAAATGTGTCATGATTTGATATCATACCATTTGTGTGTGATGAACTTCTATAGTGAAATCTTATTCGGACCTACTGAAAATCTGTAATATTAATATTTATATTTTAAAACTAGCGGGCCCGGCAGACGTTGTCTCGCCCTGATTATGAAAAAAATCCTTGACAAATTATATACTAAAACGTTCTTCATTAATCACTCTATCCACCGACGAAAACAGCATGAAAATCCGTTCAGTAGTTTTTGAGTTTATCGCGAACAGACAGACAGACAGACGCGGTAGGGGACTTTGTTTTATGCTATGTAATGATGCATATTTGACTATATTTTTAGATTTTCATATCGCAAACGCTACGAATTTTTAGTACGTTATAACAATTTACTAGAAAATAATTGACTATAATTAAGATTTGAAATACAAATTTAACACAAAACTCATGGGGATACAGTTCTCGAAAAACGTAACATCAATTTACGATCCGAAGTACTTGTTGGAAAAAATGCTTCGAACAAAATATGACGAACGTAGTAAAACCCGCTGCACTTTCGTTTGATGAAAATTCCCTTTACCTAGTGTCACGAATTGCAATAAGTCTCAACCTGTAGTACAATATAATACGGTACAATATTTGTGTATACTAAATTTATTAATTCAATTGGAGACTGAATTTAATTTTAACTCGGATTTCATGATATCAATCTAATCTAAGAACATGAGGGTTGTGATCGAAATAAAATATACTTGTCTATTAATTTCAAGTGAACTTATTTAGGCGTGTTGAGTAAATTTATAATTTCGCGTGATGACATGCAACGTAACCATAACCGGGCGTATTGCATTTGTGCGGCTTGTGTCGGACTAGCGACGCTTAATATCGGGGCCTGTGTACATGTGATATTGATATTTTGCAGTTCATCATACTTTTGATTGATTAATAAACTTTATAAAAATGTATATAATTATTCCTCCGAATGCCAATAGATATGGAAACCACACTAATGTTAATAATTACAATAAACAAATTGTGAAACTTAAATATTTTCATTCACACTATAATTAGTATGTTACGCCATCGCTACACACCACAATTGCTGACTAAGAGTTCCAGTCCCACGATGCGGTAGGTGTTCAAAGTATTACGCCATCGCTATACAACACAATCGATGAATAAGAAGAATGCCGAGTTCCCAGTTCCAAGTTGCGGCAGGTGTTAAAGCATACGAGTCAGCAATTTCCACAACAGGTGCACAAACTTAGTGGAAACGTTCGGTGGTCCGACTCCTCCGTTCCCACATTGTTCATGTATAAATACTTGGACGGAACCAACAGAAAGACAGTGTTAACTTAATATCGTGAGCATTCACTTAGTGTTAGTTTAGGTTTAGTGTGAGAGTAAGCCTAACATCGGCAATAATCTCTAGGCTTAGAATCATTTTGTATTTTGTGTAATAAATTAATTTCAAGTAATTTGGTTTTTTTTGGATCCTCCGGCTCTGACCTTCGTAATTAGTATGAAAATTCAAAAGAGAAGACTATTATTTCAGTGTTTTGAATTTTCGCTTTTGTTGACAGTACTCATAACTGCCTCGACTTTTAATCTTACTTATATGGGAAAAAGTAGCTATTGATGTGAAAAATAAAGCATAGCCTATAGGATGCCTCCTGATTTGAATAAAAAACCAGTTAGTATTGTTTCATTGACATAAGATATAGTGCATATATAATATACTAATCAATATTGATTACACCGGTGAACACGATTTTTGGGTCTAACTTCTACATGTTAAATTTTGGTTTCTCCTACGACAAAAATAAGGAAAAAAATTTTTTTTCCGATTAAAGTTTGCTTTTGTAGAAACTAGAACAATTTTTTACTTCTAACTTTAATAAATTCACCGCAAATAAAACAAAATGAATCAATATAATTTTTACATTATCTTAATGCAATTTTTCAACTGAGTAATACTCAAATATAGTTGTTACAGCTGTAATAAACAAGTTAACATTCACTACTGTGCCTCTTACAAATAATAATACAGTTTACTTTCGGGTTAATCAAAGTGCTGCCATCTTTTGTTTATGAAATAAATTAAATCATACTTATCGTCGTAAATCAGACCAAAGCAAACTTTATGAACTAAATATGAATATTTAAGTGTTTTTGAATGTCTACAATCAGAATTTAAGCAAGAGAACGGAAACCCAAAAAAAAAATATTTTTTTTCGATGACCTGTGTTATGCTTTGGCACGACTAGACGCATTTTGCATTTTTATTCTAAACAAAACAATAACAACTATAAATGGATGATAGCATTTTCATTTTTGTACAAATTTAGCTTAACAGCCCGACGTTCCGATGTATAATCACTAACATAAGTGTATTACTTAATTCCTATTTTAATATCTGTTATAAACTATAGGTTTTTTTTTCTTTTTGACAACCAATCTTTTAGTAGATTATTACTGTCATTGTCGAGAAGGTCTGTCTGTCAGTTCGCGATAAACTCAAAAACTACTGAACGGATTTTCATGCGGATTTCACCAGTAGATAAGGTGATTCACGAGGAAGGTTTAGGTATATATCTTTTTATTATTGTCAGGGCGGGATAACGTACACCAGGCCCGCTAGTAAAATATAAAATCCACTACATGACATTCTAAGATCCCGCCAGAAACTCCAACTATATAGGTTATAACAAAAAAAGAACGAATTTTTAACGTAAGAAATTTTAAAAGATACGAAAAATATGAGATCTATCCTCTTTGGACCATTTCCTTGAATAGGTTTTTTTTTAGATATCATAGATTATAAATGCTCGTACTTATGAGCCCGATAACACGGTAGAAGCGGCGCGTCCGGCGGCGTACGTAATATTCTAAATTTGAATAAAACCCACATTTAGATCGAGTGCGAAATGGAACGGAACAGTGTTGTTTTTTTTTATTTCACATCGATTGTCGATATTTGAGATAGTGTGAAAAATTCGATTCAATCAATTTTAAAATTGGAACGTCTCTTGCGTCTGACTCACACTAGCATCTGCTTCGTTTAGATTTTTTTAAATATAATTTACTGTATAATACTGTATAATAATAAAATAAGTATATTTATAACTAGCGGGCCCGGCAGACGTTGTCTCGCCCTGATTATAAAAACATCCTTCACAAATTATATACCAAAACGTTCCTCGTGAATCACTTTATCCACTGGTAGTTTTTGAGTTTATCGCGAACAAACAGACAGACAGACGCGGTAGGGGACTTTGTTTTATACTATGTAATAACAATTATGATGACTTCTATAAAATATAATTTAAATTTATAGTCTTGTTAACACACACCAGAAACAATGACGGCTTAGTTAATATCGTCTCCGGATACATCGTGGATGGACGTAGGACGACGTTCGAATCCTTGCATTTGATTTGGAGAAGAAATATGAAGGAAAATATCGTGATGAAGCCATAGCATGGTGGTAGCCTCTTTTCTAAGGCCACTTGGCTAGCTACCTCCTTCAAGTTAATGATCTCTCACCAAATTTGGTGTCTACCGGCAGCTGCAATTGAGAGGCAGTCTCCTTCTAAGGTTTGGCGTGTTTATAATCTTAGATCATGTTGTCATTTAACATCATATGAGATTCTTCTCAAACTCGAAGATATATAATGTATAAAAAAAAACAAAAAAAAAATACGTGCGTGTATCAGTGTACACATGTAAGAAGTGAAACTTCTTTATGACATCATTTTTCGAAAACTGATCTACTATATTTACAACTTTATAGAAAAAAAACGGAATCTGATCATTGTGAGCGCACCTTTAGAAATAAACATGGCGCGTAACGGAAAAATGTACAAAAATTAAGATGGCGCGTAACCGAAAAACGTTACATACGTTTTTACATGCTCTAAAATTCCTCCCTACGTCGATAAAGAAGTTTCACTTCAAAAAATACATGCCATATTTTAAAATGTACAATCAAAGCTGTAAAGCTGAGGAGTTTGTATGCTTGAACGCGTTAATCTCAGGAACTACTGATCCGATTTGAAAAGTTATTTCAGTGTTAAATAGCTCATTTATCGAAGAAGGCTATAGGCTATATACCATCACGCTAAGACTAATAGGAGCGGAGCACCAACGAAGGATGTTTCAATGGTTAACGTACGTATTGTTTAAAACTATTTTCACCTTCTACGTAAACGAAGTCACGAGTTAAAGTTAGCGATATCCCAAAGCAACTATTCCACGGGGACGAAGTCGCGGACAGAAGCTAGTAAATAATATTATTGCAAAAACCATAGAAAAATATCGAAATGTGTGAACATCTTGGACTCCATAAATTATTATCAATGCCTATAGCGTTCACGTGTAGTGATTTTACGTTCGGCTTTCGGTAATTGTATAAAGTGAAAGGCGACTATCACGTTGAGTGTAAAAGGAACTTAACCGTAAAATTTTGTTGTTTTAAAATCAGTTAAGATCATCATTTAAGATACAAACAATTTTATTTACAACCACTGTGTAATAAAACGGGTTAATTTTTTAAATAACGATGTAATTAAATTTTTTAAGAGCACTTTCATTAATCAACAATTACTATCGCTTCGACGGGAAGGTATAAATAAAATGAGGTATAATATCCGCCTTGACTTCACATGTGTGCGATTTATTATTGTCGTGTCAGACAAATGAAGAATCTAGACTATTTTAGACACTTTCTCATTGATACTTCATCAAATTCAAAGAAGCCCCGTAAATCTTGTGACACAAAAAGTTGAGGCAGTCATAAGAACTGCCGATAGAAGTGAAAACTCAAACCAATGAAATAAATGTGTTCTCGTTTGAATTGTCATATTAATTATAGTGTGAATGACAGTATTTAAATTTCAGAATTTGTACATTGAGATTATAAACATTAGTGTGGCTTTCAGAACTATTGGCACTCGAAGTATTACTTATATACATTTTTATAAAGTCTATTAATCAATCAAACGTATGAGGCAAAATATCATTACTACATATACACCAGCCCGTATACTACCCGTCGCTTATTGATAACAAATTTATCTCCTGCCAAAAATACCGCTCGACGCGCCAATAAAAAGTTTTCCTTCAAAAACTTTTATACGTCGCGCGTAATATCTTGTAAGATATACATTCAAATGGTTGGATGTAAACTACAATTTTATTCTGTACTAAATTCCCAAGATAACTAATATATATAATTAAAATAAAAACTAATACTACATTGCTCAATATAGCTTCGTAAATAATCTAGTGTTTTTTAGTAATTTGTAAAAGATAAACTCATGTATACTCACTCCTCGAATGCTCACGTCACACTTGGCGGCCAATCGAATCGATTTTAACCATATTGAACGATGAATAAAGATTACCAGACAAGAGTTATTTTTGGTGATGCATATTTAGCACTATCTTTTTGTTAAATATCTGAGGCATTGATTAGGACAATAAAACAAATACTTATTTAAAACTAATATATTAATCAATTGCATAGTATTATACCTCAAATAAGAGCGCGACTCGTATTTTATACTAGCTTTGTAACCTAATGTAAAAAACAGTGACTAATAAAATCATCTGAATGTAATAAGTCTATTAACATATCTAGTTTTGTCTCGTACTTAAGTCGCGTCGTCATTAAAATTACAATAACTTTTGATAGATTGAACCGATTTGAATTTAACTAAGACTAAATGTTACTCGATCATATGTTTTATGATTTTCGTGTTCGATGATCGTGAACGCAATACTTTAGAAGTGATGCGTGTTCAAACAAAAACAGACAGACAGACATTACTAAAAATGATTGAAATGTATTTTATTACTTATTCCACGACACCTGCAAAAATATTTTTCACAAAAATCTAAAAATCACAGACACGTTAGATTTACATTCTTATTATATGAATAGACAGAAGAAGATATAGATTTATAACATACTAGCCGTACCCCGCGGATCCGCACGCGTTTTTTAAAATGTATTAAAGTCATATGTCTTGTCATATGTGTATAAGTCATAGTTACAAATGTTTTTGAAAAAGTATTTCTTTAATTTACACACCTACTTACAGCTAGAAGTCGGAAATTTTTAATTTTCATTGTTAACGTCCACCCCCACAATACATATTGGGAGTAGATTGTCATAAAATCCGCTCTTAGATCATTTCTACATCACATATAGGAGATTCCTACCAAATTTGAAGTCGATAGGAGCTATAGGTTAAAAATGGGAATTTTCTATTGTTAACGCCCCCGCAACCCCCCTTGTGGGTGGAATTTCGTAAAATCCGTTCTTAGCTGACCTCTACTCGGCGAAAGGAATATTCCTACCATACTTCAAGTCGCTATGCCTTATGGTTCCAGAGATATCGTGGTGAGACAATATATAGGCGGGAATCTCTAATATATATATAGATAGATATGTAAGCACAAGGATCTTATATATTATAATTTTTTAAAGCTATTTCAAAGGAAGTACTAAGAACTGGCTTCAGGGACATGATTTATTTGTATGTATGTCATTTGCATCAACTGCGTTACCATGATAACTGCTTCGTATACGAAATATAGTCTGAACTGAACTGAAGTCGTGGCGGCCTAGTGGTTTAACCGGTAGAATATTGTTTCGATGTCCGCAGGTACGAGCCCCGATATGTACCAACGAATTTTAAATTGGTAACAGTATCGGCTGACGGTGAAGGAAAACATCGTGAGGAAACCTGAACCTGAGAAATGTTCTTGTAGTACTACTGTTTGTGGGAAAAATATAGAACTGTGGATTTCTCAGACTTCGAAATCGCTAAAACGTCGTGGGCTGGCGTGGTGATTACGCCACTACCTTCCTTCGGGAAGAAGCCTACGGCTCTGCAGTGGGTCTCTTACATGCTGATGATGATGTGAAAATAATATCACGAAGCATGAATTCTGAGATGTCACTAAAACTCCCTGGAATGTTCTAACAAGGGAGCCGCCATCTTGTTAGAACATTGAAATTATCGCATGACACTTGTAATATTACCTACTCGACGATTGCAGTAATAATCTGGAAGATGATTGCGGAAAGAAAAAAAATTATCTAACTAGCGGGCCCGACGGACGTTGTTCCGCCTTGATAATAAAAGAAAGCCTCAATAAACCCAATTACAACCCAATTTCATACCCAAACCTTCCTCATAACCACTTTATGTCCTGGTGAAAACCGAATGAAAATGCGTTCAATAGTTTTTGAGCTTATCGTGAACAGACAGACAGACGTGAGGAGGACTTTGTTTTATAATATGTTGTGGTATTTTAAATATCCTTAAGTATTAAGCTTTGACAAACCCAATTACATACCCAAATCTTCCTCATGAATCACTTTAAGTTCTGGTGAAAACCGAACGAAAATCCGTTCAATAGTTTTTGAGCTTATCGCGAACAGACAGACAGACGTGAGGAGGACTTTGTTTTATAATATATTGTGATATTTTAAATATCTTGAAGTATTTTTTGTTAAATGTTATCTAATGTATTTTTCTATAACATTGGCACTGAGGACACGAAATGAGTGCCTCGATAGTTGATTCACTGACATAATTCTTTCAGAAGATATTTTCTAGATGACATTGAAAGCGGCATTAAAATCTGTTGCGAAGTTCAGACGAACTTAGAGTATACTATTTATCGACCAATATATAATATATATGTAATGAGAATTACTATAAGGTGTAAGAGGTGTCGAATAACATCGTAAGACTTGAGACACCCAAGCCAACCTCACCTGCACGTGATGCACCCTGCTGAATAATGAACGAGGCAATGGCGAAAGCGGGGCGGTAGGTTTTTACAGCCTGAGTGAGTCGCAACCACCATGTATATGGCGAAAAAGCCCGTCATAGTGATTCGCTTCTGCGGGTCGCGTTTCGGGATCAGCCTGTGCATATCCAGCTTTTCGCAGGGCGGCATGACAGCGGCGACCGGCGATGGATAGTGTGTCACTCGGTGGTCGCCATTGTTTTTGGATTGTTCTGTGCTTACCGTCAGGCATAGTGCAGTCATTTTCAAGTATCGTTTCGCTATCGACCAGTGCTTTGGTTGAACGTATACTGGCGTAACGGAGGCTGTTCTTTGCTTGTTTTCTTTTGTCATGGTAATATAAAAACTTGATATAACAATAAAAGTGCAAGTAGAAACTTTTCGAAGCTTTAGCAGTTTATTTTTAGTACACAAGTGTGTCGACTTTAAAAATAAAATATTGTGAACGGGCGTTAACTTTTACTTTTGAATTCAATTGGGTTCCGAATAAAAATTAACGAGACGAGCGTATGAAGCTTTACGATCGTTATGAGAAACAAGTTCGCCTCAGTACAATACTATCCAAACAGTTCCTGTGGGGTTAATACTCTATTTAAGCACTAGTTGCTCGAGACTTTAACCAGTTTTTAAAATGTTTTTATTGGCTTGACTTTAAAAAAAATCGATGTAGTCGATAGAATTGAAAACTCAAAACAATAGAATAAGTGTTTTTTTTTTATGTCATAGCAGGCAAACGAACAATTGGGTCTCCTGATGTTAAGTGATCACCACCGTGCATAGACACTAACAACACCAGGGGAGTTGAAAGTGCCTTGTTTGGGGGAAAGGAAGGGAGGGGGGAGAGGCAAGGTGGGCCTCCGGCGCTCTCACTGACCTAACGAAACGCAACAATGCAAGCACTGTTACTTCACATCGGTTTTCTATGAGAGAGTGTAACTACTCCGGGCGAGCCGAGCCATTCAGAGCCAGTAATAGCTTCAGCGTGGCTCTACTACCTACTATAATTTATTATACTCTGAATAGGTAATTTAAATTTCATGATTTGCATATTTAAATTATTATAATTAATGTGGTTTTCACATCTGACACTCTGAACAATAATTATATACATTTTTATACAATTTATTAATTAATCAAACATATGGTGGACCGCACAATCTCAATACAATATTAAAAATATTAGATGTACACAGGCCGTTATACTAGGCGTCGCTAGTTTAATGTAAGCCCCGCACAGTACGATCGGTCACGCTTACTAGCATGTCATGACCCGAAATTATAATTTTATCTTGTGTCAAAAATAAGGCTCAACGCGCCCGAAGATGTTTTCACTTCAAAAATTGAAATCTGTGCAGTAGTTCTTGAACGATGAGCGTATAACTGATCTCT
This sequence comes from Antheraea yamamai, assembly GCA_036509395.1. Taxonomy (NCBI): domain Eukaryota; kingdom Metazoa; phylum Arthropoda; class Insecta; order Lepidoptera; family Saturniidae; genus Antheraea; species Antheraea yamamai. The sequence continues at coordinate 9,712,576 of AP028451.1, forward strand.
ATAGTCTTATCATTACGTAGTATAAAACAGAGTCCCCTCCCGTATCTGTCTGTCTGTCTGTTCGCGATAAACTCAAAAACTACTGAAAGGAATTTGATGCGGTATTCACCAGTAGATAAAATGATTCACGAGGAAGGTTTTGGTATATAATTTGTCAAGATTTTTTTTATAATCAGGGCGGGACAACGTCTGCCGCGCCTGCTAGTTTATGCATAATTACGTTTATACATAATTAAAATTCAGTTCCTTTGAGGCATAATCATCTAAAACTACTGAACGTATTTGTATATGACTATGACCATTCGATGCGGAATTTGTTCTAGATAATTCTAGGCTACTTATTTTTAGATTTAATTATTCTTTTGCAATTTTTAAATGCCTGACAAAGTGGGCGGGAGGCAGCTGATTTATGTATATTTATTTAATTATATATCATTCGGTCCCAATCATAAAAACTATTACTTTATATTTCTCACTTCAACATGAAAAAAATGTACTGTGACGTCACTTTAATTTTTCGCATTCTTATTTCAGCCTCTTATTTTTTTCAATTCGATTGACACTTGCTGTATTTTTAATATCCAACAAAACAGGCAGGATTCAGCTAGTTTTTTTTTGTATATCTTTATTTAATTACTAGCTTCTGCCCGCGACTTCGTCCCCGTGGAATAGTTACCATTTACACAGCGGTAGCTCTCAAAAAAAAAAAAAAATTTGAAACATTCTTCATCCGTGCTCCGCTCCTATTGGTCTTATCGTGATGATATATAGCCTATAGCCTTCCTCGATAGATTAGCTATATAAAGCTATACAAAGAATTTTTCAAATCATTGATTCCTGACATTAGCGCGTTCAAGCAAACAAACTCTTCAACTTTATAACATTATAAATATAGATATATTATTTGGTTTCAATAATAAAAACTGTTACTTTTTTCTTAAATAAAAAAATACAGTGACGTCACTTAGAAATAATTCAATCGATAAATATAATTTCCATCCCTATTGAACAACACCATCTGTCGCTACAGCCGTACGATGTTTTTCTGCATATTTGATATTCCATAGAGTTAAATCTTGTCTGTTTTTTATATCCTATCGACGATCTGCACCTGATTTATTGGGATTTTACATTTGAATTGTCCTGTCTGTACGTGATGGCTGTTCTTCTGTCTGGGTTTCGAAATTTTTCGATTGTCTAACAACTTACCATATTATCTATACATGTAAATGTATAGATAATATAAGAATATAAAACTAACATGTCTGTACTTTCTAGATTATTGTAACGAACAATGCTGCCGGTCGAGAAATAAGTAATATAATACATTTCAATAATTTTTGCTTATGTCTGTTTGTACGAACACGCATCACTTCTAAAGTACTGCGTTCATAATAGAATCATTGCAAGAAAATCATAAAGTACTTCTTAGAATACCATATAGTCTTTGTTTCATTATAATCGGTTCGGTCTATCAAAAGTTATTGTAATTTTAATGATGACGCGACTTAAGTACAAGAGAAAATTAGACTTAATACATTTTCATGACTTTATGAATCACTGTTTTGTACATCAGGTTCCACGCGGGACTAGGCCCCCCTCGGCAGCAGCTCAAGCCTAGGTCCGTTCCCTCGGCGTGGATCCCTTGAGTACGCTGCTCGCGCGAATACAGTGACACAAAATCTGTCATCACTGTAACAACATTACACATATCACCTCCACACACGTGCACTTACACATACCTACACATGGAAGTGGAAGGGTTTTATTTTTTCCCTTATCGAACTGAATTAGTTCAGACAAAATAAATTATCCGATACGAAATACATATAAGAGCTACTGAGGCATATATGCTTGGTACACATATATATCTCACTAACTTATATACGTATGAATATGTAGCTTAGCTTAACTCAGTTAGGTCGCGAATTGTATAAGCTAGGCAACAGCCCAAGCTGAGCTGTGCCGTACACCCTTGAGCTAGTTGTCAAAATTAAATCAGCTGAGTGCCTTAGTAGTCCGGTGAAGCTGTTAATGCCTTACAAGGCCAATAGCGTAGACAGTTCGAAAAAAAAAAGTTCCACGCGGGCGAAGTCCTGGGTACAATTGATATAGAATGAAGCCTTTTATATTGTATACTTTGGATGCTGTATTCAATCTCTCGTGTTTTTAAATTGTTTCTATACATTGTACCTTTTTATTTAGTCGTATGGCTAAATAGAGTATCCATCTTTTATCATCATAGAATGATTGACTCTATTTGTCGCTGCGAGGTTCAATTATTCGGAATAGTGCAGCGGACAAAAATTTGTTACTCTTTACCAGCACCCGAGGAGCGCGTGCAGGGAAATGAGAGGTACACTTCCTGCTAGATTAAGATCCCGAAGCGACCATACACAACTTATTTTTAAATATATGAAACCTTACCTTCTGAGTAGTGTTTCACGGGCAAATCTATAGGTACCAGGTGAGAAAGGTGACTAAATTAAGAGCTACTTTAGTTGAATTTAAATGGCTGATTTTTATATATATATCTATACATATAATAACAATGTACATCTAAAGTGTCTGTATTTTGTCGATTTTTGTAAAAACAATTGTTGCAGGTATCGAGGAATAAGTAATAGAATGCATTTCAATCATTTTTAGACATGTCTGTCTGTCTGTCCGTTCGTATGAACACGCATCACTGCTAAAGTACTGGGTTCACAATAACAACTCAAAGAAAATCATAAAGTATATCCTCGATAGTAACATAGTTTTTGTTTCATTAAAATCGGTCCACTCTATTATAAGTTACTAGCTGTTACCCGCGGCTCCACACGCGTTTTTTTTAATATCATCATTACATAGTATAAAACAAAGTCCCCTACCGCGCCTCTCTGTCTGTCTGTTCGCGATAAACTCAAAAACTACCGAACGGATTTTCATGCGGTTTTCACTGGTGGATAAAGAAATTGATGAGAAACGTTTTAGTATATAATTTGTCAAGGATTTTTTCATAATCAGGGCGGGACAACGTCTGCCGGGCCCGCTAGTATTAAATAAATGTAAAATCTTGAGTAGATGTGTAAATTACAGAAACGCTCTTTCAAATATATTTGTAAGTACAACACGCACGTTATCTACTGTAACATGTAACGTGTACATTAGATATGTGAATACTAACGGTGTGTCGAATGGGATGGGATTTATCATCAGCAACATACCTGGAACTTTAACCTACTACATATACCACCCTCAGTGCTCACTTACACTATATAAGAAAGTAATAAAAATATTAAGCTATACATTATCGAACAATATGTGTTAAATCATTTATTATATAGATATAACATGCCCATATTGTCGATATAATTAAATTATTAGTATACGTTGCTATAATTTAAATTACATATACACATATGACTTTCAATTATATTTATTCTTGGAGTCCAGTACAGTATATATATATAATATGCCCGTATTATCGATATAATTAAGTTAGTCTTATATGTTGCTATAATCACTGAGTTATGTAGACGCAAACGCGGTAAATAAAATGAAATGGCCGCCAAATTGACCAAAAAGATAATATAATTTAAATTACATACAAACATATGACTTTCAATTATGTACTTGAAGTCCAGTAAAGCACACGTCTCACTCGCTTGTTTACAATAAACAACATATTTTTAATAAATTTCACACGGACGAATACACGGGTAACAGTTCAACAAATAAAATAGAATATGTCAACCGCTATAATTTCGGATATCTGCCAGTAAAATTCCCATTAACATAGGTCTATCCGTTTCGGACATAACCCGGAACAAATAAAGAAAATATAATATTATAAAATACCAACAATATTTAAAAAAAAAATTTTTTTGTTACTTGTGGCCAAATCCATTCACCAGAAAGTTGTTATTTTAATTTCAGAAGTATAAAGCCTTCCTCGATAAATGAGCTATCTAAAACCGAAAGATTTTCTCAAATCGGACCGGTAGTTCCTGAGATTAGCGCGTTCAACCAAACAAACAAACAAACTCTTCAGCTTTATATATTAAAGTATAGATAGATAAATACCGACAAGATTAAAAAAAAATGTTATTTGTAGCCTTATCCGTTCGCCAAAAAGTTGTTATTTCAATTTCACATACACACTTTATTTGTATAATACGTAATAGATTACAAATAAAAAATTGGAAAGAAAAGGAACGTAGAATAAACATTTTGAATAGAAATACAAAATAAACTTTAAAAATGTTTGCGATAGAAAGGTACCACGTTACCATGGCAACGTATATAATAACTTAGGCTAACGCGCAGCTAAAAGGGAAAAAGCAGCCTGATTTTAAAACATTCTTCATTGGTGCTCCGCTGTTATTGCTGTTAGCATGATGATATATAGCCTATAATAGCCTTACTCAATAATAGAGTTATCTAACACCGAAATAATTTTTCAAATCGGACCTGTAGTTCCTGAGATTAGCGCGTTCAACCAAACCCGATCGATGTCCGATTTTGCAAAATCGGGCATTTTTTTCGTTTTGATTGCTTTCGCTGCGTGTTAGCGTTAGTGTTATATACGTTGCCATGGTAACGTGGTAAGTTTCTATCGCAAACATTTTCTAAGATTATTTTGTGTTCCTATTCAAAAAGTTTATTCTATGTTAGTTTTGCTTCCAATCTTTTAATCTATTTACATATTATAAAAATAAAGTGTGTGTTTGTAAAAATAGATAATAAATTTTTGGTGAATGGATACCTATAGCTACAAATAACGAAAAAAAAATGTTTTTATATTCGGTCGATATTTTTATATTATTATATTTTGTCTATTTGTTTGTTTGTTCCGGGTAATCTCCAAAACGGTTGGACCTATTTTAACGGGAATTTTACTGGCAGATAGCCGAAATTATAGCGGTTGACATATTCTATTTTATTTGTCCGCGGCGTCGTCCACATTTCTATTTCCAAAATGGTTGGACCTATTTTCACGGGATATTCACTGGAAGATTGCAGACCTCATAAAAATTAATTTAGGTTTTTTATTTGCCTTCGGCCGCAGTGGAATATCCGAAATGCTTGAAATGATTTTCACTGGTAGATAACTAACTAATGAGCTATTTTATTTTGAGCTAACGGGCTCGGCAGACGTTGTCCCGCCCAGATAATAAAAAGAAAACCTTGACAAATTATACCTAAACCTTGCCCATGAACCGTTCTACCTACTGGTGAAAACGGCATGAAAATCCGTTCTGTAGTTTTTGATTTTATCGCGAACAGATAAATAGACAGATCAGAGGACTTTGTTTTACACTATGTCGTGATGAACTGTTACCTGTGCATTCGTCCCTGTGAAATTGATCAAAAATAATTTGTTTACTGTAAACAAGCGCGTGAGACGTGCGCTGTACTGGACTCCAAGAATAAACGTATGTAATTTGAATTATATTATCATTTTGGTCAATTTGGCGGCCATTTTGTATTATTTTAGCGTTAAATCAAAGTAACTTTTCCACGCGGACGGAGTCGCGGGCACAGCTAGTATTATATAAAATATCCCTCTAAAGTAGTATCCAGTATCGCCAGTTACTTTCCACTCAGCACAACTTCTGACAGACGCTTCAAATCGGACAGAAAATTGAATTAACTTCACTTATATATTTCTTTGATTTTTAATGGATTGCTTGATTTTTAAATATGTTATTCAATTAATTATTACTAAACTATATTTCATCAGCCAAACAATTTATAATGGCCTAACATCCCGTCAGACGTGAAAATATGTTAACTGTTAAAATAAGTTGTGACTGGTCACTCTGGGATCTTGGACTATGCGGATGCGAATAACACTAACTTCCCAAGTCAGTTTACGTAAAGAAGTTGTAAGTTTTAGCATTTGACAACGACGTAGTCTAGTCGAGTAGGTGGTAGAGGCATGCTGAATCTATTACTGGTTTAAGCATGAATGGGTCGGCTCGCCCCCGGTAATACTACCCGACCCACAGAAACACTCACGTGAAGTAACAGTGCTTGCATTGTTGCGTTTCGTTCGGTCAGCGACAGCGCCGGAGGCCCACCTCCTTTAAAAGGCCGGCAACGTACTTACGACTCCCCTGGTGTTGCTAGTATCTATGGGCGACGGTGATCACTTACTATCAGGTGACCCGCCTGTTCGTTTGCCTCCATGATATAATAAAAAAATCTCACCTTGTATTAAAATATGATATATTCTAAGATGGTAAATAAGCTAAACCTAGAAAAATGGAACGTATATTGTAAATTGTAGCTTTACAGAAGGGCGTTATAGAAAGGTCTGCCATCATGTCATGGTTCTGTTAAGACGTTTTCTTCCCGGTCGTCTGGTCCATTACAAGGCTTGAAACTACGTCGATTGACACGGTATCTGACTCAGTATTCAATTGTAAACCGTGGTAGTTTATCGACCAGTAGCCGAGACTTTTAAATGCAGATACACTTTATGTAGTACTAAGTATTAGATTTATTACAGTACTGTTTAAATTAAATAGCCTAAACATGGTATAACACATGTGTTTGTACTCAATCCTAAATAACGAATAACCCGATATACCCCTGAATGCGCGTTCTTATAGTTTCATCCCCACCGATTCACTTGCTTATGATTGGTCGTCGTAGATTCGACAGAATGACAGTATCTTGACCAATCATAAGAAGTACTTTAAATATAAAACTTCATAATAATGATTAGTAATGATTATACAATATGATAAATAATAATTGATATATTTAGATATTTATAACACTTGCTTACGACTGATCGTTGGAGATTCATCAATCATAAGAAGTACTTTATATACAAAGCTTTATAAAAATGAATCAATATACATTTTTATAACAGCTCGGCCATCCGTTTTTCAACGAGTCCCTCGTTGTTAATAATCTTTAGGTATTTAATTTCAGAAGGAAATCAAACTAACCACGCATTATTATAACTTATCGGCTTAGTGTTACATTATTTAAAGCTCAAAGACAATTGCTTTATATTACATAATGATCCATAGTTTGAATCAATAAATTTTTATAACTTTTAAGGGTGTCTGTTACCTACACATTCCTAGCCTAGTCTTAGTGGCACATTACAATTAGTCCTTTACATTACATAATGATCCATGATCTTAAATCAGTAAATCTTTATAACTTAAGGGCGTCGGTTACCTGACATCGCTAGCCTAGTCTTTGGCACATTACAATTAGTCTACTTAATACTCAAGACAGTTGCTTTACATGACATAATGATTCATGGTCTTAAATCAGCAAATCTTTATAACTTTTAAGGGTGTCGAATTTGTTTTACCAGTGGATAAACTGTTGCACTAATTGCTAATATGATGCTATAATGCGAGGCACCAGTTACTTGGCATCTCACAACGACTCATCAATACACCTTAACCCATGAATCAGTATTTACAGCTCGAACCAGCAAGTATTTCAACCCAATAAACGCTCTTACACTAATTGCGAGGTAGACGTTACCTGGTACCTCACACCGATTCATCAGTACATGACCCTAACCGATGAATCTGTATTTAATTCATCAGTACATGACCCTAACCGATGAATCTGTATTTACCGGTCCATGACGTTGACCACTAATTGTTAAAATGCAAGGCACCCGTTACCTGGTACCTCACACTGATTCGCCAGCACATGACTAACCAACGAATCGGTATTTGCCGGTTCATGACTTTGACCAGCAGATATTTCAGTCATCAACTTGTTACATTATATCACAATGCAAATACATGATACTAATCATCGGTACCTATAATCACGTTAACATTTCTGTTATATCATTTTAGTTTAAGCATATATATTAGAAATGTAATCAACCACAAACAGTTTGTGATTAACGATACTTAACTACAGTAACCTCTACAAACTGTGATCAACGATACTTTGTGATCAATGATACTTAACTACAGTAACCTCTAATAAACCTGCGTATTTCCAGCAGTGTACAATATCCATATTCAGTTGTGTTAATGGATTCAGTTATACGTCAATTTATAAATCACCATAATCAAATATACGTAAATTTATAAATCACCATAATCAAATTCGCTATCGTTACGCTCGGATTCACAATCGATTGATACTGGTTCGTTAAACACATAACAGAACTAAACAGAATGGCTGCTATAGCCAACAGACCACGACACTATCGTTTGGGAGTGCCTTAATTCTCTAATGACCTAAGAACATGGATAGAGTTCTTTTTTGACTGACCTGTCGTAGCTCTTACAACCCTAACCAAATCGCCTATCGCCTTTCTTGTAGCTCATTCCCATTTTTACCTATCATACAGTTTCTGCCCTTCTCTAATAAGGCCCCCATCGCTAGCTCCAACATTGCCTGGACTCTCCCAGACTTCGGGCGTAACTTTATTACGTGATTTAGCAAACCTTGAGATGGATTGGTTAAGTTGCGACCAAAAGAAGCTCCGCAGTGGTACTGTGGAATTCATACCCAACTGCGTCATTACCCCAAGGACCGCCAAAATGGTCCGGTTGTATAGTTCCCCTGGGCTATTCGCTTGGGCTGTGGCAACAGCATTAAGCTCGTGCTTAACACCACATGATTGAGTAAACGTTTTACATGTTTAACTAAGTAGGTGCGTCAAAGTAACTTAAAATTTAGTAAACCGTATGCTATAACATGGCACGATAGTATTGATAATGGGGTGTAGTTCCCCGGAGACACCATGCGTGCACCTAAGGAAAGCTGAAACATATTTCTTTACGAACAGTCTCATCTCTGAGAACCACACGTAGCATGTAAGCGTACTAAAGTTTTGTCAAACCCCAAGGGTCCCACGTCGTCATGGCTGACGTTCAATACTTGCCATCTCGTGCCAATGGTTGCAAGCCAATCGCCAGTACAGACTGAAAGAACATCTGAAACGTGTCCGATGTCTGGCTCACCAACCACTATAGCACCTCTACTCAAAGCGTCAACGTGCACCATTTTGCCGTCAGAGCGATATTCTATTGAACGGTCCTAGACTAAGAACTGCAACCACCAGCGAGCAATTCGTCTATTGAACGGTCCTAGACTAAGAACTGCAACCACCAGCGAGCAATTCGCGGGACTAAGTCGCGATTACTCAGAGTGGTACACAAGGCATTACAGTACTTCACTGTAACGAATCCAATGCCTAGTAAATAGTGCTTGAACTACTAAGTTTTGGCACCCCAGACGTGTCCTGTTGCCTAAGATACCAGCTGGCACCCCAGACGTTCTGTTACCTAAGATGCCAGCTACCCCATACTAGCTCGCGTTGGCACCCCAGACGTTCTGTTACCTAAGATGCCAGCTACCCCATACTAGCTCGCGTCGGTGTAGAATTGAGTTTGTGGACTAGGGTCATAAAGTCCTAGGAATTTCCTCACTACCACACCTCCAAGACTTGCCAAAGGCCGCGCTATTAAAGCGAATCCCGCAACAGATCTCCTGAAGAAGCTCAAGGCCAATCAATCTCCTAACTTCATGAACGTTTGTTGGGGCAGGAAACATTTGCTCGTGTCGAGCGTCAGACCACTTTGTGCCAGCCACCGCATCACCTCCTCGAGGCGGGCCATCCCCTCATCGAATGAATGGACTCCTGACTTAAAATATCGTCCATGTATATGTCAGCACACGTGCGTGCGCCAGAGTACTCTCTCCCCATGATCCATTACAAAAAATGATACTAATGAGAACTAAAATATTATTTCCTTCTCCACAACATCACCCCACAATGTGCCCCAACTTGTTTGCAACTCACTAAACCACCCATAATAATAATATCGTCATATCTCAACATAAAATGATAATTAACTCACTAAACCACCCATCATAATAATATCGCTAGAATGAACTCACTAACCCACCAATGATAAAAACCTCCCATAGTAATAATTTCATCACATCTCAATACAAAATAATAATTAATTACTATTAATTCAGACTATCACCCCATTATAGTAGTAACCAATGAATTTGTTACAAATCATAACTAATTCGTTTGCATAAATTAATCATTCAGAGTCTCAGATAAGCGACTCGCACAGTACGAGTGTACCGCGCGCCGCCAGAGCCAAGACTGACTCTTGCTGACTATGCTATTGACCTGGCAAGGTCTTTACAGCTTCACCGGACTACACTGACTCAACAACGGTCGATCCGCTCCTTTTATACCGAAACAAGTCGAGTAAAAGACGCAATAATGTGGGTAGGCGCCGATATATACCAATGCGTAAGGCGAAGCACAAGAATTGTGAAGGATTTATCCATTGTACGCTGGAATACTGATGATACGTTAACTAGACCGAACGGCATCCTATTATAATCAAGTTGACCCTAGGGTGGTAACAAAAGTAGTCTTCTCGAGAGTCTTCCACTATGGGATCGGATAGTTCCCAAACGCCAAGTCAAGAATAACGAAAAGAGAAGTCTCTGATAATAAGTCTAGCTGGTTGGTGCTTTTTTTTTTTCTTTTGTTTTATAGTTTGTTATATAGGGCTCGCGTAAGGACCATTAGCTTCCTTATGATGCCGCTGTCCGACATATGATAGGACCAGGGTCAGTTCGTTGAATCAAAATCTGTTTCCGGTGTACCTAGATTCTTTAACCCACTCGAAAACAAGATTAATTATTTAACCTTCATTAAATCTTCATCATCATAAATTATTAACCTTCATCAATAAAAAAATTATTAACCGTCAATAAAAAATTATTAACCATTATTAACCTTCAATATAAAAATTATTAACCTTCAATATAAAAATTATTAACCTTCAATAAAAAATTATTAACCTTCAATAAAAAATTATTAACCTTCAATAAAAAATTATTAACCTTCAATAAAAATTTATTAACCTTCAATAAAAAATTATTAACCTTCAATAAAAAATTATTAACCTTCAATAAAAATTATTAACCTTCAATAAAAATTATTAACCTTCAATAAAAATTATTAACCTTCAATAAAAAATTATTAATCTTCATTAATATAAATATATCAATGTTCATTAATATAAATATATCAAATATCACTTTTTAAAATTTTTTTTTTTTTCAATTCTCACCACAACCGATTGATGATCCATCTTTGGACGACTGATAACTAATATTTGATTTTTGAACTTGTAAGCCCAGTATGGCTCCGAGTTATATATAAGGCTACCCTTCTCTATAACCAGATGCCAATATTCCGAAAAAGGATTACGCTAGCTAACCGGATCGCCATCACTCCCAATTGACTGTGTCTAATGCTCGTTCCCACGCATAAGACTCCTCACTTAACCCGTTGAATAACATCCGATTGCGTCCGACTATTTTGACTAAATACCTTTCTGTGAAAGTGGCCTAGTAGTACCGGATAATGGATTAAATAGTATTAAATAGTTATCTACTACTTTACTACCAATATCTCCACGTGATCTACTACACTCTGCACATCAATTGTAGCGTTAGCGTTACCAAGCGGGCTATATGGTACGTTACCTATTCCTCTTAATAAAGGCACCTCTCTTACCTTCCAGTCCAATACTAAATGTCGAGCTTCACGGAGTTGGACCAAAGTGCCCTAGTTTCCCAAATCAACCAGACACTTGTTACTAGTGTACGTGTTATTTTGTAAGCGCCTATCTCTGTTCTTAACCTTCAGCTGCTCGTTCGATCTTCTATACGAAGACTTCTATACGATCTTCTATACCTTTTTATTGAGCATTTCCGGTGAGAGTAAAACCTGATACAAAGTTTTAGCTACCCACCCCTGTTGATTTTGGTAAGGCGTAGAATTATCTGACTAAGAAAATTAAAGTGAGAGTAAAACCCGATACAAAGTTTTAGCTACCCCTGTTAATTTTGATAAGGCGTAATGAACTATCAGTTTATCGCTCCATCATAGATCTGTGCAGATCCAACTTTGTGAAGCCACGTATCAACTGTTTGATCTTTACATAAACCGGAAACCTATCAGAATCGCTTGTATTATGCATACCCTTAAAAGCGTCAATAGATTTCTCAATTAGCAAATTGTCATTTGATTCACGACCACGATTAAGTGTTGCTTCATGGAACGGTATGCGAAGGCGCAGCCTACGCCTAGGCGAGTGCCTCGATTCCGCGCGGCACGTCTCGTGCCACCCTGAAGTACGCAATCGTGTCCTTCTCGAATAGCGTGACCGGGAACGGGACCGACTAATCACCTTACCCTCGACAGCCTGCGGCCGCTGTCATGACTTTCTTCAGGGGAGCGCATACGCCCACGATCACGGCTACGGTTTCGTGATGCATCACGAAATCTTCGTCATCTACTTACTCACGGCATCAACGTATATTAACAGAAAAACACTTTAATTAATAAACTGTTCCACTTATTATTATTGCTTTAAATACACAGCTCACTATGTTAGAAACTAAAGTTTCAACAAGCTGTATCAAATACACCTATTTATTAGTATGATACAGTTTAATTGGCCTAATTGGCACTCTTAAGTCTTTACAAAAAAAAATTGTATGCTTGTAGTTACTACTTAAATGTTAAAATCGTAGGTCTATACGTAACAGAATGACGTCTAACTTTTACTTCACTAATCGCAAACTCTCTAATTGAAGTTCAAATAAACACATTCTTTACACGGATCAGGGCAGATAAACGCAATGAAATAAAATTATAAACAACACTTACGTTTTCTACGTATGTTCACTAAATACTTATGCGTATCTCCGATCTTGTTGTGGGCACTAAGTTGCTAATCCCACTTCTGAGATGTAAACCGTGGTAGTTTATCGACCAGTAGCCGAGACTTTTAAATGCAGATACACTTTATGTAGTACTAAGTATTAGATTTATTACAGTACTGTTTAAATTAAATAGCCTAAACATGGTATAACACATGTGTTTGTACTCAATCCTAAATAACGAATAACCCGATATACCCCTGAATGCGCGTTCTTATAGTTTCATCCCCACCGATTCACTTGCTTATGATTGGTCGTCGTAGATTCGACAGAATGACAGTATCTTGACCAATCATAAGAAGTACTTTAAATATAAAACTTCATAATAATGATTAGTAATGATTATACAATATGATAAATAATAATTGATATATTTAGATATTTATAACACTTGCTTACGACTGATCGTTGGAGATTCATCAATCATAAGAAGTACTTTATATACAAAGCTTTATAAAAATGAATCAATATACATTTTTATAACACAATGTTATTTGTTTAGTATTTTTAGATTATTCCATAAACTCTATATACATAAGCGAAGATAGAATAGTTCAGTATCTTTTTTCTTTTGTTTGTCAATCGATTTTCCTTTACTTTTGTATTGACGAGTTTTAGTTTTATCAGTAAAAGAAATTGGATAAGATTCATTTATATTTTTTCTTTACAATATACAAGCCTCTGTTTGTCGTACTTCTTTTTTTATAATATACGGGGCAAGCGAACAGGCGGGTCACCTGATGGCAAGTTATCACCGCCGTCCATAGACGCCAGCAACACCAGGGGAGTCGCAAGCGCGTTGCCGGCCTGTGTTTGTAGGAGGAGGAGGGGAATGGGGGAAAAGTGAGAGGGCGGGAAAGTGGGTTATCCGGCGCTCTCACTGACCGAACGAAACGCAACAATGCAAGCACTGTTACTTCACGTCGGTTTTCTATGAGAGGGTGGTACTATCCCGGACGAGCCGACCCATTCATGCTGATATCAATAATAGCTTCAGCGTGGCTCTACCACCTACTTCTCGACCTTTACGTCTAATGATCTATAAAGTTTGTATACTTTTTGCCAATAAAAGAATCAGTGATAATAAGATTAAAGAAAAACATGAATAATATTTTTACAACCACTTGCATTAAATTTCTTATAATTTCGTTTCGATATTTCTCTTGTTCTCAATTTTAGACTTTGAATTATATTCGAAAGATTGTCCGAAATACAACAATATTTAAAATTTAATTTGTGCTCATAGATAAGTGCATATTCATTCTCAGAAGCCATCATTTCTATTAAAATAATGCAAAATATAAATATGAAAAAATGTTTTCATAGTTATCTATAATAGAATTACTATAACATATATACAAATAAATAAAATAAAATTGTGTGTTTTTATATGGGCTTATCTCTGAAACAATTTTTTTTTTGGCAACCAATCTTCTAGTAGACTATTACTGCCATTGTCAAGTGAGTATCGATATTACAAGTTTCTTGATATAATTACTATGAACTAAGAATATGGTGGCCATCTTGTTAGAACTTTCCATAGAGTTTTTGTAGCATCTCAGAATTCATGGTCCGTGGTATTATTTTCCATTTCCAAAACACCGCCAATTTTACACAATATAGAGTTAAGTAACACAAGATTATGAATAAAATATAAAATCGACTACATGACACACCAAAATCCCGCCAAAAACTCCCCCTGAAACAATTAAACTGATTTTGACAAAACTTTTATTGACAGATAGAACTTAGATTAGGAGTCTTTTAGAGTATGTATCATATAAGATACAGATCAATACGCCTTTCTATGGAGGTTAAGCATTAATGGGATCATTTAACACAGGTAATTTGAAATTCTGATAAAATAAGTGGTTTATCTGAAACAATAATATAATTCTCACGAAAACAGAGTCACGGATTCCAACTAGTCTTACATATGAGAAATATTTTGATATTCATAAGTTCCATATTAGGACGAAAACTTTATAAATAATCTGTTTGCTGGGTTTGTATTACCTCCTTGCTAATATTATGGATAAATACGAATGCAAGTTTGTTCGTTTATTACGCTTTCACGCATTAAATACTGAATACATGATGAATATTTGCATATATATTGGTAGGGGTACAGAAAATCCGTAGGGCACCCTTTATCCTGATAAAAATACTATTTATTTATTTATTTAAAAATATGGATATAGCAACAATCAATAATGCGATAGCAATAATAAAAAAAAATTGAGCCGTCACGGGACGCCTGGCAGATGTGAAACATCGAAATGATTTCGTATAAGTTATATGCCTAAAAGAACAGATTACGACAGGAATCAGCTATTAGGTATAATTAAAAAAAACTATTACAAATTTATTCCATAAAATAATGACTGTTTATTTATTTTATTAGCTACATAAATATTCATTTTTATTAAATACATAATACAAAAATTCAACAAGGTGCAGGCGCGGTGTTTTTGGCGGCATTTATCAAAGGGCGCTAGGTCGTCGCCACGTGCCGCGTAACACTAGTAGAACGAGTGGTCGACAAAACAATTTGAATCTTATGTTTATACAGATAGGGTTGCAAATGTTTATGTTTCGGGTCGCCACGGGTCGCCAATCCAACAATCAAGTTTACCCGCGCCTATAGATGTTTCACATCAAAAAAACTCAAACAATTAAATAATATGATAGTAAATATTGAGAAACATCAAATAAAGCAAAAACAATAGAATAAGAATAAACGAAGAAGTGACAATGAATTCATTAAGGAAAACTAAAATTAACGTGTGGAAAAAAAACAAGATGGCACCTATAACTAACAATATTGAAATATGATTTACTAAATGAATTTACCTGCAAGAGATCCCCATTTACCCCCCTTCCAGCTCTTCAGAATGTCTCGCTCGCAATGCGAGACAGTCTTAATATCTTAGGCATAGATATTCGCAGCGACCTCAATCCCAGGGATTATATACAGAGCGTGATCTCCACAGCATCTCGGAGACTCGGAATCCTGAACAGGGTGCGACGGTTTTTCACGCCTGAACAGCTATATCTCCTTTATAAGGCACAAGTTCGGCCCTGCGTGGAATACTGCTCGCACCTCTGGGACGGTTCGGCAAAGTACCTCTTGGATACCCTGGACAGGTTGCAAAGACGGGCTGTCCGCATGGTTAATGATGCAGACATTACAGAGTTCATAGAGCCGCTTCAGTTGCGCAGAGACATTGCCTCACTGAGCGTGTTCTACCGTCTGTATCACGGCGAGTGTTCTGAAGAGTTATTCAACTTGATCCCTTCCTCTCCTTTTCATAACCGCACCACGCGCGCTGGTCTTCGGAGCCACAGTTTTACGGTAAATCCCATCTGGGCACGAACTAAAAAGTTCGCAACATCTTATCTTTGCCGTGCCGTGAAGCTGTGGAACAATCTCCCGGCCAGTGTGTTTCCTCCTTCCTATGACATGGGGTCCTTCAAGCGCAACGTGAAGAGATACTTACGCAGGCCGGCATGACAGCGGCGACCGGCGAGGGATAGTATGTCTCTCGGTAGTCGCCATTGTTTTTGGATTGTACTATGCTTACCATCAGGCACAGTACAGTCATTTTGCCGAGCTACGATAAAAAAAAAAAAAAAAAAAAAATTTCTGATAGATAAACGTAACACGAACGAAACGTATGTAAAAATGTAGGATACGGTCGAAGAGTAATTTTAAATTTATATTTGAACTCAACAACTCTTCGAAAACATAATTTCATCTGCACACTTCAAGGAAGTCCGAGTTTCATATTATAAATGTGATAAATTGGATAGTAACTATATACGTACGGCATAAAGTTGGATTTCCCACGTCCTTGTAATATATTGACTGTGAATTTAGTGTGATTAAATTACTACAAACTTAGTTTACACGTGACCTCGACTGCGATGGAATTAAATTTAGAACTTCCGATTTCTATCTTATTCCAATATCTTAAACATTAATTTTCTTTGATATATATTAAAAAATATAGTGAAATGTTGGTTATGGAATTAATCACTAGATGGCGCTATTATGTAATTTTGAATTCTTTATTAATTATTTTCTCGGCGGGCAACATTTTCGCGATCAAACGTTAAAATTATGCTGTTGTATTTTTTTTAGTTATGTAGTGGATTTTATATTTTATTTATAATCTTGAGTTATATATCTCTATAATTAGTAATATTGATGGTGTTTTACGTAATATAGTTCAGTTATTGTGCTCAAGTAAAGTGGATGGGAAATAATACCAAGTGGTATAAATTTTGAGATGCAATAAAAACTCCACGGTAAGTTCTAACAAGGGAGCCACCATCTTCTTACGACATTGAAATTTTCACAAGAAACTTGTAATTTTGTTATGCTACTAACAGTAATAATAATTTAGCTATATATAAATAGAAGAATATTAAATAATTCATTAACTTTTGTCAAACGATTTTAAATAAAAAAAATTGACGGTTTTTTTCATACCATCGACGAATCTTAGGTTTTGTTTAGGTCACTATTGTTCTTCTATTTTATTTTTAGCAACCAGTCTTCTAGTAGACTATTACTGCCATTGTCAAGTGAGTAGCGATATTACAAGTTTCTTGATATAATTTCAATGAACTAACAAGATGGTGGCCGTCTTGTTAGAACTTTCCTGGGAGTTTTTGTGGCAAATCAGAATCCAAGCTCCGTGGCATTATTTCCGATCCACTTCACTTGTATATAATAACCAAACTATATTACGTAAAGCACCACCAACATTACACAATATAGAGCCAAATAACACAAGGTTATGGATAAAATATAAAGACCACTACATGGCATTCCAAGATCTCTTCAAAAAATCGATCGTTTTTTAACTGAACATCGGAATGTTCTGCATATATTCCAATTTTCTAACGAATGATACGTTGAAACATGTCATACAAGACTAGTGTTTACCCTTTGATTGAAATTCAACCATAGCGATGGCTGGAAATTATCGCAAAATAAATTAATGATATCATTGAAGGGCTATGGAAAAAATTGTGTTATAAAATTATTTATAACACTTAAACTCATCAACAGCTTCTAAAGAAAAAAAAATATAGCAAACGTTTTGAAAAACTCTTTGTGTTCGCCTACTTATGTACAGAAACTAGATTTTGCTCGCGGCTTCGCTTAAATTCATGTAGACATTGAAAATAAAATATATTCCTTGTTATTCGCTGATAATGTAGCTTTTTGTAGTTGAAAAAAACTTTAATGTCTTTTTTCTTTATAATAGTAGCTTAGATGGATAATTCATAAGGATACAAAAACCAAACAAGTCATTTACTAAAAGGCCTGCTTTTTTATTATGCATGAATCTATAAAAAATATTTTGAGTGCGTGCTGTTTTGTTATATTTCTGCAAAATATCTCTCGCGTATTATACGGTGTATGATGTTCTGTTTCGTGTTGCCATAAGCTTTTGTGAAAGTAGGAACGTCCAGTTTCTATTGATCTTTTAGGGGCGTTCCGCGATAAATACAAGTTACCCGATAATATACCTTTCTAACTTAAATTATATAAGACAGCATGTTTGGCTTCAAATATATAATTTCTGTCCGCCTGTCTCTGATCCAGTGTCTGATAACGACATTTAAAGCTGTAAGAAGCTCTTCGGCTTTAAAAGCTCTTCGACTATTTATCCAATTAAATTAAAACTGATGTAACAGATTTCACTGAAACTATTTCAAAATATTTATTATAGTTGTAGAAGTGTAAAATGGTATGAATACATTTTTTTGGAACGAAGTTCTTGAGCGCGGCTTGCGATAGGACTTGACTGGTCAAAATTGTCACGTGAGCAAAAAGCGTTATGTTTCTAGCGACGTTATTTCTCTTTTTCTCGGCCTCGTTCCAATGTATACGTAGTTCTTGTGTGCATTCGAGTTTTGTGCGCCGCCGACAGTATAATTAATATTAATAATATTATATAATAATACGTGGAAATTTCATTACAATATATTTGTGTTTATTATTCGTTTTTTATACTTCATCATTATATATTAATAATTAATAAATGACTATTTTACCTAAGATATTAAATTAAACTTTTTCATTTGATTTCTGACATTAGTTAAGGAACTCCATCCCTGACCGCAGTCCTCTGACTGCACGCGGTTACCATATAATTTATTTTAGTTAATAACAAGCTGAGCGTCGTGGTTTCACATGAATTTTTCCCCGTTTTCCACACTGACAACCCTCGTCTCGTCAAATGATCTGCCAACACAACTACGTTGTTGTCATTTACATTACTTCTTTAACTACAATTTGTATGGCAATTAATATAGCCTTCCTTAATAAATGGGCTATAAGATGTTTTGAGAATATTTATATCTTTTTGATAGTTTCAAGAATTACCTTATCCAAATAATCACTTGAACCCAATAGTATTAGTATTGATATACTAGTACTGTTCAAAATGTTGTTTACCAAGTTTATTTTTAAGTAAGTATTAAAAGAAATCTATCACCTTCTTTTATTTTTATAAATAAATTACAATAAAAATAATGCAAAACAGCATATATCGCTGAATATACATTGATCACAAGCTAAATTCGAATTTATTTGTGTAGTTATAGTATCGGCGTTCTTTCTTTTTTGTTACAGCTTGTCTTTCTACAAATGCCTCCTATCAAAATTTCCATATTTCCCTACATCTTGCTAAACTAGTTTTTTACATCTGCTATACAATTTTGCTTTAATCTATTTGCTGCTGTCCCGTTTTCAATTCCGTTGATTTTTTAAACTATTTAATTTTTTTTATGTCAAAAGCAGGCAAACGAACAGGTGGGTCATCTGATTTTAAGTGATCACCACCGTCCATAGACACTAGCAACACCAGAAGAGTCGCAAGTGCGTTGCCAGCCTGTGTATGGGGGAGGGGTAGGGAAAGGAGAAAGGGAAAGGGGGAAAGTAGATGGGCCTCCGGCGCTCTCACTGACCGAACGAAACACAACAATGCAAGCACTGTTACTTCACGTCGGTTTTCTGTGAGAGGGTGGTACTACCCCGGGCGAGCCGACCCATTCATTCTGAAACTAGTAATAGCTACAGCGTGACTCTACCACCACCTTAATACCCGTAAATTTTAGTTTCGAAGCTGGCAACACTCGTTTTCACCCTAAATACGGTAAGCGTGCTCATATTATTCTGTATCACGGAACGCATGTTGCGAGCATCTTGTAGGCACGTAATACGTGATACAGACTTCACGCAAATAGACTTCTTAGAGGGTTAGATTCTTTTAACCCTTCTATGTGTACTGCATCTGTTTTTTTATTAATATGATTTTCAAAACTAACTGAAAGTATCCCTATGATAGAATGCAGGAACAAGCTTGTCGAAGCAAAACATATAGCTATAAAATTTAATTACCATTTAAAATAATCACTTTTGTTAACTATCTCGAGTATTAGTTATGAGCGTATCTTCCAATATCGTAAATATATAAAAATCCAGAGTCATGATGTTTGTCCACGATGAACTGCGAAACTACTCAACCGATCTTCATGAAAGTTGGCATTTATGTATAATTTGGTCCAACTTTATAGATAGAATAATTTATATTTCGATTAATGGCCTCAATATTTTTGAATTACAAATTAAATTATTGTCAGTGTTGATTATTGTTATAATTCAAGGTTACTAAAATTTTTTTTTTTTTTTTTTTTTTATCGTAGCTCGGCAAAGTGACTGTACTGTGCCTGATGGTAAGCACAGTACAATCCAAAAACAATGGCGACCACCGACGAAAGGCCTACTATCCATCGCTGGTCGCCGCTGTCATGCCGGCCTGAAACTGCCCCCCCCGGTTGCTGGATATACACCGGCTGATCCCGGAACGCGACACGCCCAAACGTGCCACTATAGCGGGTGTTCCACCTGGTGTACGGTGGTCGCGATCCAGTCGGGTACAGACACCCTACCACCCCGCAAAATAAACGGGGAGCAGGTTCGCTGCGCGCTGCGTAAACCGATCCATTTACAAGAAAAAAAATTAAGGTACTCAGACCAGTTCGTGTTGTTTTATTTTATTTTAGGCACCCAATCGTACCGATTATTACTGCCATTGTCGAGTAGGTGATCATATTAAAAGTTTTTGGTGATAATTTCAATGTTCTAACACAATGGTAGCCCCCTTGTTAGAACTGTAGGTGGTCTGTGGTAGGTGTTCTGTAAATGGTAGAGCCACGTTGAAGCTATCACTGGTTTCAGCATGAATAGGTCGACTCGCCCGGGGTAGTACCACTCTCTCACAGAAACACCGACGTGAAGTAACAGTTCTTGCATTGTTGCATTTCGTTTGGTCAGTGAGAGCGTCGGAAGGCCCACCTCTCACGCTAAATCTAGAAGGACTGGTTATCAAGTAGAGCTGCCGGAACATACTTACAGGTGTTTGGCGACAATTTCTTGGCCAAGTGGGTATATCTGGCTTTTGTTTGGAACAAAATCTTCAATATGGTAGCGAGCAAATCAACACAATCCAACCTCATTTTTATTTATTAAATATCTCATATTTATCTTATTACAAATCACAACCGCAGAACTTTGACATTTTATTTATAGATGTTTATACTAATAATGATACTAAAGTCTAGTGATCTCATATAAAATGACAACTTATGATTTCTATGGGAGTCTAATGTTAAATTTGTATTAACCATTGTTGAAACATCAAATAGTTTTTGTTCAACCTTCAAAGTAGTGTGGAAACTTCGATGCTATATTTGGTTTATCCGACCGATAAACTCAATCACAAGGGTATTAGGTATTGGTACGTTACGGAATTTCCTTGACCTTTTCTTAAACGCCTACTAAAATCTTATATGCAAAAGTTTGTTTCGAGGTTGTTGTTGCTATAAACAAATTGACAGGCGTTATCAATTTTAACTTTCATTACATACATGACATTGTTAGATAAAACAAAGTCCCCTACCGCGTCTGTCTGTCTGTCTGTTCGCGATAAACTCAAAAACTACCGAACGGATTTTCATGCGGTTTTCACCGGCGGATAGAGTGATTGATGAGAAACGTTTTAGTATACAATTTGTCAAGGATTTTTTCATACTCAGAGCGGGGCAACGTCTGCCGGGCCCGCTAGTATTAAATAAATTAATATCAGTTAGCGTTTACATTACATATTGTTTGTGGCAAATCTTTCAGGGTAAAATACTTGAATCGTAACAGAGCACAGATTATCACTTAGTATGCGATTGTTAAAATTCTGAGACATCTCAACACTACAGAGTTATAGTTTATTTGTAAATAGGATGTAATCTACTGAAATATTACTAATGCCCGGTTTCTGAGGTACTTTCATTGTAGTTTATCTGGTCAATAGCGTTATCGGTTCGACAACTTGACAAATTGCGTTTCTGAACACACAATCATACGTTAATGTAACGGCCGCCAATTGACAGTTTATTTTATGGATAATTTTGTTGTGCCAATAAGTATTGGTAGTTTAGCCGAGTATCTCAGAAACCGGGCATTAGATTCTAAAGATTATTTTCCTTGCATATGATTACGTTTCACTAACTGGTATACTACAATTAACACGTGCCTACGAAAAAGCGATGGGTTGTTGGTCCATCTATTTATCTATATCTTCTTATCTTATCTTATCTATATCTTATCTGTATAAACAAACTGATAGCAATCTGTTGTTGTGCGCGCGTCACGCAAAAACTATTACATAGATTTCGATCAATTTTTTTTGTTTCACTTGTAAAAAGCTTGGTCCTTGTCTAAATTTATAATATCTCCTTTTAATATAAGTTTATTAGAATTTTAAAAAGTTACGATTTTGGTACACTTTCAGCGATGTGTATTTTTTGCCGTAGATAAGTGGGGCAAGTGGTATGGTGTGCATGAGTAGAACAGCAAAGACAAAAACTCGGGTATCAACTAGTACACATATAAAATTGCCGATATATTTCAAATATAAACCTATTTACCGAAAGCTAAAAATTGAAACCTAGAATTTTGATTAGAGGAGTGAGGAGGGGAGGTGGTCCTCCAGCGCTCTCGCTGACCGAACGAAACGCAATAAGGCAAGCACTGTTACTTCACGTGGGTGTTTCTGTGTGGGTGATAGTACCCCAGGCGAGCCGATCCATTCATGCTGAAACCAGTAATAGCTTCAGCGTGGCTCTACCACCTATAAATGTAGATTAGACAGACGCTTTGCAATTTTTAATGCCCAACCGAGCGTACGGGGATCAGCTAGTAGTTGTGTAAACTTGTCCCGCTCCGTTAATCGGATTAAATTGATGTGTAAAGTTAAGCTTAGTTATAATCAAAAACTCCTACAGGGTCTGTGTGTAAGGGCGGAGAAATAATTGAATTTTCGAAATTGGTAATTATGAGTCCTTAGTATTGAAATCGATTCTGATCGCAAATTTGATTGAACTTTACTAAGCTTACTTTCTAGTTAGTTTGATCTGGAATAATAACACGCACCCTTGCTGGAAAATATATTACTTTTCATAATTTAAAATGAATTGTAAACGGGAAGAATCTATGATATAATGTTATCTATACTAATATTATAAAGATGTAAAGTTTGTGACGCTGTAGGGGGTAATCTCAGGAACTACATGTTCGATTTGAAAAATTTTTTGAGTACTATATAGCTCATTTATTGAGGAAGGTGATAGGCTATATATCATTACGCTAAAACCAATTGGAGCGGAACACCAATGAAGAATGTTTTAAAATCGGGGTTTTTTTCCTCTTGAGAGCTTCCGTTGCGTGTTAGCGTTAGCTCAAAGTAACGATTCCACGCGGACGAAGCTGGTAATTAAACTATCTGAGTGTACATTTGTAAATCTTGTATATTTGCCATCTGACTCTGGGAAATTAAAACAATAGTTAGCCGTGTTACAGACACCTGATTATTTTTATATAAGACTAGCCGACCCGTGCCCACTTCGTTGGGCGGTAATAGGCATTATCAAGCTACAACTTTTCTCTAGAACTCAATCACATATATCTCATAATTAAGGCAGCGTTCGTAAGAAACGTTTTCGTTCGACCATTTTTCTCCGACTCCCCAGATATTACCCCCTACAACCTCACAAACTTTACCTCTTTATAATATTAGTATAGAAGTATAGATTATAGATAATATAATTAGTTAATAGCTACTGCCCGCGACTTCGCACGCGTGGAATAGTCATTTTGGGCTAAGACGCAGCGGAAGCTCTCAAAAGGAAAAAATACCCCGATTTTAAAACATTTTTCATTGTTGCTAGATAATATAATTAGTTAATAGCTTCTGCCCGCGACTTCGCACGCATGGAATAGTTATTTTGGGCTAAGACGCAGCGGAAGCTCTCAAAAGGAAAAAGTACCCTGATTTTAAAACATTTTTCATTGTTGCTCCGCTCCTATTGCCCTTAGCGTGATGATATATAGCCTATGACACTCACAAATAACGTGGCTTTCTATTGGTAAAAGAATTTTCAAAATCGGTTTAGTAGTTCTTGACATTACACCCTACAACGTCACAAACTCACAAACTTTACCTCTTTATAATATTAGTATATAGATTATAGCCCCTGCCCGCGACTTCGTCCGCGTAGTAATAGTTACTACTCTGGGCTAACGCTGACACACAGCAGAAGCTCTCAAAAAGAAAAATACATCTCGATTTTGAAACATTTTTCATCTGTGCTCCGCTCCTATTGGCCTTAGCGTGATGATATATTTCTCGATTCGATTTCTCGATTTCTCGATTCTCGATGAATGAGCTATATAATACTGAAAGAATTATTCAAATTGGACCAGTAGTTCCTGAGATTACCCCTTACAACGCCACAACGTCACAACGTCACAAACTCACAAACCCACAAACTCACAATCTTTACCTCTTTATAATATTAGTATAGATGTAGATCTTCGAAACGCTGTATTTAAAGTAATAAACGAACCGTTTGCTATCTGTAACACATGTAGGAAGATATAGATAATGTCATATTTTAGCGAAAGTAGTTTTAAGTTGTCATCTTTCTGTCTCTCCGACAATAGAGGTCTTGCAGTACGGTTGAGTTTCTTTGAGCTCCCTAAAATAGAACCTTTTGGACATTTATATCACTGGCGACGAGTTGGATACGCGACTTACGTTAGTGCAGTGTTGTGTAAGCGTTTCCTGGACTAATATTTACGTGTTTTGTGAATCATTTTTACGAAAAATGGCCGTCGGTACCGTAGGACATTTTGACCTTTTCAACGATAACTGGGATTTATATATTGATCGGCTTGAACAGTATTTTGTTGTCAACGATGTTAAGCAAGGACTAAAAGTGACTACATTAATTACGTTAATAGGGAGTGAGTGTTATGAACTTATGGTAAATTTGTGTGCACCCGACAAACCATCATCTAAATCTTATGAACAACTAGCGACAATTATGAAAAATCATTTGCAACCGCAACCTAGTAAGTTGGCAGAACGATTTAAGTTTCGGCAACGAATTCAAACCCGTGAAGAAGATATAGCCGAATTTGTTTCGGTTTTAAAAAAGATGTCTGGGAATTGCGGATTCACGGCTGACAGTTTACAAGAAAATTTGCGGGTTCAATTTATTTGTGGGTTGAGAAACGAATTTACTAGACAACACCTCTTTACGGAAGACGACATTACTTTCGAAAAGGCGTTTAAACTGGCCGTGTCGAGGGAAGCAGCTGAAACGAACGCAGCGACGGTGGATGACTGCACTCGCGGGAGGAGTGGCAGTACATCGGTGCAGGCGGTGCATCAGCTGGCAGCATCGGCGGCGAGAAGGGAGCAATACAACATGCGAGCGGACCGACCGGGCACAGCGGCGGTGGCGCCGGCGCACGGTTATCGGCCGAGAATTGATGGTGGTGTAAGTGGCACAAGCGGAGCGGGTAGAAATAGAAAATCGGAGAGACAGAGACAGAAACGACAACTTAAAACTACATACGCTAAAATATGACATTATCTATATCTACCTACATATGT
Source organism: Antheraea yamamai (assembly GCA_036509395.1). NCBI lineage: Eukaryota > Metazoa > Arthropoda > Insecta > Lepidoptera > Saturniidae > Antheraea > Antheraea yamamai. The sequence goes on from AP028451.1 coordinate 9,738,366, forward strand.
TACACTATCGAATTTCAACGCAAGTAAATTGTTCAGATAGTCTCATTTGGTAGAAAGTTTCACCGAATCGTTTTATATTCTCTAAGAAATACTCGTTATAAACGGACGCTATATTACGCGTCACTAGTCTAAGTCAAGCCGCGCAAGCGCAATGCGTTTGGTCATACACACTATCATGCCATGACGGGTAATTATAAATTTACCTTCTGCCAAAAATACCGTTAACCGTTCCTAAAGAAGTCTTCACTTCAAAAACCAATCTTATGACCTTCATACTATACTAGCTGTTACTTTGGGCTAACGTTAACACGCAGCGAAAGCTCTCAAAAGGAAGAAAACCCTGATTTTGAAACATTCTTCATTGGTGCTCCGCTCCTATTATATAGCCTATATAATATAGCCTATAACGTTCCTCGATAAATGAGCTATCTAACACTGACATAATTTTTCAAATCGGCCCAGTAGTTCCAGAGATTAGCGCGATCAACCACAAACAAACGAATTCTCCAGCTTTATAATCTATATATATATAAGAGATTCCCACCTATATATTGACTCATCACGATATCTCTGGAACCATAAGGCGAAGCGACTTGAAATATGGTAGGAATATTCCTGTCGCCGAGTAGAGGTCAGCTAAGAACGGATTTTACGAAGTTCCACCCACAAGGGGGGTTGCGGGGGGGTAATCAGGGCGGGACAACGTCAGCCGGGCCCGCTAGTATTAGTATATACGACGTTGTATTGACAGAGATCTGCTTTGAAATGTCATTCCACTATCGTATATAATCCGTAGTAATTAACAAATTTGTATCGATTTACCGTTTCATAATTGAATATCGAAGCTTGTTACTTACGTGTAGGTGTTTGAGAACGTACATGTGGTCTGGGAACGTGCTCGAGTAACGATGTCTCGGTTTGCTCCTGTTTCGATTGATGTAGTATGATTCATAGTGATTTTGAGAGAGCTTAAATTATCGTGTAACTGGAATATAGGTTTTTGATCTGCCTACATTTGTCCGTACTATAAAGTTTCAATTAAACATTTTAATGTATAAACATCCGGTGTCATGATGTTTGTCCACGATGCACTTCGAAACTACTCAACTGATGTTTATAAAAGTTGGCATTTATGTAAAATTTGGTCCAACTTGTGAGATAGGTTAATTTATATTTCGATTAATGGCTTCAATCTTTTTAATTAATAATCAAATGATCGTCAATGTTGTTTATTGTCATTAATTGTAAGTTCTACGGTCTCGAACAGATGGCGCTTTAAATTAGTTTGTCGGCAGAAAACTGTAGGGAAAACTTTTATCCATAGATTCATAGATGGCGCCACGTTTAATTTTGAAATTAATTTATCATAATTTTAATTAAACATGTAATCCGGATCAGCTAGTAATATATATATATATATATAAATTATGTATTATATTTTCTATTTTATACGTTTTTACTTATATTACTTATATATTAAGTATAAAAAAAATACGCACAGAGACGCGAGCAAAGTTAGTATGTATTAGATAAACAGGGATCAAATTTTATCTTCCTTAATAATTCACACGCAGCTTGGGTGTGAAAAAGTATCCCTATTCTAAAACCGTTCGATATTCGAATGGTCAAATTTTATCGTGAGCCAACTGTCGATTCTACGCGTTTAGATAACGGAAGCAGAATGGAAATGTCGCGCGACAGCTGTGACTATGCAAATACAACGGACTATTTGAATTTCGAATCGGTTATCTACCGGTTACTATGCCGTAATGTGTGCTTTGTTTTACCTGTAGTATCGTTTAATTTGCTTGAACCAATATTAAGAATAGAATACGTCAAGAACTCGGTAAGTCGAGCATTTAGGGATGGCAAGATAAAAATCGACTTAAAGAGGTTTTAACTGGATCCTTTTTATATGTAAAATTTACACAACTTTTGAGATAAATAATATATTCTTGCTACAGAAGTAATGTTTGAACTATAAACACTTCTAAAAATTAGAAATTAATGGAGAAAAATTCTTTTAAGAAATTTAAAACTTTATTCTTTCTTCAACTTAGAATAATCAAATACTGATATATTCGAGATACAAACAAACATATTTTTTGGATTATATAAGGAGATATGTACTAAAATAGCTTAACTATATACCCCACTAATTATTTTGGCTTATCGAGAAATAAAATTTAATATAAAGATGGAATGGAAGAGAACAAAGGTTTCGTTCGAGTTGTCGAGGTTTTCGACTTACAGAGGTTCGATATATCGAGTTCCTACTTTATAATATTTTGTTGACAGATAATATTACTGATGCTTTTATATTCTTACTTACTCGTATTTTTGCTATAAAAAGTATTTTGCAGTTTTTCAGGTCGCAGACAACCTCTACGCCAAATTTGATTGGGACCAAACTAAAAGTCAGGCGTAATAGTGAAAAGGTAAGAAACAAACTATGATATGATATTAATGTAGATTTTACCTCTCACTGGCTGTGCCCGCGACTTTCTCCGCGTGAAATCTTATGTACAAAACAGCGATTAATAAAGTCATCTGAATGTATTAAGTCCATTTACTTCTCTACTTTTCTCTCGTACTTAAGTCGCGTCGTCATTAAAAGTACAATAACTTTTGATAAACCGAACCGATTTTAATGAAACAAAGACTAAATGTTACTCGTAGATATACTTTATGATTTTCTTTGAAAGGTTTTATCATGAACGCAGTACTTTAGCACTGATGCGAGTTCATACAAACGAACATACAGACAGACATTTTAAAAAATGATTGAAATGTATTTTATTACTTACTAGCGGGCCCGGCAGACGTTGTCCCGCCCTGATTATAAAAAAAAACCCTAGAGAAAATATATACCAAAACGTTCCTCGTGAATCACTTTATCCACCGGTGAAAACCGCATAAAGAACCGTTCAGTAGTTTTTGAGTTTATCGCGAACAGACAGACAGACAGACGCGGTAGTGGACTTTGTTTTATACTATGTAATGATTCCTTGAGACCTGCAACAATTATTTATTTTACAAAAGTCTAAAATGTACATACACGTGAAACTTACATTCTTATTATATGTATATATGATTTTAAATATACCTTATACATATAACTGAATAACCTTAAAGCTTTTTCATAAGGCCACAGTACCTAAATTAGTTACTTCCAATGGAGCATAAATTGCAGCGTCAAAACTCATAGAAATTGCTGCGCAATGTGTTGAAAACACATCCTAAATTGAATCAGAAAAGTTTTATATGCGTACATACGACGTGAAGTCAACATTTTACCGTATTTTTTTTTTTTTTTCGAACTGATTACGCTATTGACCTAGCAAGGTCTTAACAGCTTCACCGGACTACTAAGGCGAGCGCTTAAGGCACTCAGCCGATAAACATTTTACCGGCGATCTGTTTACTTGTTATAGTATTATTTGGTGTGCCCGCAACTCCGTGGAAACCTTACCGCGTGGTAACTTATGTAAAAAAAAAGTGACTAATAAAATCATCTGAATGTATTAACTCCATTTACTTATTTACTTTCTCTCGTACTTAAGTCATATCGTCATTAAAATTACAATAACTTTTGATGGAGTGGACCGATTTTAATAAAACAAAGGCCAAGTTAATGTCGAAGACATGCTTTATGGTGTGGTTTTATTATGAACCCAGCAACTGTAGCAGTGCGTGCAACAATTTTTTTCACGAAACTCGAAAAAGTACAGACAAGTCAGATTTACATTCTTATTATATGTATAGACTAGCTGTGCCCGCGACGTCGTCCACGTGGAACCTGATGTACAAAACAATGACTAATAACGTCATCTGAACTTTACGTATTTAATCCATTTGCTTATATACTTTTTCTCGTACTTAACTCACGCCGTCATTAAAATTACCAAAACTTTTGATAGAGTGGACCGATTTTAATAAAACAAAGGCTAAGTTACTGTCGAAGATATGCTTTATGATTTTCTTGGTGTGGTTTTATTATGAACCCAGTTCTTTAGCAGCGATGCGTGTTTATACAAACAGACAAGCAGACAGATATTTATAAAAATGATTAAAATGTATTTTATTACTTATTTCTAGATATAGCAACAATTTTTTTCACGAAGCTCGAAAAAGTACAGACACATCAGATTTACATTCTTAATATATGTATATAGATAGATAAATTATATAATTTACGGGAACCTAATAGTTTGTATTTATATTAGAACTGTAAAGAAAATATCTGAAGGGCTGAATGAGAAAACTGGCTAAGCCACATTTACAAAACTTTACAGGATAGCCGATTTAAATTTTGAAAGCATGTTATGGTGAACTTGAAATGATTACATAGTATAAAACAAAGTCCTCTGCCACGTCAGTCTGTCTCCTCGCGATAATCTCAAAAACTACTGGACGGATTTTCACGCGGTTTTCACCAGTAGGTAAAGTAATTCATGGTGAAGCGACTTAAGTATAAGAGAAAAGTAGATACTAATTAGACTTAATACAGATGCCTTTATTAGTCACTGTTTTTGCGTAAGGTTCAACGTGGACTAAGTGGCAAGAACAGCTAGTAATATATGAATCAAAAATATACAGCACTCTGTGATGCCGAATCCAAGCGACGCTTTGTTGTGTGTGGTCCCTTTATTCTTGGGTTGCGAGTGTAAAAAAATATATTTCTTCCAGAAACACTACACATTGCTATTTGTAATTGTTGTTAAGGTGTTCTTTACATCGTTCGCTTTAAACGGTAAGCAGAACGGCACTTATGTAATGTATTTATTCATAATTATGCAGCAACTTTGTCAATTAATATAATTTATGGTCATATGGTCTTGGTAGTTTAGTGGTTTGACCAATGAAATATGAATCTGAAGTCCACAGGTTCGAACGCAGGCAAGTACCAACGAATTATTCGGAATTCCCGTATATTTACTAATTTAAATTGGTAACACTATCGCCTTACGGTGAAGGTAAACATCGAACATCTGAAGCTGAGAAATGTTTTTGTACCACTGTACTGTATGTACACTTATACTTGCGAATACTTTTTTTTTCTCGAACTGACAACGCTATTGACCTAGCAAGGTCTTAACAGCTTTACCGGACTACATCGCGAATACGTTGTGGGCTGGCGTGGTGATTATGCGAAAGAGGGCCTATGACCCTGTAATACGTCTCTTACAGGTCGATAATGATGGTGATATTTTAATTCAACACTATTCAGTTTCATAATAAAAACCCCTTAAATAATACAAATAAACGTTCGCAAACACGATGTGTTTAAGACAAACAACTGAAGTTTTTAGTTAGCTAATTAATTCCGTAGCACGCTGTTAACTTAGCCGCTTTAAGATGCTTGTTGTAGAGTACGCGAATGTATGCAGGAGGTAAACAAGAACTCTAAATTTATTGCACGGTTAAAAGGCTTAAGTACAAGAATGATCAAGACAAGGCTCTCGAGTAACAGTTTATTATTTTTTGAACTAGTTAAACTAGCCATTACCCGCGGCTTTCATTACACAAACAAGAGTTCATGTCTTTCTGCATACAAAATTTTATGATGATCGGTTAAGTGGGTAAGATATGAAAGAGTGACAAACAAACAACAAAACTCACATTCGCATTTATAATACTGACTAGCTGTAATCCGTCCGCGTGGAACCTAATGTAAAAAAACAGTGCTTAAAAATCGTCAGAATGTATTAAGTCCATTTATTTATCTCTTGTACTTAAGTCACGTCGTCATTAAAATTACAATAACTTTTGATAGAGTAGAGCGATTTTAATAAAACTAAGACTAAATGTTACTCATGCCTTATGATTTTCTTGGTAAGCTTTTATCGTGAACGCAGTACTTTAGTAGTGATGCGAGTTCAAAGAAACAGATAGACATTTCTAAAAATGATTAAAAATATATTTTATTACTTATTCCAAGACACCTACAATGATTTATTTGACAAAAATCTTTTTTTCTATATCATACGAGGCAAACGAACAGGTGGGTTAACCGATGTCAAGCGATCACCACCGTCCACAGACACTTGCAACACTACAGGAGTCGCAAGTACGCTGCCAGCCTGTGTTTGGGGGGGGAGGGGAGTGGGAGATGGGAAGGGGGAAGGGAAGTGGGCCTCCAGCGCTCTCACTGACCGAACGAAACGCAACAATGCAAGCAATGTTACTTCACGTCAGTTTTCTGTGAGAGGGTGGTACTACCCCGGTCGAGCCGACCCATTCATGCTGAAACCAGTAATAGCTTCAGCGTGGTTCTACCACATACCACCACCTAAAAAGCACAGACACGTTAGATTTACATTCTTATTATATGTATTATAGGTTAAGGTACTCTGGCTGAGAGATTTTTCTGCCAGGAATGTGAAGTCCACATATGGTAATCAAAGACATTGATCTAAAGTAGTTTTGTATATCAATGCTTTCAATAAAAGTGAGGGGAACACTCTGGAAACGTGACGTCATTACTCAAAAGCGTCGCCAATTTTGTGATAGGCTATTTTTAGAAACCCATTGTACGAGTATTTAATTGCTGCGGTCGATGAGTTATTCTTTGATTATTTGTGTTGAGTTCGCCCACGTGGTGTAACACTGTGTGTACTTATACTGTGAAGGAATAAATTATTAAAATTACGTAATAGTTGTTAATAAATTTTGTTTGACTCCGTTTAGGATGAAACGTCCAACCTAAAGTCTCAAACATTAAATAATGTCTAGAAGGGTGTGCTTTATTGATATAAGGGCGAGGTATAAAAGGGTTATTCTTAAACACTTATAGAATAAATAAATTGGACGAAGATATTCTTAGAGTGAGGTTTTATTATACTATACATTAGTTTAACTATAGATTGCCTCAGTTGCATCGTATTTTATGTGAAATTGGATGGAAGGACATAGTCATTGTATGAGGCTGGATGGTTACCACAACATACTGGATGTAAAACCCGTTACCACAGTAACACAGTACACAGAACAGATAAACATTAGACCATGTAAAAAAGTAAGTAACGTTTTTCGGTTACGCGCCATCTTAATTTCTGTACATTTTTCCATTACGCGCCATGTTTATTTCTAAAGGTGCGCTCACAATGCTCAGATTCCGTTTTTTTTTTCTAAAGGTGCGCTCACAATGATTAGATTCCGTTTTTTTTTTCTGTAAAGTTGTAAATATAGTAGATCATTTTTCGAAAAATGATGTCATAAAGAAGTTTCACTTCTTACGTGTGTACACTGATACACGCACGTATTTTTTTATAAATTGTAGTTTTACCTTTTAGTCAGGTTTTTCATCGGTCAAATCGTTAAAAACACAAACGAGCAAACTTTACTGTAGTAAAGTCTCCTATAACATTGCGATGAAATATATGTGAAGTCAATTTATTCGTCGAACGCATTCTAAGCATGACCATATATGTCATTCTATTTAAGGCGCGCGCTTACTCTCGCAACTTTAATTCTAGTCATGGTAAATACGCAATAGTAACGTAAATACTCAAAACAATGAATCGGGTATGATTAGAAATATCTTTATCGAATAACTATATCTTTCAAATCGAGGAACATTTTTTAATCACAATGAAAAATATTATATTGACAGCGACAGGAATTAACCTAAAAGTATGAAAAAGGAGTTTTTGGCGGGATTTTGGTCTGTCATGTAGTGGATTTTATATTTTATTCATAATCTTTTGTTACTTGACTCTATATTGTGTAAAATTGGTGGTGTTTTATGTAAAATAGTTTATTTATTGTGCATAAGTGAAGTGAATGGAAAATAATACCACGGACCATGAATTCTGAGATGCCACAAAAACTCCATGGAAAGTTCTAACAAGATGGCCACCATCTTGTTAGTTCATTGAAATTATATCAAGAAACTTGTAATATCGATACACACTTGACAATGTCAGTAATAGTCTACTAGAAGACTGGTTGCCAAAATTGGAATGGAAGAAGAACTTGTAATACTATTAACTACTCGATAATGGCAGTAATAATCTAAAAGATTGGTCTAAAGTAACAAAAAAAGTATGAAAATATCCGCACTGGATTCTTTTAAGAATGAACTTTCTCAGACGCTTAATAGTTAAGATGATTTCTAAAATAGTTTAAACATATACACGTAACATCAGATTTTATACGCAACACTGTAGATGAGTGCACATCTTATTCTCTCCGCCACCGCGCTCGTTTTTTTGGTCAAATCAATTAGTGCGTGCTATTTGGTCAATTCAAATCAGCGCGCGCTTACCCGGTTTCCTGTAACACTTTTCTGTCCCTTTTCTAAAAACATTCCCGCAAAAAGTATCAAGCAACCGAGAGGAAACATATTAAACATCAAAAGTTGGTACAAAGTAACTAATAGTACTTATCTAAACTTATATTAAATACTAGGGTAAATCGGTATTAAATACCGATTCTCATGGGTGTGCTTATAAAGAAACTGATATAAAAACTTGTTTTTACAGTAATAACATGTAACGAAGTAAAACTGAACTGGTCTTTAGATCTAAAGATAACATTATTTCATTGTTTTGAATTATAACTTCTACTGGCAGTCCTTATGACTGCCTCGACTTTTTTTTTATATTGTTTATATTCATTGATATACAAAAACCCAAGACGTACACTTAACGTCTCACAGCCGGCACACAAAAATGAGTGCATAATTTTGGATTACGCACTCATTTCAAATAGTCTCGCGTCGCTAGCGTCCTTGTAAAAATAACTTTAAATAATTCCGGTAAGGTTGAATTTGCAAAATCATAAGTTTATCGCACAACTATAACCACGTATGTATATTGGGTAGTTGTTGCGGCCGGTTTTGAGCGCTACTTTTATTCGAGACTGTACGTCTTGAGTTTTTATATGTCAATGTTTAGATTACTAATATCTCACTCTTTCTAATACTAGTTTTCAAATTAACATATTTAAGTTCACATCTCTGTTACAGTGAGGCGTGGTAGCGGCTAATCAATTGCAGGCGGAAGCGAAAAATAACGTCCACTATAATGTTTAGTAAATATATATGTCTGTCTGTACTTAACGTATAGATGTATGTACGAAAAACTTATTACTGAAGTGAATTTTGGATTAAAAACTCAAATCTTTTATTAGGGAAGTTAGTCACAAATGTTCCTAACAGTAGTTTAACGATAAGACTCTTATAACGATAATAATTCATTTTTATAGAGCTGAAAATCGTTAAAAAGTCATATAAATTATCAGAACTTACTTCCTTAAGGCTTAGATTCGCTTTGGAGAAGTTATTTTAATTTCAGAAAGTGGAATCTAGATATTCGTGATTATTTTTGAATCCAGTTGTCTCTGAATATTCGATCTAATTCCTATCTTTTCTTGTTAAACACTAAGTTATTCTCGAGGATATGCTGTATCGTTTTCTTGGTGATGTTTTATCGTAAACCTAGTACTTTCATACAAACAGACAGACATTTCTAAAAAATATTGATATAACGATCTTCTATTTTTGTCCACCTGACAATAATCACTCTGGCGGAAATTCGAATCCAGAGTTGATAAGATCCAAAAGAGCATAGCGTAGAAGCAACACCGTGTAGAAATTTTAGCTGCATTGGGGGTTCAAGAGGGGGAGGGGGGGGGACACGGCTCGTACTATGCAAATAAGACAGCAAACTAATCCAGCAAGTCGTATTTGCATAATCGCCGGATGAAATGTAAATATACTCCCAGAGCACTTCACTTTTTCGCTTGTGAAGCTAAATTTCGTAGTTGATGTGTATTGAATCATACAGTAATGTTTGCTTTCTGATATTGAACAATTTTCATATTACACTAGCAACATGCCGCGACTTCCTTCGCGTTAAATCTAGACTAATATTATGAAGCTGGAGGGTTTGTTTGGTTGAACGCGCTAATCTCGGGAACTACTGGTCCAATTTGAAAAATTATTTCAGTGTTAGATAGCTGATTTATCGAGGAAAACTTTAGTCTATATATCATCACGTTAATATCAATATGAGGGGAGCACCAATGAAGAATGTTTTTTTTACCTTTCGATGCGTGTTAGCGTTAGCCCAACGTAACTATTCCACGCGGACGAAGTCGCAAGCAGAAGCTAGTTACTATATAAAACATAACAATGAAATACAGTCTACTGTTACCCGGTGGTATGTTTAGTAAAATTGGTATCATAAAAACTTTTCCTTGAAACAAGATTTAGATGTTTTATTTATGGTGTTTAGTCAAATACTGATTGGATATATTGTTGTGATATACACCAATATCTGTTTTATATAATACTAGTTTTAATTCGTGGCTTCACTCTCATTAATATGGATTTTGAAAATTATGTACAGTCTATGTCACTAGCTGCTACTATAGATATCTACATGTGAAAGAATTCGATTAAATATTTTTATTAACTTCTCTACTGTTTACTGATCATTATGAAAATTGGTATGCAATATTAATCTGGTTATAACTCAGTTATTTGCTTAAGAAATAGTAAAGATAATAAATGCAAGCGGAGACGCTTGCAGAGTTAGGCTTAATACAATTATTAAAACGCCTGCCAAAAAATTCATAGCAATGTCTCGTGTAAGCGTAACAAAACATATTATTTTTCGAACAGGCGCCTTCGTTATCTATAATGAGATCGATAATCCTTCAGCTGTTCCGCTTTCACACATCTTTTTGAGTTGTTTTATAAGTACAGTCACGTCGAAAAGTGCTGAGTTCATTTATTAAAATGATGAACGCTTTATTAAGTAGATAGATACTTTTTAGACATAACGCAATTTTTCCATTTTAATAGCTGTATTGTGGATTAAAAAAATGTACAAAATGCAAATATATAAAAAAAAATATCGTAGTAGGCAAACGAACAGGTTTGTCACCTGATGTTAAGTGATCACCACCATAAATATACACTTGCAACACCAGAGGATTCGCAAGTGAGCTGCCAGCCTGTGTTTGGGGGAGGGGGTATAGGGAAGCGAGAGTAGGGGAGGGGAAGTGGGCTTTCAGCGTTCTCACTGATCGAACGCAACGCAAAAATGCAAGCATTATTACTTCACGTCGGTTTTCTGTGTGACGGGTGGTAGTACCCCGGGCGAGCCGACCCATTCATGCTGAAACCAGAAATAGCTTCAGCGTGGCTCTACTACCTATAATATAATAATAACAAAAATTAAGTTTAGACACTCAAATATAACTGAACTACAAATACATGAGTATAGTGCACTAAATAGACTCAAAAGTTACATACACAAATTAAGCTTACTTATAGATACAAATATATATTAATATGTAATAATAAAAAGTTAGTAATGAATACGAATTTTGAAGTACGGATCACTCTTCCTCCTGCTTGTAGAAAAATGTCAGGGTAATTGGAATTTAAATTGTATTTACATCCGCGATTTTTTTCCGGGCACAACTTTTCATTATTTCTTTTATAACAAAATGATGCTCGCTATATGTTGCTTTTATTTCTTCATCGAAATAAAATATTTTACCTGGATTTAGTAGTCTATCTTTGTTATTGTATATTTTTTCATTGTCATTTAACCTCGACAAGCCTGCTAACCCATTTCAATTTTATTTATATACACATAAATGTCCTATGGATAATACAAACGAGTAAAATTGCAAAGGTAGATGGATTTTTGTTACTTTTTCACACACATTCTTTATAGCAATATAACTTAGACATGACAATAATATATAGGCTATTCATAAATATTTATTTTAATGGACTAATTATGAGAATAAGTGCTAAGCAGATTGAGAATGGTCCTGCTATCTGCGAGCTGTATCAGCGTACGCCGGACAAACCGTTAGATTATGGCTTAGTTAATAGCCTTTTCTGGTGAATCTCTTTGACTGCTATTGATATTAAATTGTATGAAAAATCCAATGTACTTTTTATTTTTATGCGTGACAGTATTTAAGAGAACACGCTTCACAAATTAGATCGGCCGCCAAACAGGCAATTTACCTTATTCTGTTCGCATTTCGCACACGTCGTCGAAAATCTTATTACCTAGCTACGTATGAGGGCTAACTGCGTAAATACACGATTTGTATTGTAACACTCTGAAGGTTATTATTTTTTATTGTTTTCACAGATCATATTATAACCATTTTATCATATTAGGCTATATGATAACTAAAAAGCTGTAGATACGTTACCTATATGATATTTTGGCAAAACAAATGGCACGATAACGCACGTATACGTAAAGTAATGTTGTAATGCCACACTGTCTCAGATAAAATGTGGAAGTAAGATGGCATATTCTTAATATCGGTGGTGAAAAAGAAATAGTTATATGTTGCTTAGATACGGGCTAGCCAAGTTTTAACAAGGCGTTGTCGAAGCGCTTATGACGTATCTACAGCTTTTTGTTTTGATATTAGTTATAATATCATTAATGTTAGGCTTTAATTATATTACATTATACAACGTGGTGACGCCGAAGGGGGGCGGGGGTTTCTATGCTAATTTAAGTGGACTGTATATGCGGGGGTGCTATATTTGATATTCAACTATTGCGATCAGCTACGAAGAGGGAGACACGGGTAGGAAGGAAACTTGGCATATACGTCGCGGCGCTGCAGTTTCCACGTGGCTAGCCGGCTAGGTGATTCTCGTTTCTCTCCACTGGGTCTTCTCCCACACAACACTTATTGTTTATAATGTATGTCGGCACGTATGTAGCGATGCGTTTATTTCTCACTCGACCATGCGAAAACTCAAAATATTAGCAAGCGGCGCGGCGCGGCGCGGACACAACAACACTATGATGCGGCGCGGACAACACAACAGTAATGGCGGCGCGTTCGTCGCGCTACCGTATATAAGCATGTGCCATAGGAAAGGGTAATTGGTCGGGCTTCAAAGTGGCGTGATCTGAGCACAATAATGCGGGAATTTCAAATATATATAAAGAGGCGCAACCACAACGTATGATTTAAAATTTTAAATCGGTGTGTCTAGGAACATTTGCATACCAGTTCATTATGATATATATTAGATATTAGTAATACGTTGACCTTTCACTCAGAAAAAAGTTTTGTTCCCGAGGGTTAAGTCAAATCTAAATTTAAAAAAATCGAATATACTTAATTTAGTTTAGGCCCTGAGAAAGCCTTTAGGCATGTCAAAGCTACCACCGGTTTGAAAGCAATCCACTCATCGAGAAGAACCGGCAAGAAACTCGATCTGATTTATCTTTTCATCATACATAATTTTACAAACATAGATAATTACATTCGTTTGTGGTGGATGCATATAGAGGAGCGTCATTTCCAGACGTCACTATCGTTCACATATTGATCCGCGCTATAATAGCCTTTAGACATTAAAACCCGCTTGACATGGGGCTTGACTTACTATCCAGCAAATCGGTAATGTGCTTGATAATTTATAATACAGTTGAAAAATCATAAAAATATGACTAATTAAGTCTGTAAATTTTATGATTTGATACTACCAAACAAAACTTACCAAACTTACTTACCTAATTTTGTTGCAAGTTTGATGTGTTAAGAAATTTGCACCAAATTATCTGTTAAATTTCAAAGTTATATAACAAATCAAATATTGAAGATAGAAATTCGACTCAATACAATTTTTTGTACCAAATTTAATAATAGAAAAGGTTCATTCATTCGTTTATTTTTAATAATTTTATCACAGTTTGCAAAACAAAAAAGTAATAGAAATCAAGTTTCCCATGTTATTTATATAGAAAAACTCTAAGTTCGATGGAGAACCTCTTAGAATTGGAATTTTGAGCTCCGCTTTTAACAGGAGCTTTGTTGGGGGATACCTTCTGAGATATTTTGGGCTGAAAGTAAAAAAAAAATATCGCCTTGTTTTGGCACACCCTAATATACACACATGTAAATGAAAAAGACGTTTCACCATCCTTCATTTTACTCTTACTTTCCATACCTTACATGTCCTTTGAAATTAACTGGCTAAACAGTAGGTTAATTTAATAATAAAATAATATATAATATATAAATTTAGAATATACATTAACAAATACTTAAATAATTCATTGATAAATAATATTTCTTTAATAAATTTATGAATTCACTGAAATAAATATTATTCTATTTGGTATTATTGAATGTCAAAATGAATTGTGATCGAATCTCGACCACTACTAGATGTACTTAAAAATGTACAACAACTGCCAACCTTATTCAGCTACAGGCTGCAATATAAGGTAGCGCTGATTTTCAATGGGGGCTAAAAAGGATCGATGGACGTATTGTCGGTAGATGTACGAAAAAATAAAGAAATACTTAAAAACTAAACAGATGAAAGCATTTAAGACTGACAGTTCTGTATAGTAACGTAAAAATTAACTAACGTTTTTGAATATGCCATAGATATTATTTATATGAAAGTTTGGAGCTGAATTTCTTGCATGACATAGTGACCAACATTCGTCCATGTTCGCAAACTTTTTTGTTAATATTATTAACTTGCTATGCCCGCGACTTGATTCGTGTGGTATCTTATGTAAAAACAGTTACTAATAAAGTCATCTGAATGTATTAAGCCCATTTGATTATCTTTTCTCTCGCACTTAAGTCGCGTCGATATTAAAAATAACTTTTGATAGACCGAACCGATTTTAATGAAATAAAAACTAAATGTCACTCGAAGATATGTTTTATAATTTTCTTGAAAAGGTTTTGTCATGAACGTAAACCTTTAGCAGTGATTCGTGTTTACACAAACAGACAACAGACAGACAGGTATTTCTAAAAATGTTAAGTTACATTTACGTTCTCATATGTGTATATAGAAGAAGATATTATGAACTATTTTTTTAAAATCAGAAATATTACAATAGACTCTTCACATCTCTACAAACACGTTACCAAAACTAAACACGAGAATTGTTCAAAGCGCAATGGGTTACGTTAGAGCACGATTGTTCTGACGATCGGGCGTCAAGTGGTCCGGAAAGCGATAGCGGGACAATTTATGGTATAGCCTATCTGAGCTAATACAACTTAGTTTTCACACACGGCTCTCTTCAATTAACTTTACTCGGCAATCTATGAAGGGGACTGTAGAATGTTGATATCAATGTGAACTGAAATTTAACTCAATGATATCAAAGTCTATACATACAAATA
Organism: Antheraea yamamai; assembly: GCA_036509395.1. Classification (NCBI taxonomy): domain Eukaryota; kingdom Metazoa; phylum Arthropoda; class Insecta; order Lepidoptera; family Saturniidae; genus Antheraea; species Antheraea yamamai. Next base: position 9,753,531 of record AP028451.1, read on the forward strand.
AAATTCTATTGTCTCTTTGTAATGTCCATATAATAGCGTCTTAATAAATGGATATGAAGCTGTATACGTTACTTAAGAGTATAATAAAAAAAATGTGTGCGTGTACTAGTGTACACACGTAAGAAGTGAAACTTGTTTAAGGCCTTATTTTTCGCAAAATGATCTATATGCAACTTTCCAGAAATTGGTTAAAAAAAAAAAAAAAACCCTTTCTTTCTTTATGGCAAACAATTTCATTAATATATTAAAAAATAAAGTTAAATTAGATAAAGTTTAAACAAAGGGATTTTATTATCATAGACATGAATACAAACAAGATGGCGCGTAACGGAAAAATGTGACGGTAAATTTTTTCCAACGCCGATAAAGAAGTTTCACTTCAAAAATTGTTTGTCTGTTTGTTCCAGATATCTCAGAAATGATTTGTCCAGTTTTGGCAGGACTTTCACTGGTAGATACCTGATGTTATAAGTAGTAGCTTAGGCTATTTTACCTTAGAAGACAAAATAGTGTATCTAGGATTTTTTCACAAAAAAATGTCAGTTTTGTTTATAGCTACAAGAAACTTTTCAATTGTTTGAATGACATGTTCTATTTACAATAAATTTAAACGTTTCAGCTACTCTGCCAAAGAGGATGACATACTCGAGAGCTACAAGCTAAAAGCATATATATTAAGCTTGCTGTCGTTAAGGGCGCTTGCCCCTTACTTAGTTTAAACCACTAGTACAATCACACACAAAACCTAGGAAATAAAAGGTAATTAATTCGTCAATTGTTTGTATAATCAATTTATTGCGAAAAGATAAAAGCATATCTTAGTTTGTTAATTCAAATTCGGTTTTTGGCGGAATCTTAGTCTGTTATGCAGTGAATTTTATATTTGATTCATAATCGCGTATTAATTGACTTTATGATGAAACATGAAATGAAACATTTTTTCCGTGCGATTTTCCGAATGCACAGGCTATCGTACGGAATTCCGAATCGGACAAAACTACGAACGGAAAAGCACTGTATGCTTGTTATAGGTCCATAGATTTGTATGGATTTACTGTGTTCGAAATCCCGATTCAATATTTCGAATCGAAATTCCGAAACGGAATTCCGTATGTATGTGGCCACCTTTAAAGTTCTTCATTGAAGCTAGGCCTGATTTTTTTACGTTTAAAACTATCATTCCCATACTTTTAAAAGTTTTAGAACAAACTTTAACTAAGGTTCTTTTTGTTGTTTATTAGTCTATGTTTTGATATTATTATTTTATATGTTAAATGTAACCATGAACTACCACATGATTGAAGGACGCGACCCTTTAAACATTCATCTTGTATATGTACAAGTGTAAGCGTATTCAGTTTTAAATAAATTCACATCAGTAAGAGAAAGAAAGAAAAATGAAATAAACGAAAAAGGAAATTTGTCCGTCTGTTTGTTTGTTGGGGTACGATTTAATTAAACCGAATGTTATAAAATTAGGCCCAGACGTAGTCTGAAACCTGAAGAACGATATACAGGTGCCCTTAAAAACTAATTTCTGTAAGCATAGCTTTCTACTATACATACTAACTATTGTGTTCTAATACATACTGTGTTCTAAGTCACATATTATTTGGTAAGATTATATTTAAGATATAGAGTATGAAACACAACTTCACTCAAAAGTTATATAAAGCAGTACTACTTAAGAAGTTTTTTACTTTTTTATTTAGACATTTTTTGTGCCGGCTGTACGCGATGTTATTGTACAGTGACAGCTGTGGATGTCGACTTTTAGTTATTCGTGTTTAGACTTTCAGAGTGTGTCCGCAGAAGTTTGTCCATATGTGCTCCGTCTGTGGCTTTATATCTCGCCTATTGTCTCTCTAGTAACTTTGTATTAGTGTCAAGAGTGTTTACTCAAGATATATTCTGGGGATTTGTTAGAATGCGGTTTAATTTATTTACGGTACAATAAAGACCTACTTTAAGTTAAGATAAAACTATGTTTTATATACAAAAAGCATACGTAGTTATGATCGCGTGTAGTGCTGTACAAATTCGGGAGCTAAATTAATTGTGTCTGCATAGCAAGCGAGATAGCTTTGAAATTTTCTAAACAAAATTTAGTCAAATGGTGGACTTCGGATTTTATGCAGCACAAAAATCAACAAAATAACTTTAGAAGTAAGGCGTCTTATTAGGGGGTTGTGAAATTCTGATCTGTAACTTTTTTATGCGACGAAAAGTGGCTGCGGTAAACACTGTGTCGAGAGGAGTGTTAAAAACACCGGTTCTTATTCGATCAGGGTTATGATGTAAGGGGTGTCGAATAACATCATAAGGCTTGAGATACACATCCAAGACAACTTCACCTGCTGAATAACGAACGAGGCAATGGCGAAAGCGGGATGGTAGGGATTTACAGACTGACTGGGTCGCAACCACCATGTATATGGTGAAAAAGCCCGTCATAGTGATTCGCTTCTGCGGGTCGCGTTTCCGGATCAGTTTGTGCATATCCAGCTTTTCGTAAGCCGGTATGACAGCGGTGATAAGCGATGGATAGTGTGTCATTCGGTGGTCGCCATTGATTTTGGATCGTACTGTGCTTACCATCAGGCATAGAGCAGTCATTTTGCCGTGCTACAATAAAAAAAAATCACCGAAGTTAGGCAACGTCGATCGCGGTCAGTACTTGGATGGGTGACCGCCTGGGAACACCGTGTGACGTTGGCTTTTTGTTGTATTTTTTGTAATTTAAATGTTTCCCTGTAATAAAGAAGATTCACTTCCATCGTATGTCTTTATGACACACCCTGTTTCGGTGACATTGCGACTTAATTTTATCATTTTATAGGTTTTATAAGTAACAGATATTTACTAACAGTGTCAGCTGACGACAGGTTCAATTATCCGCCTACGTTAGCTTCAATCGTCGACCAACGACGCTTTTTAATATTTAATGACTCCTGTTGTTTCAAAACTGTTTTCTGGTTCAGTAAGATGTGACAGCGGGGCTATTTCACTTGAAGCGGACAACGAAAAAAGGTAAAGTTTTGAAATTCGTTCATGTTCAGCCTAATTGCAAATGTAGTAGGTATTAATGTGGAAATATATTTTTGTCTATGATGATTATTTGCCAATATATACTCTCCTAAACTAAAGTCGTACTCGAAATTAGGATTTTTTTGAAGTAGTTTTTCGAATCGAATCCAATCGTATCGAATTACTATGAAATATCAAACGTAGCGATTGATATAGAAAATTTTAGTGCTCTTTTTTAAACTAAAATTAATAAAAATCATGTACAAAATAGAAAGTGAACAGTGCGAAATAAAATTTTAGTACTCTGCCCGCGACTTCGTACGCCTGGAATAGTTACTTTGGGCTAACGCTAACACGCAGCGGAAACTCTCAAGAAGAAAGAATACCCCGATTTTGAAACATTCTTCATTGGTGCTCCGCTCCTATTGGTCTTAGCGTGATGATAACCTTTAACTTTTCTCGATAAATGAGCTATATAACACTGAAAGAATTTTTCAAATCGGATCAGTAGTTCCTTTGATTACCCCCTACAACTTCACAACGTCACAAACATTATCTCTGAATTAAATATACCTTTAGTTAGAAGTACGTTTCAGTTATAAATTGTACGTAAGAAGTGTCAGTCCCGTCACTTGCATTGAATTGAATGCGTTGTATTTAATGTTTTTTTTTGTCAGCGTCATAAAGCGAAACTAACAGAACATCACAATTACAGTGGAAACGACATAAATTGTCCCGTTATCGGTTTCCGGGCCACTTGACGCGCGATCGTCACTCGCACGATTTGCGGTGTTTCACCGGAGGCCATTTGTTGTGGTCGCACTGCAATTCTGATAGTTCATCCTACTATTATTTTGGCTGTATAATTCACGATTGTTGGTATATAATTCAATCCAACGTGTTCCATTTACGTCCTCAATAGGTTTTTTTTTTAAGAATATACAAGATTTTATACAATTTTCTCATATCATTAAAAATTGGAGCAACTTTAGATAGGTATAGAAATTACTCTAGTCTTAACAATGAATTTTATAAATAAAAAGATATAGATACGTTACCTACATGATATTTTGACAAAACAAATGGTACGATAACGCACACATACGTAAAGTAATATTGTAACGTCACACTATCTTAGATAAAATGTGGAAATAAGATGACATATTCTCAATATCGGTGGTGAAAATGAAATAGTTATATGTTGCTTAGATACGGGCGGATTGACAGGCGGCCGTCAAAAATAATAATACTAAGATCACTTTCGTTTTCTAGCTAGCCGAGTTTTAACAAGGCGCTGTCGTAGCGCATATGACATATCTATATAATAATGACATCATTGAGTGTTAATGTAAATTTGACCTATCCTACCTTTCTTCTTATTATTTCTGTTTTTTTATATAATAGGTGGCAAACGAACAGGTGGGTCACCTGATGTTAAGTAATCATCACCGTCCATAGACACCTGCAACACCAGAAGAGTCGCAAGTGCGTTGCCACTCTGTGTTTGGGAGAAGGAGGAGTGGGGAAGTAGGGAGGGGGAGGGGAGTTGGGTATCCGGCACTCTCATTGACCGAACGAAACGCAACAATGCAAGTACTGTTACTTTACGTCGGTTTTCTGCGAGAGGGTGGTAGTACTCCGGGCGAGCCGACCCATTCATGCTGAAACCAGTAGTAGCATCAGCGTGGCTCTACCACCTACAAGTGGCTCTTCTTTCTTTCTTCCTATCCTTTTGATCTGAAGCGATGATAGTTTAGTTGATAGCGTATTCGGACGTTGGTGGATGTAGATTCGAATCCTAGCAACTGAGTCGGAGCTTCGTGTAAAGCAGAACATCGCGACGAAACCGTAGCATGGTGGTAGGGTTTCTTCTAAGTCCGTCTGACTAGCTACAACCCTCAAGCTACCTGTCGTAAAGCACGTGTTGGTGTGTTCCCGCAGCCGTTTCTTCTCGACGTCAGGGTTGTTTTCCAAACCGGTGGTAATCGAACAATCAATCCACCGAGACTAATCGAATATAAACGTTAGCCGATACAGAAATGTAATACTGAATTTAGTTAGGAATTAGCCGTAGATGTGACTAGACCAACTGTCTAAGCGAAGATGTCCAATATCTCGTCGTTGGTTACCTTTAAAGGCATTCAGTCAAAATTAACACCCGATACCTCCAACCAATGGGGTTTCAGAACGGGGTAAATAGTAAACACTCCACAGTAACTCCCTCAATATAGACAATAGTACCGACACGGGTCAATAGTAACTCCCCCGATATATATATAACATTAAATCGCTAAAACAAGTGGAATAACGACCATCCTGAATAAAATAATAATCAACGTTAAAATAATCACAATCGAATTTACGGGCGATCATAAAACGAACGTTAGTTAAGATGTAACAGGCTATCAAATGAACGAGAGATAATGTCTTCATCAATTTTATGTAGGGAAAGCAATTTCCGCTCGCGGAGTTCAATGCTAAGTTAATGAGTCTATTCGCTATGTTTTTACTTGTTTAAGTTCGAGGGTCCGTAATGTTCCGGATATTCGATTTTATCATTGAAGTTAATCATATTAGTTACCAGCAGGCCCAGAGGAAGTTATTCCACTCTTTTAATAAAACAAACTTGACAAATTATATACCTAAACCTTCCTCATGGAACTTTATCTACTGGTGAAAAGTGCATGAAAATTCGTTTTTTGAGTTTATCAGCATGAATGAGTCGGCTCGCCCCCAGTACTACGACCCTCTTACGGAAAACCGACGTGAAGTAACAGTGCTTGCATTTTGTTCGTTCAGTGAGAGCGCCGAAGGCCCACCTCCTCTTTCCATCCCTCCTCAACATTCCCTCTCCCATCCCCAACCCCTCCCCACCCATCCACCACACCCCCTCCCTCCAAACACTGGCTGGCAACGCACTCACGACCCCCTTGGTGTTTCTAGTGTTTATGGATGGTGCTGATCACTTAACCACAGGTGACCGTTGTCGTACGCTAAGAAGATCATACGCGAAGGGACTGTCGACCAATGGCAGGCGCGCTACGAATCTTCCGACACGGGGGCGGTGACGCGGAGCTTCTTCCCGAAGGTGAGCTCTGCTCACCGGGTAGTGAAGAAGACTCGTCTGTCACCGACCCACGTGCAAGCCCTAACGGGACACGGGGGATTCGCGGCGTACCTGCATCGATTTAAAATCAAAGACAGTCCCGCGTGTGCGTGCGACGCGGATACCGCCGAGACAGTGCACCATCTTCTCCTACACTGTCCGCGATTCGGCTCGTCCAGAAATGACCTGGAGTGCTTGACCGGGGACCCCATCTCCTTAGTCAATCTCTCCGCGTGGCTCGAGGATGACAGAAAACGTCCTCATTTATTAAAGTTTATGAGTATGGTGGTAGAGCTCTCATGCAGGCGACACAAATAGAATACTAGTAAATTAAGCAAATGACGCATAGAATGTAAGAATTGATTGGAAACTTAAGACATTACATAATATCATAAATGAAATTGACAATTGAATAGAATTAAAAAAAAAAAAATGACAAGCATGGGATTTACTAAAACGTCTACGGCTCGATTCCTACTTCTGCTATTGTCGTCTATATTCTACTGTCTTAACTTGTGGTCTCTCATACTGAATCTAAGCAACTATACTATATCCTTATACTTCTCTTAACTTTAAATTAATATAAGTATTAACATCTGAGAACCACGACACCTATGTAAGGAACTAATAAAAAAAAAAAAAACATTTGACTTGGAAAAAAAACACGACTTGGAAAAAAAAAAATATATAAACTAATAAAATATATAATACTAACCATATATTACTAAGGTACCATTAAGCTGTATGTAGACGCAGATAAGTACAAAATAAGATACTCCTATTGAATGTATGTATATGTAAACTATTTTAATATAATGAAAAACTTATGTCTTATGTATTATGAAACGGCAATGACTACCATTATTGTTAAATTAAACTTAGGAAATGTAACTAGGATAAGCAAGTAAACCAAGGAAAAACCAATAAATAAAAAAAAATACACAGACTTAACACTCCGCAATTATAACATATGATAATAAAGATACAGGGAAGTAGAAAAACAAGGTCTCGGATTACGTCCGAGGTAAAGGGGGGACTAAAAAAAAAAATAAAAATAAAAAAAAACCACAGGTGACCCACCTGTTCGTTAGCCTCGTATGATATAAAAAATAAATAAATTTTAAAGTAAATTTTTTTACTAAAAGCATTTGACAATATTAACTTAAATTATAACAAAATAACCAATTTTAATACTCTTGTCTGTTTCTTTATTCCGGGTAATCTTTGATAGAGTTGGACCTATTGTGACGGGGTTTCCACTGACAGATCACTAATATTATGAATAGTAACTTAGCTACTAGTCATCCTTAAATATGTTCTGTTCTCGAGGAATAGGTGAAACCCACAGTACCACGAAGGAAACCGTGGACAACAGCTAGTATTAAATAAAATACTAACAAATGACTTTCCTATAATAATGACGTCACAACAATGATCAAATTTCGTATGACAACAAGGATATGTGTTTAAGTCCGGGAGTTTCTTTTTCCGAACATTCTTTCGGCTTAAATACCTATGAAATTGTCGTTTCATACTGTAACAATTGACGACACTGCAATAAAACCGCATATCAGAGGATTTACTTAGAAGAGTACGTTTAAACAAGGCGCTTCAGCAATAAACATATGTTCCAATAAAACTAGACATTCACGTAGCTTATTGCGGTGATAAAAGACCGTTTTGCCAAAAGTGGAACGAATTGGCAATTACTCCCCTTTTATGTGTGTGAATAGATTGAATGGAATCGTTTTGTGTATTTTATCCTATGGGAGATTTTAGGCGAGGTCACTTTTGTAAAAAGTGGTAATCGCTTGTCGGAAAACCTAGCCTATATTTAAAATTTTGTCTGCATTCTTTTTTCTATAACTTCGCAAATATATCCACATAATATATACATAAAAACTAGTTGATACCGGTTACTTCGCCTGCGTTGTTTACATATATGTAAATAGGCAAAACAGTTGTGTAAATTTTCATCCTCTGTTTCTCAATCTACTTTCTATTTTTGTTTAGTAGCTATTGACGAGTGTTATCAATAGAAAAATGGAAAAAGTTTGGTATTTTTTTTCTCTGTAACTCGGACAGTAAATACTTTATTGTCTATTTCGATCACTAGTTATCTTAACAACATATTTTTTTTTAAGTTTCAAAAGCATTAATATACTTATCCAATTTCTTTAGTCTTTTGTAAAGTTTATAAAAATCGAAGCTTGTTAAAACTTTAATATGTCTATATTGACTATAGATATCATGATATTTCTTTCACATGCAGGTCAAGAAACTAAGAAATAAAACTAATTAAAAGAAATGATCGATTCAATCCAGTACCTTTATTGCTGATGCACACACAACACGGAACAAAGAGATAAGTGGAAGTGATATGTCGGGACCGGAGTCGCCAAAATCAACAAACAAAATATATTGCTACTAAAGAAAATTCTTGTCTACTAAAGAAAGATTTTGTCAAAATTTGTATAAAAAGTTTGCCATGTGTTTCAAAGTAAGTCCGAACATAAATAAATAAGTAGACAACATTTTTAATGACATTTTTGTCATCAACGGCTTTAATAAAAGAGATCTGCCGAAAATATTGGAAATAAATTAAATGTGCAAACAAATCTACACATTTATAATTCTATATGTGGGTGTGTGTTTACGACCATACGGTAGAAGTGAATACTTATATTTATCAACTAGCTGACCCGTGCAACTTCGTCTGCACCAAATCGGTTATCACTGGTGCCAATTGTATTTTTAAACGCGAAAAATTTTAATATAGGTAACTAAAACCTTATTGCAGCCACACCATCGGTTTCCAATTGTGAATCCAAACTATCAAGGGACTCAATCAAACATATACCCAGATGGTATGTGAGAAATCTTTTAAAATAAGCCTACAACCCGTTCGTAGCAACATATATTGATGGTAATGTGAAAAAAAGCTTTAAAGGTCTATGGACCCCCAGCTTCTAACGAAGTTCCTTTCCCTTTTTTGTGGACGTTTACTATACAGTCAGTAGAGTTTACATTATAAAATATCAAGTTGATAGAGTTAAATTGTAAATTAAAACGATAAAATGTATTCATAAAATAAAATAATGATAAATGAAACACTGAAAAATATCATAACTATTTTCAACTTGTATTAAAACTTTTTCACATTCCATTGTATTGAAGAAAAATATAAACATTAAAAAGATATGAGCACGACGCGTCAAATGTCACTTGCCTGTAACTATTTGTCTAAGAGCTAATAACGGTTTCTAAAAAGAAAATAAGCCAGTTTTTATATATCTTTATGTTCTTCCGAACAGAGTGCGGGCTACCGGGCTGGCGGTAAACGTTGCGTTTGTTAGTGTATATCGCACCTTTACAGGCAAAAATATTGATTTTTATATAATTTTTGAATGTTTTGTTTTTTACTAACTTAGAAACGCTACTGAAAAATGAAATAATCATTGCCAGACATTTTTGTTATTAACAATAATGTGCCCGATGCTATTTTTTATTAAATAAAATAAAGTATGTCCAAATCATGTTAAGATAGCTGTAATTTTAATATTATTATTATTATTTATTTTTTAGTGAAGGCTTAGTCGCCTTCTCGGCTATATCGCCTAAGTGACATACAACTATATAACAATAAGAATGACAATAAACTTAACAATAGCTTATATTAATTTTGTACAATTCTTTAGCATCTTTCGAAGTGGGGTCAGACAATAACGAATTGTACATCTAATATCTTCGCTTCGGACACATTCTGCCAGGATGTGGTGCACATCATCGATGAGCTCACAACTCTGGCAGAGTGGTGATAGTACTTTACGCATCAGGTAGGCGAACTTTTTACATGGGATGTGTTCTGAGCGCAATCTTATTCCTGTGATTGCTTCCCGATGGCAAATCGTACTGTCATCAATCCATGGTGACCTTAAGGGATGTGTCTGAATCGTTCTGTACCATATTCGCTTTGTTTTAGAACGCTCATCAAAGTATTCCTTCCAATGCGAGTAACAGCTATTTTTAAATACTGAGCTTACATCCAAGTAAGTTGGTAAAATATTAATAGGAGCACCTTCGGAGGATCCTTCTCTAGCTAAAAGATCAGCTCTTTGATTCCCAGTTATACCTATATGAGAAGTGATCCATTGTAAAACAATTACTTTGTTCTTTGCTTTGAAATCTAGTAATTGCTTCAAAATAGTGTATGTAGGCTATCCGTATTCCTCGAAAAGTCGAGGTACATCGCGCTACGTATTGAAGAACACTTTTTGAATCAGATAAAATAACAATCTTAATGGACTCAGTTGATTGTGCAAATGATAAGGCCTCTGCAATTGCTATTAATTCAGTGTGCATAATTGAAATATTTTCATCAATTTGAAATTTCATAAAAGTTTTAGAATTTGACTCAAAAAATGCGGCTCCTAAATAATTACCAACTTTAGATCCATCTGTGTATATTTTAACAAAATTTTGATAATATTTATTTATATATTGAAGACAAATATCTTTTATTTTAACAACATCATATTGACGCTTTGGCTTCCAAATACCATCTACATTTATTTTAATTATATTGTGCAAATCAATGTTATCGACCCAGGTGTGTAAAGTGAACATTTCCTGTTTTATACTTGTTTGACTTGGAGTATTTTTATATTGAGAAAAAATAGTGGTCTTTTTCTTTTACGCCAATAGAGTTATTGGAATGAGGTGGACAGTTCTTCTGATACATTAGTTAGTTCGTTCTTTTCGAATGGCTTAAATTTAAATAGAATTTTGCCAGCTTAATATTGTCTCCTAAGATATAACGGACATATGCTCAATTCGCTTTCCATAACATGGATTGGAGTACTTTTAATGAAATCCCCGATAATTCTCATGGCCTGGTTTTGGACTTTTTCAGGTTTATAGAGGTTAACCTGAGCACTACTATTATAAAGAAAGCTGGCATAGTCAATTCGACTGCGTGTAATATTGAAGTATAAACGAACTAAATGTTATGGATGAACACCCCAATTGAAACAGGCTAATGCTTTGAAAACGTTTAGAAACTTAGAGCTAGATACTGCAACTGCATTGATATGTTCACCCCATTTTATGTATGATAAAGATAGCGATAATTGTGGAAGCGCCTGTTATAGACGCATGTATTCAAGATGACGTCAGTCTCAAGTCATATGTCTGCGTTTATCGTTGTTTTTCGTTTACGGTGTTTACAGTGAAATCTCAATATCATAATGGTTAATAAAATGAAATATGTTCTTTGCAATGGAAAAAATAAAATGGTTTGAAATGAATTATTTTATTTATAAAAAATAACATCGGACACATTATTATCAATAACAAAATTGTCTGGCAGTGATAAATTCATGTTTTTAATAGCGTTTAAAAGTTACTGAAAAAAATGTTCCTTAAATTATTTATAACCCAAAATTTTAACCTGTAAAGGTGTGATGCGCATTAAAAAACACAACGTTATCCGGCTACCAGGTATCCTGAATTCTGTTTGGAAGGGCATAATATATCTTCATTTTAAAGAACCAGCTTTTCTAAAATTCTCGTTCTTCCAACATTGCTGGCTCTTGTACTAAGGTGTCGCAAAAAAGTCTAGTTACATTAACTACAATTTTTTGTCTTTCGTTATCCTGGAGAACCCCTTGCGTTTTATGGGACAAAAAGTATCCTAAATGTAACCTTGGAATATTAGTTATTATTGTGTCAAGTTTCGTTAAAATCGGTTCAGTACTTTCAGCGTGATGCGTGTTCACAGGGACAGAAAGACAGACAGACAGACAAAAATTGTAAAAAGATTATTTTTGGCTTCTATATCGATAACAAAGTCTACCCCGATCAAAATTTTCAAAAAATATTTAATGTACAGATTTGCCCTTGCTACAGTTTTATTATAGTACTAGCTGACCCGTGCAACTTCGTCTGCACCAAATCGGTTGTAATTGTATTTTTAAACGCAAATAATCTTAAACAACCTACAACCCTATTGCAGCGTTATCCAGCACTTCCAATCGTGAATCCAAACTATCCAGGGACTCACTCAAACATATACCCAGTTGGTATGTGAGAAATCTTTTAAAATAAGCCTAGAATCTGTTCGCAGCATTACCTAAAGTAGTGTCATCAAAGTGAAGATCAAAACTAACTTACATATATTGCCGATAAATGTCTTCCCAGTACCCCTTGTAACTTCATCACGTAACATACTGTAAAAGTTGAACTTCATCTACATTAAATTTCCATTTTGTTTTAGTTGTTTGTTTTATAAGAATTTGTAAAGTATACGTGAAATCTGCATTCAATTTTAATTTGGTCACATTTATTTTACTTTTGACATACAAACCACCTTTTTTACTGAGATACTGAACTTGGGATAATATACCTTTCTAACAGTGAAAGAATTTTTGAAATCGGACCAGTAGTAGGTACCAAGCATTCCTCGAAAACAAAACTTTACCACTCATTATAATATTAGTATAAATACAACATAGTAACTGCAAACAGTAGTCCGGTGAAGCTGTTAAGACCTTGCTAGGTCAATACCGTGGTCAGTTCGAGAAAAAAAACTGTAGCAATATAAATAGACATTAAATAATTGTATAAAAATTGTCTTTCAAAATATGTTTACACTTATAAACAGATTCTACAGTAGCAAAGTATAATGGCTGTTATAAACACTGGCCGCTATATATGCAAAGTACAAAATGTCTGCTTACACGTGCTGAAAATTAGGCAGTGCCATGAAAGCCTCGAGGCAAATTACCGCTACCGCATCCCGGCTAACACAACGAGGTAAATTCACGTAGAGTCAAATGCTTTACCGACTATCTCACAACGGACTCGGCTACATTTTAAACTAAACTTAGACTTGTATTCAACACAGAATTAATACAAATATTTTCCATACAAATATGGCTACTATCTTCACATACTCGGGAGTTTAGTTAAGCGAAAAAAATTGGTTGTCTGTAAAGACGCTTTACGTACCATAATTTCACGTGATAACGACTCGAACGCATCGGCCGATGCAGTGGAAGAGAGATAGATGCGTAACAAGCCGAACGCTTAAGCCGATCGTGTCTCTCTATCGCTCGTTTCGCGCTCTCGCTTGCACGCTCGGCTCAGGCGGAACGTGACAATGAGTCATGCTTTTTCGTGCGTGCAGCCGGCGTTCATCAATTTATAAGACACTAGCCGACCCGTGCCCACTTCGTTGGGCGGTAATAGGCATTATCAAGCTACAACTTTTCTCTAGAACTCAATCATATATATCTCATAATTAAGGCATCGTTCGTAAGAAACGTTTTCGTTCGACCATTTTTCTCCGACTCCCCAGATATTACCCCCTACAGCCTCACAAACTTTACCTCTTTATAATATTAGTATAGATTATAGATAATATAATTAGTTAATAGCTTCTGCCCGCGACTTTGCACGCGTGGAATAGTTATTTTGGGCTAAGACGCAGCGGAAGCTCTCAAAAGGAAAAAAATACCCCAATTTTAAAACATTTTTCATTGTTGCTCCGCTCCTATTGGTCTTAGCGTAATGATATGTAGCCTATAACACTCATAAATAACGTGGCTTTCTATTGGTAAATTTTTAAAATCGGTTCAGTAGTTCCTGAGATTACCCCCTACAACGTCACAAACTCACAAACTTTACTTCTTTATAATATTAGTATATAGATTATAGCCCCTGCCCGCGACTTCGTCCGCGTAGTAATAGTTACTACTCTGGGCTAACGCTGACAAACAGCAGAAGCTCTCAAAAAGAAAAAAACATCTCGATTTTGAAACATTTTTCACCTATTGGCCTTAGCGTGATGATATATAGCCTATAACCATTCTCGATGAATGAGCTATATAACACTGAAAGAATTATTCAAATCGGACCAGTAGTTCCTGAGATTACCCCTTACAACGCCACAACGTCACAACGTCACAAACTCACAAACCCACAAACCCATAATAAACCCACAAACTTATAAACTTTACCTCTTTATAATATTAGTATAGATGATAATTAATAATGAAATTGCGTATTTTAAGTAATAGAGATTTTAGGCTCTGAGGGGAAGGGAACAGATTATTTCTTGAAGTTATAGAGGTATTTACTTTATCGAGGTTTGTTTTATCGAGGTTCTATTGTATGACTAGCGGGCCTGGTGGGTGTTGTCCCACCCTGATAACAATAAAAAAATTGACAAATTATATACCTTCCTCATGAGTCGCTTTTTTCAATGGTAACATCGCAAGAAAATCCGTTCGGTAGTTTTTGGGTTTATCGCGAACAGACAGACAGACAGACGTAGCAGAAGAGTTTGTTTTATAATATGTAGAGATCAATCTTTATATATCCTACAATAAATATACATATAGGTTATACTAAATGAATATATTTTTAATCTTCTCTGTTACTATGTCTATCTCGATTACTCTTTATTAAAATTACATCAGTGCGAGTGGTACCGCGAATTACTCCATATAATGACGCCGGCAGCCTCGCAACCCGCGCTGCAGCCAACTTATTTGAATTTATGACAGCTTTGTTGCGAAGTGCTCGTTTAGTAAATTACATAAAAGCTATTGTAATATGACCTCGGCCACTGTTTTCTTTTGTATTATGTAGAAAATATAGTTGAAGCAAGAACTGTCATTATAGTCTTTCCACTATTTCATTTGCTACTAAACTCGACATACGTTGTCTCCTTGGTGTTTCAATTAATTCGTTTGTGATTATTTTGGTTAAGTTATGGAAGACTATTCTAAATGATAATGAAAGAGTATTTTTAATGGTAATTGTATCTGTTAAATATTGCAATTTAGTTAAGTAGTAGTTTAAGCTCATAGTTAAGCCTGCTTCATATGCGCACATTCTAGTCTCAATTAAAAACAAATGATTTCGGTTTTTGCAAATTTCCTATATTTTTTGAAACTATTAAATGAAGTAATTTTAATTTTGGGTGTGGTGTTCGATATACATGCTGAATGTTCAGACAGTAGCAATATGTATGGAGGATATTCTGCGCTCGATTCTCGTTCTATGTCAATTAAAAAAATAGGGGCTTAATATTTGACCGAATTATCTAGAAAAATACAAAAACTATACACAATACTCTACGGGTCTATGTTAAAGCACACTGTCATTGATCGCCGGGTGATTTCACTTTCATTTGAAAGGGAACGTGGAAACGTCAGGAACAAAACAAAAGGGTTTATTGCCCATTTTATTATCGAAAGTTATTAACTCCAGGTCGATCATTTTTGCTTTCGGCACCGGACATTGCAACTAGGTTTACTACGATTGAGTTTATACTTTTGAAAGTCACTTTAACGTAGGTTATATAAGGTATAACTTAGAACAGACTTTAACTTAGGTTTTCTTGATTGTTTATTAGTTTTTAATTTGATATTATTATTTTATATGTTAAATGTGACCATGAAGTGAATACTGTGAGTGTTTAACCTTTCACCTGGTATGTGTCACTACACTACGATATGTGGGCCGTATCAAGCAATGAAGTCAGGCATTATTTGTAATACAACACTTCATAGACGTGAGCTGCTAAAAGTATCATCCTTAATTTGGTGAGGTTATAATATATCGATAACCAAAAAATCATAGAAATATTTCTCGTATATTACATAATCGTGATGCCAATTTGACGTCCAAGAACTAATAATTAAAGCCACGTAACATTGTCTCGTATATATGATACAGTTTCAAACCCATTCATAGCGGCTTGGAATTGGGCGTAAATCTCAATTACAACACTAGATATCCAAAACTGGGTGAGCGTTACACCGAACTGTAATATTATATGCAAATTTATTTACGCTCGCTTTTACACAATATTGGATCAAATGTGTACCTCTCATATTTCCATAGTTTTATACTCAAAGGAGTTGAAATGTGCGCTACCGATAGAGCTCGCTGTACAATCGAACATCCCATTACATGTAATAATTAATATGTATTGTTTACTAACACATACATTAAGCGAAAATGGCTATACAGTCAGTTTATAAAGCTGTCAATGTAGCCGTAGAAGTTAAATGGTATACAAGCGAATTCCCTATACAACCTACTAAAATATTTTGGCATTTTAAGAGCCTCAAAAAAGCTCCTAATTGAAGGGAATATCGAAATTGGATATGGTGGGATCATACCTAATTTAGGAAAATTGTGCAATAAGTAAGCAGTGGAGGTGAACATCAATACATTTTTTGAGACCTCTCAAGTATACACTGTATTCGCAAGTTCCTAGGCATTGATCCTGCTATTGATTCCTGATGAATCTAAGAGCGACGTGTCTACTGGCAACGGGTCTGCGAGCATCGAATCTTCGAGTCATCGGGCCACTAATCATCAAGCCACCAGAATCCACCAGAAGAAGAGATAAAATAGAACGAAATTATAATATTGTGAATAGAGACACACACTTCAATATGTGATGAACGATGGTGATGCCTGGAAATAACGCCTCTCTCTGTGCATCCATCAAAAATGAATGTAACTGTATATATATCTATAAAAATATGTTGTGCTATGTTATTTATAATGAAAAGATAAACCAGATCGAGTTTCTTGCCGGTTCTTCTCGATGACTGGATTATTTTCTAAACCGGAGTTAGTTTCGACGTTCAATGGTGCATTTTCAATTAAATAAAGAAAAGTTTGATATGATTTAGAGCTGTCTTACAAGCACCTCATCTTTTTGTATATACTTTTTGAATTATACACTTCATTCACAAGTCCCTAGCATTGATTCTTTATGAGTCTACGAGCGACGAGTCTGCTAGTGACGAATCTTTGAGTCACTGAGCTACTAGCCATCGAACCACCACAAACTGTATTGTAAAGAGAAGTACAACAGAACGAATGTACTGTATTGTAAATAGAGTTATCTTACAAACACCTCTTTATTTATGAGTAGCTGTGTCCGCGACATCATCCTCGTGAAATCTAATGTAAAAAAAAGAGCGATTAATAAAGTCATCTGAATGTATTAAGTCCATTTACTTATCTATTTATTTCTCGTATTTAAATCACGTCGTCATTAAAAGTACAATGTTTTTTTTATAGTTCGAAAACAGATTTTAATGAAAAAAAGACTTATGTTATTCCAAGATATGCTTTATGATTTTCTTGAAGAAGTTTTATCATGACCGCATTATTTTTGCAGTGATGCGTGTGCATACAAACAGACAGACAGACATTTTTGTAATTGATTAAAATGTATTTTGTTACTTATTCGTAGACACCTTACCATTATATTCTTATTATATGTATAGATCATGATGCAATGGTCAGTCTATTAACAATAGAAAAAGTGCGTATGATTCCAGTACCCGTAATATAAACTAAACCACTTTACTGAACTGTACTGTAGTGAACTTTAGCAGATAAACAATTATTAAACCCCACATTCTCATAGTTTTTCATTCTTATTGCTCGATCACATCTCTCGGTTCATCATCTCGGTTTTTCTTTTCCTCTCTTTGGCCAAGCATCGTTTTTCCATTTTTTTACTTGTGAAACTTTGCATATGAATGTAATCCTATCGTTTTTGAAGATGTTTGTAATCAAGAAATATGTTCGGAACGGTGTAAAAGTAGTCATCTTGTATACAAGCATTGTTTAGCCATTCCGATTGTTTGTCCGACGTAACAGGAGTGTAATAATTGGGTTGATTCAGTACTCCGGTGTGAACGTATATCTATCTGTATCACATTGATATTACGGTATTCATTCTAGTATCTATGCAACATACTCACCTATATTATACTTATCATTACAAAGTATAAAACAAAGTCCTTTGCCACGTTATGTCTGTCTGTCTGTTCGCGATAAACTCAAAAACTACTGAACGGATTTTCATGCGGTTTTTACCAGTAGATAAAGTTATTCATGAGGAAGGTTTAGGTATATAATTTGTCAAGTTTTTTTTAATTTTCTGGGTGGGAGAACGTCTGCCGTGTCCGCTAGTATACTACCTAGTCTTGCCATAAATACTGAAACAAAGAAAAAAATATTTTCTATTGCAAATAACATTTATTACTTTTACAGTGTATTAGTTTAATACATAAATATAAAACAATTAAAAATATAAAAAGCTTATTCGAAGTGGTCTCCATTGGCTGCAATACAGTGATTTAAACGTTGAGGCCAATTATCAACAGAAGCACGCACTCCTTCCATGGGAAAATTCTTCACTGCCAATCGTATGGATTGTTTTAGGGACTCCTAAATTATCATGGCGTTTAGAGCAAGCCGTACTTTCTAAAACTGACCATAAATCATAATCCAGTGGATTAAGATCGGGACTAGACGACGGCCAGTCTTCAGCTCTGATCAAGTCCGAAACGTTCGTTTCCAATCAAGACAACCAAGATTGCAAAACCAACCAAGAAGAAATTTTTCTGTGACCTCCCTTTGCGTACGGCTTCAGTAGTTGTTTCGATTTTACCACCTTATTATTTTTTAAATTATCAATTAAGAAATGACTAGTAAGTCTCTTATAGGCTGCAAGTCCTAAATCATCTTTTAAAATACGCGACATGGTTCTAGGTGCTATCTTCATCTCCATCTTCGAATTCTTTCCCTTACTGCTTTGACCAACTTTTTCGTACGAACACTACGTGGACGGCCAGATCTTTTTCTGTCACAAACAGAGGAGGTCTCATTGTACCTATTAATAGCCCGGTACACAAACATTTTACCAATACCAAGCGTATGGAGAGTTTTAAATATTGCATTTGGCTTCATACCTACTTTGTGTAGTGCAATCACAGCGATTCGGTTCCCTTTATCACCCCACTCCATTTTAATATCGCAAAATATTGTATAATGTATTTGCGCCAAAATGAGAAACTCAATGAATAATTATATAAAAATGATAGATTCCAAATTCAAATGTAATATTTTGTTTATTTTTAATTGTAACAGTATTTATGGCCAGACTAAGTATAATAAAACTCTAACAATGCCAAATCTGTACATTCAATATTAAAAAAAATTATAATCGGGGTAGACTTTGATATCGATATAGAAGCCAGAAATAATCCTTTTATAATTTTGGTCTTTCTTTCTGTCTGTCCCTGTGAATACGTGTCACTCTGAAAGTACTGAACCAATTTTGACGAAACTTGACACAGTGATAACTAATATTAAAAGGTTACATTTAGGAAACTTTTTGTCCCATAAAACGCAAGGGGAGGTATATAGTAAGTTAGTTATGATATATGTCTTGATTATTGACTTCAACGACAAAAGAAGTGAGATCTAAATGGGTGCGAAGCTCAATGGTCTGTCCTGAAATTTATTTATAACAACATAAAATATGTTATTACAACTTAAAATATCATTTTTTCTTATAATTTAGGATAATATATTGAAGCCTAAGGTCTGACTTGGTTAGGCTAGGCTAGGTCTGATATCAACAAAACATTTATTATTAGTAGCAAAAAGCAATACTTTCAGAACCTATTTCAAATTTAATTCAATGCATTAAAATGTCTCAAGATCTCTAAGGGATGTCAGCAATTCAAAGAATAATATGACACTTATACTCGCATAC
>AP028451.1:9773766-9793766 GCA_036509395.1 Antheraea yamamai
TACGTCGGATTGCAGTTCTGTTATAGACATCGGAGAGAGTACGAATAAAAACTAAAGTTAGAGATCTTCAGATGGACTGCGATTATAACATTATAAAGTGTAAGCATTATTGTAGTGTAATTGTGTTATAGTGAAACTATAATTCTATATATAACTGATTCTTTTCTTTACGAGCAAAAAAATATTTTTTTCTGATACAAACTGTATTTAATTTATTTGAAGGTGTAACAATGTAAATCTTATGACGTCATTAAATTAAAATTTATCATCACGAATGTGGCAATAACGAGCCAATTCGATGTAAATCGACGATCACACAAAGTGCGAAACTTTATCAATCTATGAGTATACAGTACGTAGAACATTATGGTAATAAAACAGAAGTAGGAGAGCGTGCGGCGGCGTGGTTTGGTCACGGGCAATGTAAGTTCTAAAACGAGCAACCTCGCTCGACGGAGCGACCTCCGTTGTTTAACCTAACGTTGAGCTACGAAAATGTTTATATATACTAACTCGTATATTATCCGTAACTTCATCTGCATCGTTCATTGTCTAACAATACATATTTTGCACAAAGGAAAAAAACATAAGCACTGCACCGGTCAAGGAAACAAAAACCCATAAGATTGGTTAATTATTTAGACAAGTACCAAATATAAAACAAGCATGACTAAAAAAAACATAAGGATTGCTGACAAAAGTGAACATTCAAAACAATGACAATCAATCTATATAGGTCAAATATTAAGCACCTGTTTTTTTTTTATTGATTTAGATGTAGAACCAGAAACGACTAATGATTGTCATGTAAAAATATTGCTGGCGTCTAACCTAACACCCAGTATATATGGTTTCAAAATGACTTTCGTAGCTCGTTGTATCACCGTCTATATAATTTAAATACTATAGTTGTATAATTACTAGGTACAATTAAGCTACTAAGTGCTACTTACATTTTGAACGTCTTCAATTGAGTCTAATTTGTTACATTTTGTATAATTTATACTTCCATATAAAATGCTAGATTATAACGTAGACTGTAAAAATATTTTCAGGTATGGTATTTTCTTGTTTGATTAAGTTAGTTAGCCTCCTGACGCTGACATATTTCCGATTCCAGAGATCGAAACCCTGAATAGATACCTGATGTTTAAATTTCTTTCATTGTATCATCACACTGTCACTGAAGAAACACTGTATAATGTATTCTATCGCATTCTCGCACGCTAAATTCTATAGATGTACATTATATGTTTGTCTCTTTTTAATATCGCTTTTTCTTTTCATCGGAGTTTCAAATCACAACGGGGTTAAAGAAGTTTAGACTTCAATAAATAACATGGGGTATTTTTGATAGGAGATTAATTTATTATTTCGCGTCATGACATGCTAGTAAACGTGACCGACGGTATCTCTCTTGCGCGGCACGCATCAGACTATGTACTCGTACATCTGTGTACAAAACAGAACACAGTTATTCTATTGTATTAGGTTTTCACTTCGGTTGGCAGTCCTTATGACGGCCTCGATCTTTTTTTTACCTCGACACGGTGGAACAATAAAGTTTTCCATCAAAAAATTACAACATATAAGGTGGTAGAGCCACTCTGAAGCTATTACTGGTTTCAGCATGAATGGGTCGGCTCGTCCGGGGTAGTACCACCCGACCCACAGAAACAGCCACGTGAAGTAACAGTGCTTGCATTGTTGCGTTTCGTTCGGTCACCTCCTTTAAAAGGCCGGCAACACACTTGCGACTCCCCTGGTGTTGCCAGTGTCTATGGACGGCGGTGATCACTTAACATCAGGTGACCCACCGGTTCGTATGCCTCCCAGGATATAAAAAATGACATTCCAGACGCGTGCAAAGTATTTTTAAAATAAATAATCAAAGCGTATCCTGATATCCGCTTGATATATTTTATAAATTGGAATTTACGTTAGATTTGGTACGGGGATAAACCGACTCAAGTACTTTGGGATAACGTTTGTAAGAAATTGTATTACACTGGAGGGAATTTACGTCTGCTTACAGCTTTGTTGAGAGACGGAAATCTCAACGATTTCGAATTGGTTGTATATTATTTTTAGTTTGTTTTTTTCTTTTAGAGCTTATTCCCTTATAGATTGATTTGTATATATAGTCCGCGGTACTCAAATTGGATGGAGAATTAAATCAAATGTTAACAAAATTCATCGTTCGCAGTACATTCGTTTACAGTATGACCATGTAATGAAATTGTAGATGATAGAACCACGCTGAAGCTATTATTTGTTTCAGCATGAATGGGTCGGCTCGCCCGGGGTACTACCACTCGACCCACAAAAAACCGATGTGCACTGTTGCGTTTCCTTCGGTCAGTGAGAGCACCGGATTGCTTATATACATTTGACAATTGTTTTTTTATTTACATGAATATATTTATGTTGCATAAACGTACGTTGCTTGGAGAGTCGGAATTCGCTGAGTCTAAAGTCTAAAGGCACCAGTCTAAATTTTCTTCTATTACCACCGAGTGCCTTTTGCGCTCGCCACTAAGTCCAGTGAGGCTTTAAGGCCCTCCGGGCAAGCAACGTTTTTAGTCGGAAAAATAAGCTCAGTAACTGCAAATATCAAAATTGATCTAAATACATACATTTATGATGCTTTATATTCAGGCGAAGTAAGTGCGGGTCGCTAGTTTATCAGCTCAGTTAGTAATATTCGCCCAAATAATAACCCCCAACAATTAAAACAAAACGGTTTATTGTTTTTCAGAGAAACAAATAACAGAATTAAAATTCAGTAAATTGCTTATTAAACAATAAACAAAAACAAATAAACAACAAACATTAAATTAATAAAATAAAATATGTTAATTGAACGAGGGAAATTTCTGCTCATGACATCTATTGTACACGTACGAGTAAGTACACTGAATGTACAAGAATTGGAACTGTTACCGCGCATAAATAATTATTTCAAATTTGAATAGTCACAAAAACCAAATTATTTTTAACAAAGCCTATGGTCCTAGTCTTAATACTAGTTGAGACCCATGACTTCTTCTACCTAGTTTATTACCTTAAACATATATTATACAAATAGAGGAAAAAAAAATAGCTAAGGTTACAAAATTTATTTGCAAATAACGTCATCCGTTTACTTCTTCTCTCTTATGCATGTATGATTGATTAAACATTAGTGTATATTAGGGTGTGCCAAAAAAAGTCGATATTTTTTATTCTCGCTTTCACTCCATAACACCATAGCATATATCCAGTGACAAGTGACAAAAATGTTCAAAAAATTTCTCCCTACATTATTTATATGGGAAAATTTACAGTTCGTTGGAGGACCTCTTAAAATTGAAATTAAGAGCTGTCCTTTGGACATAATTTTTGTTCGGATATATACTATGGTACTATGGGGTGAGAGCGACAAAAAAAAATATCGACTTTTTTTGGCACATCCTAGTGTATATACTAGTGTTTTTTATTGCACATAGTCTACCTAATCTTCTTGCGTACCTATAAAAATACTCTTTGTTTACAAGAATTTTCAATAATATTTTTAAAATTCATAAAATAGTCAAAAATATTTTTTTGTCAGTTCTACATCACTAGTCAAGCCGCTCGTGATACTTAATGCTACGACAACAATAATATCGTATGATGATTTTTTTTCGAATGATCAAAGTCACAGTAGTACTTATAATAGTATGATTATATGATATCGTAACCTAATATACTCATTTTACCATTGGCCTTAAAAAACCACTTACGTTGTAAAGTATCATCCATGTTATTTACACAAGATAAAAGGTCTCGTTGAATCTGAAATATACGGACTCAAGTTAAATTGCAAATGAATACATAACTCACTTTTAACGAATTAATATATGTTAGATCAACTATCCAACTGATTGCCTACTTGACAATCGACACTGGACACTATTGACTGTCTTTGTTTTACGACTTTTCGTACGTACCTAAATACCTAAGTAAATTTTCTTATTGACGTAAATTGTCTCTTGTACCTAGTAGTCGTTCAGTGATCATAACACACAGTCTTTTTCTTACCATCTTCTCTAATATTACTATCTGTATTAGGTAACTATTGCATAAATATTGTAAATTGTATAAAGGCTACGACTCATTGATGGCAAAAAAAACTATTTACAATTTATTTATTGCATATAGCTAGTTAACTTCGCGCGCTTCATATTACTTAAAAAAAAAACTACAAGTCTATTTGAGACTGCTTATTTTACGTGGGTAATATACAAGAGTCGATTCTAGACTAGCCAAAAGCTAATTTCTTACTATATTTACTCTAAATGTACTGACTTAGCGTTTGGGTATCTTCCTGTGAGAAAAGCACTAAATAAACTTAACTGCGATGCATCTGTGATATAAATGTGTGGGAATATAAGTAGCTGGTCAGGTTGTCAACTACTAAACAAAAAAATAATAAAAATCGCTTAAATGAACTATTTTATGTTCGCCTATAAACATATATAGTATAAACGTTCTTATTATTTTGTCTCGCAGTGTAAAAAGATTGCACCCTTGCCAATGACAACAAAAAGGCATTTAGTGGACGATATACAAGTTACTTTTATTTGTATTTTGAAATTTTTTCTTTATTCTTATGTCGTTTGCAAGTATTGGACGTATATTTATGTACCATTGTAATAAAACGTTCTTTATTTGCAGAACCTCAGTATTTTTTATCTATATATATTTACTTTTATGTAGTTTGAGAGGTCTCGTGGCGCAGTGATAGTAAATATTACTAATGATCCGAGAGGTCGTGGATTTAATCCCTACATGCGAGTAGCATTTACGTGATGATTATTAATTATGTCTCGATTATAATTAGAATACAGAGACAATATAGAATTATGGAATTTTCCATATAAAAAGTGAGCGAGTGAGTGAGATAGAAGATCTTAAGGAGATCTCCAAAAATATTGATAATTTGCCAATTTCATTTATTACATCTTCGTAATTCAAAATAAAAATTGTCTCATTTTTTTCCTGAGTACACACGTGCGAAGCCGAGGCCGGCAACTAGTCTTAGTTAAAAACGACCGATAAAAATGTCTAGTCTGCATATTATCTCATGTCAGACGGCGAGACAGCGAGTCGGACATAAGCTTTGTATAACAGCATAAGCTTTTAGCGTTAATTTTCTCTTGTTTTTTATTTTGTCCTCAGTGTTTTATAAATGTCACTAGTAGCCGCCCGCGACTTTGGCTATTTTTGTGTCTTTATACATTACTAGCCGACCCGTGCCCACTTCGTTGGGCGGTAATAGGCATTATCAAGCTACAACTTTTCTCTAGAACTCAATTATATATATCTCATAATTAAGGCAGCGTTCGTAAGAAACGTTTTCGTTCGACCATTTTTCTCCTACTCCCCAGATATTACCCCCTACAACCTCACAAACTTTACCTCTTTATAATATTAGTATATAGATTATAGCCCCTGCCCGCGATTTCGTCCGCGTAGTAATAGTTACTCAAAAAAAAAAACATATCGATTTTGAAACATTTTTCAACTGTGCTCCGGTCCTACTCTCCTTAGCGTGATAATATATAGCCTATAACCATTCTCGATGAATAAGCTACATAACACTGAAAGAATTATTCAAATCGCACCAGTAGTTCCTGAGATTACCCCTTACAACGCCACAACGTCACAAACTTACAAACTCACAAATTCACAACGTCACAAACTTTACCTCTTTATTAACCGACTTCAAAAAAAGTAAATTTTCAAAAAAAAGTATTAACCGACTTCAATATCAATCAAAAACCCATAAGGCACTAAAAAGCAGAAAATAAATAGTTTATCAAATTAACCAAATTAAATAAAACATATGAATATGTGTGCTACCTAGAGATGTATTGGAAATCGGTGCCAACCGAAATTTCAAATTTGTTCCAGGTAGAAAAGTATTACAGAGACGCGAGAGTGAACTTAAACTTTTTCTACCTATGTAGATGATACGATTTTCAGTTGGCACCGACTTCTAATACATCTCTAGGTAGCAGACATATTCATATGTTTTATTTAATTTGGTTAATTTGATAAACTATTTAGTGCTTTTTTTTTTACCGCTTTTTAGTGCCTTATGGGTTTTTGATTGATACTGAAGTCGGTTAATACTTTTTTTTGAAAATTTACTTTATTTTTCCATTTTTAGTGTACATAAATATATTTTACTAGCAGTGCCCGCGAACTCCGTTCCGCCTTAAGTATATTAAAATATGCGTATTTTTGCGGTATGGTATCTATCAGTATGATATGCGATATGGTTTCAATTGGTTGTACTATAAGTAACGTTTGGTACGAACGCAACCTTATCAATAATCCGCGATAGTTTCTACCACCAACTCTACTACCATCGCTTCACACATAATACACCTTAAGTAATGTAATTACAATGCTTGCGTCATGTTGCAACACAGCAACGAACATAAGCACAATAGGCTCCTAAGAATTGAAGAGTTTTTTTTATAATATTAACTCAGTTATGAAATTACACTCTAATGTGTACACTACAAATTACACTCTGATATGATGTATAAGTTTTATTGCAATAAAGTGTATCAAAATCTATTTAGTAGTTATTGTGTGGAAGTGTTACAAACATCCATCCATCCTCATAAACTGTCTAGTGTCTATATAAATTAAGAAAACAGGGTGTAACGTAAAGACACACGATAGAAGTGAAACTTTTGTATTACAGGGAAACATTTTAATCAGAAAAATACAACAAAAACCCAACGTCACGCAGTGTCCCCGGGCGATCACCCATCCAAGTACTAACCGCGCCCAACGTTGCTTAGCTGCGGTGATCGACGAGAACAGGTGTTACCAACACTCTATTCGACACAGTGTTTATCCACATCACTTTTCGTCACGCAAATATCTTGCCGATTAGAATTTCAAAGCCCTCCCAGGCTCCCGTATCAAGTTTGACTTCAAAAACATTTTTTAATAAAAAAATTTTCTCTGTCTGTTTTGTTCCAGCTAATCTTCGAAACAGTTCGACCGATTTTAACGAGATTTTCACTGCTAGCTAGCTTAAAATAATGTAACATAAACATGTATTTGATTCCAATCACAAAATCTGTTAGCTTAATCATATATACGCAATTTGCAATATGAAATGGAAGCAATCACATGATCTATTTCTTTCAACCATATAACGTTCCATTTACCAAATATATGATAAGATTTAAAAATAATGTACAGACAGAACTACGTATTTATTGGGTAAAATGATATAACATCGCGCTACGACCTTTAGCTGAAATTACTGTACACAATATAAGACAGAAAATGTGCTACAGAGTACGAATCTGTATGGAAAAGAAATAAGAGGTCGCGTGTGGTATCGAATGAGACTCGAAGGCAGATTGACCGCACGAAAATAATCGAGCAATACCGAAGATGGCCGAACTGTGAATGTCGAAAATTCAGTCGGACGTGTTAGAATTTATCGATTTCAGATATCTATACTAATATTATAAAGAGGTAAAGTTTGTGACGTTGTGGCGTTGTAAGGGGTAATCTCAGGAACTACTGGTCCGATTTGAAAAATTATTTCAGTGTTAGATAGCTCATTTATCGAGGAAGGTTATAGGCTATATATCATCACGCTAATATAATATGGGCGGAACACCAATAACTACGTTTCAAAATCGGGCTTAACGTACGTATTATTTAAAAAAAATTCCCTTTCTACGTAAACGAAGTCGCGAGTTGAAATTAGCGTTAGCCTAAAGTAACTATTCCACACGGACGAAGTCGCGAGTAGAAGCTAGTGAAGCGAGTAGTTAAAAATTATGAATTAAATAAAAGAAAACGCTACTCCTAACACTAACATCGTATCCGAACCGTTCATCGAACAGTAAAACAAGGCATTCTATTGTCACGTCTCGTATCTGGCGATACCGTTATCGCAAACTTATTAATGCTGTCACCAAAACATAAAACAACATACAAACCCTCAATATGAACAGTTTCTCCGACCGCAGATATAAAATTGCCGCAGCATATTACGCAACAAATTTATCGTTTGCCGTTGAGAAAATCAGAATCGTTTACTTTATCTTTAAGCCTCAGTTAGTGTTGATGGTTAAAGTTTCTTGGTTTTTCAATCGAGCACGAACGTTAAGCACTCAATGTACCCTTTATCTAAGATTAAAAATGGAGAGGATCCACATAGACGTTACTAGGGGAGATATTGACGTAAATTTAGTGCGAAAGCGTAAAGCGCTTGAAAGGCAGATAGATGTGTTTACATAAAGTCTATAACGTTTTTAATAGAATAAATTTATTTAGTACTTCCAGAGATACAAATCAAATGGACTCGTTACACATAATTAAACTATAGTCATACTATACTTATAGTGCTGTAGTTGCAGTCCGCTTGAAGACTTCTTCCTTTTGTTTAGAATAGTACTCCTCGTAGACGCACTGCACCGCGCCTATACCTTTCAATAATGAAGGGTGGAATACTCTCGAAGGCTGACGTCATTATTCGAAAAATTCGACAAAATTCAAGATGGGCCATTTTTAGCACCTCATTATTTTTTGTTCCCACGGTCGTTGACACAGTCTTTTTGAAGTTATACTTCTTTTGGCGCGTTAGGGAAAAATGATGAGAATAAATTTTTACGATGCGCGTGCACACCGTCACAAAAAACCGACACCCTGATAACGATGCACGCGCACACCTTCACGAAAAACCAACACCCTGAAGTTAACTATAGTCAACATTTTGTTTCTTTGTATTTGTTGTTTATATTTCTTTGTATTAAAACTTTCAATGGATTAAATACCTTTTTTCTATTGTTAGTGTCTTTTTTCTACAGACGTAGAATAAGGTGAAAGATAAAATTTTTGAAAAGATTTTTATTTTGTTAGTTAGTACGCCAAAGAAGTATAACTTCTAACGCGTGTACATAAATAAGTACACAGACACTTTTTTATTTGTAACCACTTCACATATGGGGGTAACAACATATATATATAGGAAGCTATAAGCTATAAGTCGAGCACACATAATATTATTTGTCTTAATCTAAATTCTTAATTTTATTTAATTTGATTTATAACATTTTTCTATAACTTAAAAGCCTTAATAATATGATAAAAGTTACGAATATTGTAATTCACATAACGACCAATCAGAACAGACCATGTGCCTCGAGCGGAGTCGAGGCAACCTTTACTTTAAGAGGCGTACAGTTTTATTACTTTCGAAATACTTCATTTTTATTCTTACCCGAAAGACGCCCACTAAACCCGTAACCACTAATAACGATGCCAACGGGAATAACGTCTTCCCCGACATACATATATCTATCAGAATGGTATATATCTTAATATATATATTTCTTGTGTGCGTGTGTATGTGACTGAACTCCTCCTAAACGACTGGACCGATTTTGATGAAATTTTTTGTGTGTGTTCGTGGAGATTCGAGAATGGTTTAGATTCACAATTGGACCCGGTAGGTGGCGCTGCAGTTGGCTTTTAGGGATTTCATTTTTTATTACCACGGCAGGACAAAGTCCGCCAGGTCCGCTAGTATATATATATATCTTCTAAGGATAACCCGCAGTAACCGATATTAGTTTTTAAATATAAAAAGGGATATGGGCGATATTTAAATATTTATAGATTGTATATATCATTACATAGTATAAAACAAAGTCCCCTACCGCGTCTGTCTGTCTGTCTGTTCGCGATAAACTCAAAAACTACCGAACGGATTTTCATGCGGTTTTCACCGGTGGATAGAGGGATTGATGAGGAACGTTTTAGTATATAATTTGTCAAGGATTTTTCATAATCAGGGCGGGACAACGTCTGCCGGGTCCGCTAGTATATATATATTCTGTACTTTAAATGTATTGTTAACATTGATATTATAACTTAAAAGCTGTGGATACGTCATAAGCACTTCGACAGCGCCTTATAATATCAGTGATTGCTGAGAAAATGACGACATATACGTAGCCACGGGTATCAGATAGTTTATTATAAAGGCGTTTTTAGTATTGTAACATAGTACTAACATTTGAAACACATCTTTATAATTAAGTCCCGTGAATAAGCGAACCGGGTAAGAGGCTTTCAAGGGTCCGAGAATACAGATTTTAACGCGGACAATAAATTTATAAATGGGGCTCAGTCTATTGTCCCGGAGTTTAATGTTATCAATACGAATTCGTTCGGTCCCTTCGAATACCTTCACGGTGTTGTCATTCGAAACGGTTTAGTTAGAATTGTTATATATACATAAATATAAATGGCGTACAAAATTCTGCGTAAAATTCTGTAGGTGGTTGAGCCACGCTGAAGCTACTACTGGTTTCAGCATGAATGGGTCGGCTCGTCCGGGGTACTATCACCCACGTGAAGTAATAGTGCGTTGTTACTTCGCATTGTTGCGTTTCGTTCGGTCAGTGAGAGCGCCGTAGGCACTCCTCCATTCCCATTCCCTTCACCCCCCTCTCCCTTGTCTCCCACCCCCTCTCCCAAACACAGGCTGGCAACACACTTGCGACTCCCCTGGTGTTGCAACTTAGTGACTATGGACGGCGGTGATCACTTAACATTAGGTAACCCGTCTGTTCGTTTGCCTATAACATAAAAAAAGACGTTTAACGTATAATCTATCGAGTAGTTTTAAAGTGATCTGCGCATAACATCAACCCCCTATCATTTTATATAACTACTAGCGGGCATGGCGGACGTTGTTCTGCCGTAATAATAAAAAAAACCTTCACAGATTATATATCTAAGCCTTCCTCATGAACCACTTTATCTACTGGTGAAAATCGTATGTAAATCTGTTCAGTAGTTTTTGAGTTTATCGCGAACAGAAAGACGTGGCAGAGGACTTTGTTTAATAATATTTAATGGTATATATAGATAGATCTGCGGTCGTGTTGTTATAATGAACAGAAGTAAATATATTTAGATCTCATTCACCACATCTAAATAAAATGATTCCATCTTAGATTTTATTCATTTTTTTATGTATTAGTAACGCGCCACACTATCTAAATCTGAAACCCCGGAGCGATAACTTGGTCGCCTCGAATCGTTTCTCACACCTCATGTTTTATTCATTTCAATTTCTACCCATTTCGTATTTGGTGTTGCTACGATTCAGCAAAGACTTGAAGACAGGTAAAATATTGCATCAAAAATGGAAAATACACCGCGGACGAATAGAGGGGAATTAGTGTCATTTTTGACGACGATAAGCTAACGTTAAGAACTCATCATCAACTTATAAGGAACCCACTGCAGGGTCATAGGCCTCTACCCGAAGGAACACATGTGCATAATAACCACGCCAGCCCACGACGTATTGGTGATTTCAATCACTGAGCAATCCACAGTGCTATGCTTTCCCACATACAGTAGTGTTACAAGAACATTTCTCAGGTTCAGGTTTCCTTACGATATTTTCCTTCACCAGCAGCCGATAGTGTTAAGTAAATGTAAGCGAATTTCGAATAATTAGTATATGCCGAGATTTGAACCTGCGGACACAAGTCAAATTACTAGACAAGCATCTCGTAACGGATATATTACCGGTAATGCTCTTAATATAATATGGTAATAATTTTGGCAGCATTTATTTGTCGCTAGCGTTTTTTTTATTACGAATTTAACGTAATGTAAAAAATAATCAAATAAATAGTACAGTATAATAAAATCTTATACTATAATAAAACTGTAACGAGGCCAAATCTGTACATTAAATATTTTGTTGAACATTATAATTGAGGTAGACCTTATTATCGATATAGAAGCTAAAAATAATCCTTTTACAATATTTTGTCTGTCTGTCTGCCCCTGTGAACACGTATCACTCAGAAAGTACCGAACCAATTTTGACGAAACTTGACACAGCGATAACTAATATTATAAAGTTACATCTAGAATACTTTTTGTTCCATAAAACGCAAAGAGTTGTCCAGGATAACAGAAAGTCAAAAATTTGTAGTTCATTAAATTCTTGACGGATTTCGGTAAATTTT
The DNA here is from genome assembly GCA_036509395.1 of Antheraea yamamai. Classification (NCBI taxonomy): domain Eukaryota; kingdom Metazoa; phylum Arthropoda; class Insecta; order Lepidoptera; family Saturniidae; genus Antheraea; species Antheraea yamamai. Next base: position 9,785,832 of record AP028451.1, read on the forward strand.
CTTTATGCTATATATAGCAGACAGATTGGCTAAAAATTTAAGCTATACTTCATCTCCCTATGCTTCTTAGAATAAACAAATAACAAAAAAATGACCGTTAGATTTCGAACCGACGTCTTCGTCGGTCCGTATAATGCACATTTACAGTACGTTATAATTGCGCTACGGTGACATGATGTTTCTATGCGAAATTATCAATCAGTTGAATTAGAAGTATAAAATCTAATAGGCTATTGATGTATGTGTTTGTCTCTTTGTCAGGCCATTCAGGCTTTTCAGGCCATTACGATTCTAAACAAAGTTCACTTCAATGATACCATATCGACAAAGTTGAAACTTATGTGTAAACGAAACTGTAATTAATATGTTGTTATATTTATTTTATTGTATAAAAAATGTTTGCTAAACAAAGGTGATTATTTTTATTTCTAAAACATAAATCTATAAATCTATATAGTAGTACATTGCATTGCAGAAGATGAATCTTAATTAGAGTTCTCTCAGTACGTGTGTTCTTTCGATATTTCATAAAATTAGTTTACTGAATATTGTTGAGCAAGACTCAAGCAAGTAGGCTCTACGCGAATAGTGAACGGGCGCGAACTTAAGCGGCACAGGAGCAGCCCAAGGGGAATCGGTAGACATTTATCGGCAATATATGTAAGTTAGTTTTTATCTTAATTCGACTCGGTAGGTGATGCTATGAACGGGTTCTAAGCTTATTTTAAAATATTTATCACATACCAACTGGGTATATGTTAGCCTGAGTCCCTGAATGATTTGAATTCACAGTTGAAAGCGGTAGAATGTAGCTGCAATCGGGTTGTAGGTTTTTTAAGATTTGATGCGTCTAAAAATACAATTGAAACCTCTAATAACCGATTTGCTGCAGACGAAGTTGCACGGGTCAGCTAGTATATAATAAAAAATAATCTAACATAATGTGGAGATTCTTCGTGGATATCTACCCTCTCACACGGGGAAGCTTTCAAACATTTTAATTTACACAAACCTTGACCTAACTACAAACACGCCAAAAAAGAATTAACGAAATAGATGTAGCCGTTTTGAAATATTAACTGACATACATACATACATACGACAATTGATTATTATGTATATACGTTATACCTACCACCATTTATAATAAAATGGGTAGCATAGATAATTCTCCATTAAAACCAATTATGTATGTAAATTTTATAGTACTCTATCAAGCCAAGTATAGATCACAAACATACTTACATCCATTTTTACATATAATTTGATGAAGATATTTTTGTAAAAATTGTATACGTAAAACCGACTTTTATGATAAAACTAGCAGGCCCGTCAGACGTTGTCCCGCCCTGATTATAAAAAAATCCTTAACAAATTACATACTAGAACCTTCCTCATGAATCACTTTATCGACTGGTGAAAACAGCATGAAAATCCGTTCAGTAGTTTTTCAGTTTATCGCGAACAAACAGACAGACAGACGCGATACTGGACTTTATTTTATACTATGTAATGATGATAAAAATATAAAAAAACCGAGTCCAAAGCGTTCATTTTTTGCTAAAATTACGGCATAAAATATTTCAATTATATTATATTTCACAAATGGCTCGTAATTTTTAAAGCTGGCAATACTGATCCGATACGAGTGCAGAGCCTCAGTGGTCCAATAAATCCGATATAAAATACGGATCAGCGTTTACCTTGTTTTCTTTATTTGTCTACTTTTTTCTTTTTGCATATACTACCTTTGTAGTTATTCTCGTTTATGCCGAAATATTCGATCCGTATTACACTGTATCAGAGACCAGAGAATCTACATGTTTATTATTTTTTGCTAAATAATTTTGCTAAATAATATTTGCTAAATATGCTCTAGAACAACACCATTACCTTTCCTGACAAATATAATGACAATAAATACATTAGAAGACTATTAAATATGCAATTATTAAAAGCTTAGGTGGGATTATTTTAGAGCAAAATATGCAGTTAGTGGTCGCCTAGTGGTCGAGATTCGAGCATAATTCAATTTGACATTCAGTAAAACCAAAGAAAATAATTATTATTTCAGTGGTTTCATAAATTTACGAAAGAGAAATTATTTATCAATTAATAATTAATGTATATAATGAATTTACATATTATATTATTTAAAATTAACCTACAATTTGACCAGTAAATTACAAAGGACGTGTAAGGAACATAAGTTATGTTAAAAATATTAAATGTAGGATGAAAAAAGGCAATTGGAGCGTAAGAGTAAAAAGACGGATGGCGAAACATATTTTTCATTTACATGTGTGTATATGCTGTGTGTCACTCAAACCGTAGTGTGTGTAATGTTTATTTTAATTAATTGAATGTGTTTTTAATCCATGTTTTAAATATATTAAAAAAATAGCTTTGTGCATTTCTCCTCCACATAAACTTTTGACAAATTTCACGTTCATTCTTTCTTACAATTCGCTTAAAAAGGGGTACAAAGTTTTCCCTTCATGTATTAATATAACTTTGCTAGTTTTTGTCAGCGGCTTCGCTCGCATTAATATAGTAAGCGATATTTTTCTATTATTCAGAAAAAATATTTTTTTCTGGATAAAAGTACCCTATTTTTTTCTATCCCTGACAACGTATTTGTAAAATTTCATGATAAACGCTTACGCAGCTAAGGCGTGAAAACATAACAAATACACGTTCGGTTTTTTAATACTCCTAATTAAAATTGTTTTGTACTATTTTTATCGAATCAATGCCAACTACAGCATTTTTATATATTTGTCAAGTAAATATCTATGACTATATATTTACCATAATAATTATAAAAACAAATTAGTTTTATAAATTTCATAGGTTTGAAAGAAATCATACCCGATAATAAATGACGCTGTAGTCTAAAATAGTAACAAACTAAACCAATAAGAGAATTGACTTTCAAGTGCAGCTGCCAAAACTAACGGATACAATTGTTTTACTTGGAGACAAAATGTCAACTTCAAAGTAGTAGCTAGTTAAGTGAACATTAGATAAATCCCTAATACAATGTAAAAAGTTCTATTCATCTATTTGTAAGGATTGTTATGTACGCTTCGAAGGACTTCCTTTGAAACTACTTTTAAAACGACATTTATAATTCTAGAAGTTTTATAAACTACAATATATTTAAATTATAAACAGACGCTTAGTGGAAGGGACGGAAACCAGCCAGTTTTTATTTAATAAAAATCATTTCAATTTCCGTTCAAGATTGATGTAATTTTGTGAAAGTATAGTCATTAGTATGCTTGGATACAACTGCTTATATGATTCTTTTTGTATACAAATATATTTCGCTATTATATTAATATAGCGGGCCCGTTTTCCCGCCCTGATAATAAAGAAAAACTATATTCCTAAACGTTCCTCGGGTATCACTCTATCTACTGGTGAAAACGGCAAGAATATTCGTTCAGTAGTTTCTGTAGACATGGCAGAGGACTTTGTTTTATAATATGTAATGATGATATATAGGTACAATATTCAAAGAGGCACACATGAGTACAAAGCGTTGTCAGCAACGGGAGTCCCTCGGAATATGTATGAGTTATGAAAGGTATAAACTGTGTACCTTGGGATTGGTCTCATTGATTGGAATCTGATTTTCTGTAAGCCCTGAATAATCCATTTTTTTGTTACACAAATTGCAGCAAACTATAGTTTACTTTTATTTTTAGTATACTATCCGATTGAGTTGAACATTTTTACATTCGTTGACGATCAATAGGTGAAAACTGAACATTGTATTGGGTTGAAACTTATGAGTCAATTTAGTATCTGCGCTCCAGATAACGTGACGTGTTTCTTTCCTTTTATAACTTCCTACATGAATATCATTGTGAAAAGCAAGAAGAAGAAATTTTGAATGTGTTTTTGTTGGAATCTTAGTCTGTTATATAGTGGCTTTTATATTTCATTCAATATCTCGTGTTATTTGACTCTATATTTTGTAATATTGGTGTCATTTTGCGTTATATAGTTCGGTTATAAGTGAAGTGAAGTGGATGGAAAATAATATCACGGAGCATGAATTCTGAGATGCCACAAAAACTACCGGGAAAGTTCTAATAAGAAGGCCACCATCTTGTGACAATATTGAAGGTATCGCAAGACACTAGACTTATAATATTGTTAACCACTCGATAATGGCAGTAATAATAGAGAAAGATTGGCTGCCAAGAATAAAAGTAAAAAAAATAATAATTTTGACCATTGACATTCTTTTTTATGCCATAGGAGGCAAACGAACAGACGGGTCACTTGAGGTTAAGTGATCACTGCCGTCCATAGACAGTAGCAACACCAGGGGAGTCGCAAGTACGTTGCCGGCCTTTTAAAGGAGGTGGGCCTCCGGCGCTGTCGCTGACCAAACGAAACGCAAGAATGCCAGCACTATTACTTCACGTCGGTTTTCTGTGAGATGGTGGTGCTACCCCCGGCGAGCCGACCCATTTAATGCTGAAACCAGTAATAACTTTAGCATGTCCCTACCACCTACTGCATGGATCTACCACCTACTAAACTGACTAAGACAAAAACACCAAGGCACACAGTCTCGAATAAAAGTAGCACTCAAACCGTCCCGCAAAAACTCCCCAATATACATACGTGGTTATAGTTATGCGATAAATTTATAATTTTGCAAATTCATTCTTACCTAAATGATTTAAAGTTGTTATTACAAGGACGCAAGTGACGCGAAACTATGTAAAAGGAGTGCATAATCCAAAATTGTGCACTTATTTTTGTGTGTCGGCTGTGAGACGTTAAGTGTGCGTCTTGGGTTTTTGTATATCAATGATTTTGACACATCTGCGATTTTTTTTAGATTTTTATAGTTTCGACTTATAATAGTTGAAACTCCTCAATATAATCAAAGTAATCTAGTTACTGATTCGATAAAAACAGAACAAGAAGTAAAGTGCGGCAAAGGCAACACCAAACAACCAAGTTTGTGAGATATATAAATAAGAATCGATTGAAAAATGCATGTAAGCACATTACTTGAGAACGGCTGCACTTATTTCGCTAATTCTTTATTTGATGTAATTGTCAAAACAAGGTTTATATAAAAGAAAATGTTTGATAAATTATACGGAAACATGAAAAAAGTGGATTAAAAATCTTCATTTAAAAAGTGAATGACTCTGCCCGGTTTCTGAGATACTCGATTAAACTATAAATAGTTATTGACTCAATAAAGTTATCCATAAGATAAACTGTCAATGCGTTTCTGAGTACATATCGAGTTGTTAAATAACTATGAAAACCATAACTAGTTTTCTGATGTTCACTAGATGGCTCTTTTTAAGAAAGAGTGTTAAAAATTGATTTTATTATTTTAACTCTTAACTTATAGTAGTAATATCATGATTAAAAAATACTTTATAGATTAGTAGATGGTTTATTTTTATTTTATAATTATTTACTTATAAATTTAATTATTTTAGATACAAAACTTTTCAATTCGTTAGTTGTTCGTCAATGACATATCATTGTCAAAAAATTATAAACTATTTAAAATGTCAAAACTTATCGAATAAGATAAATATATAAGATAAATATAATCGAATAATGACCTCCACATATCAGTATTTTTATCATTTTTTTGTCACTTTTTACAAAAATATACATTTATTTCTAATTTACACTATTCTTAATCCAAATTTATTAAATTTTATTTTCTGTTTTTTAGTTGGATTTTTTATGAAAGCGTGTTTTTTTAGTTTTTTTAAACTATTATTTATTTTTCATTTTTTAGTTGATTTTTTTTTTACTTTTTTTTCGGATTATTGCATTGTCATCGACCTTTGACAGGTGTGCAAAGTTTGAATTAAATCTGATCGTTCCAAGTAGGACAAAATCGAGCTCAAAGGGGTCGGTTACAAACAAACATACATACAAACATACAGGTGAAGCTAATAAAAGCGTGATAAAAAAAACCAAGTTATCGAACCAATAACGCTATTGTACAGATAATTGTGACTCAGAAACCGGACATCAGAGAGACAGAAAACAAAAGGTAGTTTTTCAAGAACATTGACAGAATTAATATTTAGTTGCCAATTTATTTCATTACTAGGTAATGTTATAAACAGAAAATTGACTTTCATTTTTTTCGTTAGTACATGTGGTGACGCCGCGGCGATGTCGACGTCACCGGAGGGGTGCGAGAATGCGGGGATTTCTATGCTAAATTTAAGTGGACTGTATTTGCGGGGGTGCTATATTTGATATTCAACTATTGCGATCAGCTACGACTAGGGAGACAAGGGTAGGAAGAAAACTTGGCACATACCTCGCGGCGATGCAGTCTCCACGTGGCTAGCCGGCTAGGTGATTCTCGTTTCTTTCCACTGGGTTTCCTTCCTCACAACACTTATTGTTTATGATATATGTCGGCACGTATGTAGCGATGCGTTTATTTCTCACTCGACCATGCGAAAACTCAAAATGTTAGCATGCGGTGCGGACGACACAACATTCACGATGCGATAGCAAACGAACAACTGGCCGCCCGCGTCCGTCTCGCGCGGCGCGGCCCACCACACTGTTCGGCGCGCAAAACTACACTAGCGATAGCAGTCGAACACACATAATGGCGGCAACAGTCGAACACTGGCGGCCGCAATCGAAACTAGCGGCGCGGGCGTCGCGCTACCGAATTAGCATGTGCCAGGAAGGATGATTGGGCTAGAAAGGTGGCGTGACCTGATCGCAATTAATTGGTCGGGCTTCAAAGTGGCGCGATTTAAACCATAATGCGGGAATTTTCAAAAATACATAAAGCGGCGCAACCAACATGCATGCAATACCGGGGTGGCTAGCTAGTCTATCTATAAATATAATAAGAATGTAAATCAAAAGTATCTGTTCTTTTTAATTTTTTGTGAAAAAAATGATTGAGGGTTTCTAGGAATAAGTAATAAAATACATTTCATCAATTTTTAGAAATATCTGTCTGTCTGTCGGTTTGTTTAGACACGCGTGGCTGCTAACGTATTATGTTCACGATAAATCCTCGCCAAGAAATTAATAAAGCATATTCTTGAGTACCATTTAGTCTTTGTTTCATTAAAATCGGTCCACTTTATCATGAGTTATTGTAATTTTAATGACGGTGCGAGATAAGTGCAAGAGAGAAGTAGATAAGTAAATGGATTCAATATATTCATATGACTTTATTAATTACTATCACTTTAATTTCCACGCCGAATAAGTCACGAGGATAACTAGTTTATAAATATACATGTAAAAATATGGCATATCAAGCAATACTTTTAAGATATACCGTTAAACTTGTAGCTCTTTTTTCGCGTTTCCACAGTACCCGCTTCAAATATATTTGAAAGTCACTCCAAAACTCTCGGATCGCTGGATCCTTTTAGAGATATTGAAATTTTTAGCCCCTCGTAATATTCTAGACCCGTTTGTATATTTAAAGTACAAGAATAGTCTAACAGTAATAACTTTCACCCTAAAATATTAAACTGTCTACGTATTACACAGTCTTAAATACATAAAAATCCAGCGTCATCATGCTTGTCCACGATGAACTCCGAAAACACTCTACCGATCTTCATAAAAGTTGGTATTTATGTTTTTTTTTTTTATTATAGCTCGGCAAAATGACTATACTGTACCTGATAGTAAGCACAGTACAATCCAAAAACAATGGTGACCACCGAGAGACATACCATCCATCGCCGGTCGCTGCTGTCATGTCGGCCTGCGTAAGTATCTCTTCACGTTGCGCTTAAAGGCCCCATGTTATAGGAAGGAGGAAACACACTGGCCGGGAGGTTGTTCGACAGCTTCACGGTACGGCAAAGAGAAGACGTTGCGAACTTTTTAGTTCGTGCCCAGATAGGATTTACCGTAAAACTGTGGCTCCGAAGA
>AP028451.1:9794266-9908787 GCA_036509395.1 Antheraea yamamai
ATCTATTGAAACATCGTGTAATCATACCGCCTTGGCGTGGCGGTAAATTTCGCTGCCACACATATATCGCGGCCCTCAACGGCAGCGTCTCAAGCCTACGTCTCATCCCCGTAAAGAAGGTCTCGAGCACGCTTCTAACACGATACAGTGATACCGTCACACGTGCACACACACAAGGTACACGTTGTGGAAGTGTTTCTAATTCTTTCTCCTATTTTTTCGTTTTTGATTATTTTTTTTAGCTTTTAGGTATCAGGCCCAAAATACGTGGTCATGCTCGTGAGGTATATATAAAGGCACGCATATATGTTTCACCAACGCATACAGGTATGGTTAGTTAAGCTAGCATGAATAGTTTAGCTCGTTGTCATATGCCTGAGTGACTGAAGCGTTCGCCCAAAATAGCTGTTAAGGCTGTAAAAGTTCATCAGGTCAACAGCGCATAGTCAGGTCGGAAAAACGTAAGCTCAACATTGATCATCAGCATTTTGGTCATAACTATATTATAGTTATATTTTTGAATCTATTGTCGAGTTATTCTAGCTTCTTCTGTATATTTATTTAGGGGCTGTTTAAGTGAGCAGACATTTTTTGTAATTTCTGACCAGCATCTCCTGGTCCCTGGTCAGCAAATGTTAGCAATGCTCTTACTACCCCTCCCATGCTTAGGTAAATATTTATATAAATATTTTAATTTTTTTCTGGTTTCCTTATTAATTAATGGTCGGTAATTAACAAGTCTATATATAAGGAATTTATAATCTACTAGCGGGCCGGGCGGACGTTGTCCTGCCTTGATAATACAAAAAAAATCCTAAAAGTCAACCGCAACCCCACCTACCGGATCCAATTGTGAATCTAAACCATTCTCGGATCAACTGGAATACGCACATAAAATTTCATCAAAATCGGTCCAGACGCTTAGGAGGAGTTCAGTAAAGATATATATAATAGGTCTTTACCTATGAAATTGCCGTTCTGCAGTACTGGCCATTTCAAATCAAAATAATTTTTGTGTGGCTAAGAATTCTAATTTCAAATTAATTTTATTTTAAAAACATGGAATTCTTTTTCCAAAAGTAGTCATTTGTTTATTGATTAGTGTTACATTTTCATCGCATTTCAGTCTTTTTTGTCATCATGGATACGTTAAAAATTCGAGTAATTATAGAATGTGAGTACCGTCGTGGCAGCAACGCGGCACAAGCGGCACGCAACATCAACGACGTTTACGGAGCTAACACTACAAACCAACGCACCACCTGTTATTGGTTTGCTCGCTTCCGTTCTGGGAATTTCGACCTGAAAAATGAACCTCGCGGTCGTCCGAAGACTTTGGTCGGCAATGAGAAATTAAAGGCGATTGTGGAAGCTGTTGATACACAATCTACGGCTGAACTAGCAGCAGCTTTCGACGTTAGCATCAAAACAATATTGGTCCATTTGCGGCAAATTGGCAAGGAAAAAAAGCTTGACAAATGGGTGCCCCACGAACTCAATGATCGCCAGCGCGAAGTACGCGTCGAGACGTGCCTTGCACTGCTCAACAGACACACAAATGAAGGAATTTTGAACCGCATTGTTACTTGCGATGAAAAATTCTGTTTGATAACAAGCGCTCAGCAAGTTGGTTGGATCCTGGTTCAGCACCTAAACAATGCCCTAAACGAAAACTTACCCCTAGAAAAGTGATGGTCACTGTTTGGTGGTCTAGCGCCGGTAGGATTCATCACAGCTTCTTACCAAACGGGGTGAGCATTTCTGCGGATGTGTACTGTGAAGAACTGAACACAATGATGGAGAAGCTGGCACATCTCCAACCAGCATTGGTCAATCGCTCGTCTCCGCTGCTCCTGCACGACAACGCGCGACCTCATACTGCACAGCAGACGGTCTCCAAGTTGCAAGAACTGGGGTTGGAAGTTCTCTGTCATCCGCCCTACTCACCAGACCTTGCGCCTACAGACTACTACTTTTCCAGAATTTGGATAACTCCTTGGCGGGAAAAAAATTCAATACCCGAGAGGCAGTACAAAATGCCTTTGAAGAATTTGTTGCCTCCCGTCCAGCTGATTTCTTTAAGAAGGGCATCAATAAACTGCCACTGCGTTGGCAAAGATGCATTGATTGCATGGGCGATTACTTCGATTAATAAAAAAAAAAAATACATGAAAAAAATTCGTTTAAATTTTTTCATACAAAACGGCAATTTCATAGGTAAAGACCTAATATATCAATGACAAAATATCAATATTAAATGAACACAGGCCGCTATACTACGCGTCTCTAGTCTGACGCAAGCCGCGTAAGCGCAATACGCTCGGTCACGCTATACTAGCATGTCATGACGCGAAACACATAACTTTATCTCCTGCCAAAAATACCGCTCAACGTGCCTAAAGAAGTTCTCACTTCAATAAGTAATATGGATGATAGCGTTATAATTTTAATACCATAGTCTCTGTTGCTTGGATATATATGCATAATTATTTATGTTGTACCTACAAATTATGAGACGACCTAGTCTCCAAACGACCGAACAAATGCTGGTACGTTATTTGCTAATATTTCCCACAATAAATTAGAAAGCTATGAAATTCCACAATGCAGTGTTTATTTTTTAATCAAATGCATAAATTTCCATTCCGTCCGCCAAAGAATACTGTCATTACGAGATGTTTTATATAAACAAAAGCAAGTAAGAAGTCAGAAGGGATGGTCTCGGGTAAAGGCAAGATAACTTTGAAACAGACAAGAAGCGAAATTGTGAAAATTTATTCAAATGATCAGGAGGGTAAGAAAGAACGGCTTGAAATAATAAAGACTAATGTTCGTTCGGTTGTCGAAATTCAACCATAATAAAGGGTACACATTTTTTTCTTCACTTGTTATATATATATTATATATGTATATGTCGGAGCAGAGATAAGATGACATCCATGAAGAAATATGACGTAACAGTTATAATTCAATCGATTAATCCACCAAGAGCAATCGAATAAAATGTTGACCAATAAATAAAACACAACACTGAATATAGTTACGTTGAATTATCCGTAGATGTGACTAGCCCAACTGTCTGAGCGAGGATGCCCAGTATCTAGCCGTTGGTCGCCTTTTAAGGCATCAAGATACATAAAGCTGATACTTCCAACCAATGGCGTCTCACACCGGGGTAAACAATGAACAGCCGATAACTACAACCAATAGCGTTTGAGGTCATTAGTAACACCCCCGCCATAGTCAATAGCGCGGTATCTCAGGTCAATAGTGGCTTCCCTGATATATATCTGTCTGTTTATATTATATTTTATAACAGTGGTGGTGTTTTACATAATGTTCGGTTATTGTGCAAGAATGGGGAAGAAGAGAATGGGGAACAATACCACGGAGTATGAATTCTGCAAAAACTCTCTGGAAATGTCTAACAAGGAAGCCATCGTCTTGTTAGATTAGTGAAATTATCGTAAAACACTTGTAATATGTTACCTACTCGACAACGGCCGGAATAATCCGGAAGATTGGTTGCCAAAAATAAAATTATACAAAAGAACGAAAGATATTCCGTCTTAAAAGTTATGCTTAGCTATTTTTAGTAACCCTTTCCTCTTCGAAAATATGTAATTAAGCAGTTTTTTATATGTACTAGTGTTCGAAATACGACCATATTTTTTTTACATTTTCAAAAAATATTCATATTGACTTAAATAAAGCTAGTAATTTTGCTTTGTTATTACGACAACATGAAGTGTCCGTGTCACGTAGTCCTTTCACCTAAGAATGTTGACATTCAATAAGAGAATAATAATTATTCCAGTGGCTTAATAATTTATTAAAGGTATATTTTTTATCAATTAATTATTTAAGTATTTATTAATGCATATTATGAATTTACATATTATATATTATAAAATTAACGTACAGTTTGACCATAGATTTTCTATGAAAAATAGAGTGAGTAAGGCATGGAACGTAATTGGAACGTAAGAGTGAATGGGAAGATAATAAACAGCATGATGAGAGTAAAAGAATAAATAGATAAGAAATGAAATAGCGAAACGTCTTTCTTATTTACATGTGTGTATATGTTGTGTGTCATTCGAGCAGTAGTGTGTGTAATGTTTATTTTAATTTATTTCAAGTATTTCTAATGCATTTTATACAAAAAATAGCTTTATGCACTTCTCCTCCACATAAACTTTAACTATGACAAATTTCACGTTCATCCGTTCGCACAATTCGCTTAAAAAGGGATACAAAGTTTTCGTTTCACGTATTAATATATAGATACGATAAATCGTTACGCATAAAGCGAATAACTTCTAACCCTCATCTGTTATGTAAATTTATTTGACCGAGAGAATTATCAAAGCCTTTGTATCAGAGCATCTTATTTATATTCATTAGTTTATACAGATAATGAAACTTTGATTGGAGGCTTTCGAGTAACCAATCTGGGGATTGGATTTGAGGATATTATTATATCTACGGAATATTAATACTAAAATAATTGATTTAGATTACCACTATACCAGTGATGGAAATAAATATATAGTTGCTAACTACATTTGAAATTTTCAAAGAACTGGCCAACCGTTTGGGTAACTTATTTCTTCATGAAAAGGCTAGGTAATAATGGTCATCTAGAAGTATTAACAAATAAAGTCGCTTGTCGTCCTTATTTCTTCTAAACTGCACGACGGATTTTGATACAGTTTGATTATCATTTAGATAATTTCTTCCACAAAGTTTGTATGTATAATACCTGTGTATTTAACTCATATAGAGTAGAGAAAAATCGATGTATTTCAATGAAAACGCTGGTAACGTAACGAGATATAGTAAATAATGCACTAGAGTTTTGTAAATCTTAGAAGTGGCTACAAAAAAGTCTAGAATGGTATATATCTATCTACTAAGGATAATTCACAGTAACCATTTTTGTCTTTTACATCTATATATATATAATTTTCTGTCTGTGTGTATGTACTGTACGAGTTCTGAACTCATAAACGGCTGGACAGATTTTAATGATTTTTTTTGTGTGTGTTCAGGTAGATTCAAGAATGTTTTTGACTCATAATTAGACTCGTTAGGAGGAGCTGCGGTTGACTTTTATGTTTTTTTTATAATTAGGGCAGGACAACGTACGACGGGCTCGCTAGTATTGTTAAAAATATCGTTATTTGTGTGACTTATACAGTATAAATCTTTACCCAAATACATACATTAGTTACGTTGGTCATTTAATGTAGATTAAAGGACTTCTTTTCAGTAAACATCTTGAAAGGTATCATAGATTTAAAAGTATGCGCTATCAAAAAAAGTTGTTCTGTGTGTCTTTCTACGTGGTTTCGCTTCTATGACTGTATGGATATCAAAGTCCTAACAATTGATTTAAATTATTTAAGCATCTATGACACCGCTATGTGCGAAGCCAGGACGGGATGCTAGTAAGAGTACATTGCCTCATAATTAGACAATGCAGTCAGCCTTCTGTGATTATTTCTTTATGGCAGCGATTTTTGTTTTTCCTCGAACTGACTACGCCATTGACCTAGCAAGGTTTTAACAGCTTCACCGGACTACGTTATGGCAGGGAGTTTAACGACATCTACTAGCTATGATCTTATTATCTTATCTTACAGCTTATCTATACTAATATTACAAAGCTGGAGGATTGGTTTGTTTGGATAACGCGCTTATCTCAGGAATTACTAGTCCGATTTGCAAAATTATTTCAGTGTTATATAGCTCATTTATCGAAGAATATATCACGCTATACATACGCTAAGAGCAATAAGAGCGGAGCAACAATCAAAAATGTTTCAACATCAGGTTTCTTTCCGTTTGTGAGGTTCCGCCGCGAGTTAGCGTTAGCCCAAAGTAACTATTCCGTGCGGGCGAAGTCGCGAGTAGAAGAGAAGAGTTTAATAGCGAAAAGCTACGATAAGTTCCCACTACAAAGCAGACACAAACACATTAACAGTTCACAAAACAAACGTTCAGGTTAAGTACAATAGTTGTTAATATATATCAACTTCTACACCACTATCATTATATAGTATAAAACAAAGTCCCCTACAGCGTCTGTCTGTCTGTATGTTTGCGATAAACTCAAAAACTACTGAACGGATTTTCATGCGGTTTTCACCAGTAGATAAAGTGATTTCTGAGGAAGGTTTTGGTATATAATTTGATAAGATTTTTTTTCTATAATCAGGGCGGGACAACGTCTGCCGTGCCCGCTAGTTAAAACCATAATAAAGCTAAAGAGTTTGTTTGCATGAATCAATATATAAAATACCGTAAGACCGATAGGAGAGGAGCACCAATGAAGAATGTTTCGAAAGTAGGTTATTTTTCCTTTTCAGAAATTCCGCTGTTAATTAGCCAATAGAAACTATTCCGCGCGGACTAAGTCGCGGGCAGAAGCTAGTATACATATAATAAGAATCTAAATTTAACTTGTCTGTACTTTTTAGATTACTGTAGAAAAAATTATTCAAAAAGATTGTGACTAAGTAATTAAATACATTTAAATCATTTTCAGAAATGTCTCTCTGTCTGTCTGTTTATTTGCATGCATCACTGCTAAAGTACAATGTTTATGATAATATATTACACATAAAACATATATTCGAGTAATGTTTAGACTTTGTTTCACTAAAATCTATTCACTATATCAACAGTTATTGTAATTTGAATGACGGCGCAATTTAATTATGAGAGAAGAGTAGGCAAATAAAAGCATCTCAGTGTTATTTGTGCGCGTATATTTTTCTAATTTCGCCTGTCTAGCTGCTACAACCCTTAAGTTAATATAATATGCTACGATTGCTGTACTATCTTAGATACATTGTCACCAAACACGAGATAGATTTTTGTTAAAAGCTAAATACTATCTTCTATACATATAATAAGAATATAAATGTAACGTGTCTGTACTTCTTCGAATTTCGTGAAAAAAATTGTTGCGGGTGTCTAGGAATAAGTAATAGAATACATTTCAATCATTTTTAGAAATGTCTGCTTGTCTGTCTGTTTGTATGAGCACGCATCACTACTAAAGTACTGGGTTCACAATAAAACCTATAACATATCATTACATAGCATAAAACAAAGGCCCCTGCCGTCTCTGTCTGTCTGTCTGTTCGCGATAAATTCAAAAACTACCGAACGGATTTTCATGCGGTTTTCACCGGTGGATGAAGTGATTGATGAGGAACATTTTAGTATATAATTTGTCCAGATTTTTTTTTATAATCAGGGCGGGACAACTTCTTTCGGGCCCACTAGTAAGTCATAAAGCATATCCTCGAGAGTAATTTAGTCTTTGTTTCATTAAAATCGGTCTACACTATCAAAAGTTATTGTAATTTTAATGGTGCCGCGACTTAAGTATGAGAGAAAAGTGGATAAGCAAATGGACTGAATACGATCAGATAACTTTATTAGTCATTGTTTTGTACATCATGTTCCACGTGGACGAAGTCGCGGGCACATCTAGTAAACAATAAATAATTAATTAAATACTCGAGGATGTAAATTATACCTCCAGTCGTCTGAATATAAAATCGTAAAGTCTAATTTAATTATATTCACATATTTACTCCTCTAGGAAATTTAGTAAGAAATTATACCTTCATATAGGTGAGTTTATTGCTATTTATTAGTGTGATGGTAAACCTCTATAAAATATATTTTGTTCTGCATTTCCTGGTGCTGCTAAATTTTACGTTCAAGTAAATATGTCTGATTTATGTTTATTTTTTATGGGCGCTGTTCATTTCTCAGATACAGTTTCGGACACTTTTGCATCCCACACAGTTGTTACCGGTACAAATTGTCCTGTTTTACTTAGAAAGATTACGGCGGAAGATATAATGCCCTTCCTTTTCTTTGTTTGTCGTCTCTTGGAGCTAGAAATAGTCATATAGAAATATTAGCACTATTTCAGACCAAAACAATAAACATAATGCTGAGCCTATTTCGTTAGTAACAGATACATATATATGGATCTAAATGGATACAGTGAAACAAAATCTTACATCACTGCAGCAACATTACACATATCACCTCCACACACGTGCACCCAAACATGCTTATACATGAAGGTTTTATTTTTCCCTTATGGAAAAGAATTAACTTAAAAAAAATATCCGACTCTAAATATATATAAGAGTTATTGAGGTATGTATACTTGGTACACATATGTATTTCAATAACTCATTATGCTTATGTAGCTAAGATATATATTTCAATAACTCATGTAAGTATCCTTATGTAGCTAAGCTTAGGTCAATTCAGTTAGGTCGCGAATTGCATGAATTAGCCAACAGCCCAAGCCGAGGTGTGCCGTGAACCCTTGAGCTAGTTGTCAAAAAAAAAGTAGCGTAGCGGCAAACTATTCCCACTATTGTAATGTCGAAATCTGATTTAAAATTTAAAGCGATTATTTAATTTGTGTACAAAAATATATTGTATTCGACGCATTTACCAATAAACTATATAAATACCAAAAATTGGTACAATTCCAACGTTATATCTGTGGTATTTAAGTGTCAGCGGAAATTCTTCAACTTTTTAGTAATAAGTTAAAACTACAAAGGTTTTGCATGATAAAGGTCTTCCTAGGTGGTAGAGCCACGCTGAAGCTATTACTCGTTTCAGTATGAATGGGTCGGCTCGACCGGGGTACTACCACCCGACCCACAGAAATATCGACGTGAAGTAACAGTGCTTGCATTGTTGCGTTTAGTTCGGTTAGTGAGAGCGCCGGAGGCCCACCTTCCGTCTCTCCTCTCCCTCCCTCTCCTTCTCCTTCCCCCTCCCTCTTACTCCAAACACAGGCTGGCAACGCACTTGCGACTCCCCTGGTGTTGCTAATGTTTATGGACGGTGGTGATCACTTAACATCAGGTGACCTATCTGTTCGTTTACCTCCTATGATATAAAAAATAAAAGAAAACAAGATCACAAATAAAGGTATGGAAAAGGACTTGTAGATGTACTACACACACATGTGTGATTTCACTTGAAGTTTTTATAAACACATTTTTGTAATAATGCGATCTATACTAATACTATAAAGAGGTAAAGTTTGTGAGTTTGTGAAGTTTAAGGGAGTAATCTCAGGAACTACTAAACCGATTTTGAAAATTATTTGACCAATAGAAAGCCACGTTATTTGTAAGTGTAATAAGCCATATATTAACCCGAAAAATGAAAATACTTTTTGTAGTAGTCAGATTTGCAAAATAAGTCGGAGTAAAAACGGTCGAACGAAAACGTCTCTTACGAACGCTGCCTTAACAATGAGAGATATATGATTTAGTTCTAGTGAAAAGTTGCAGAGCTTGATAATGCTTACAACTTACTGAGACAGCATATATCTAACTTTTATATTTAAGTCACAAAAAGTGGTTTTTTATAATTGTTTACCGCCCAACGAAGTGGGGACGGGTTATAGTAATTTATAAGAGACAACACTTGTAAGGTATGATAAACAGGGCCCTATTAAATTCTATTGATAATTCAAAACAAATTCTATGCAGTTCGCTGAGCGCTTGCATATCTCTGAGCCAAGAGCTTTACTTTCGTTACAAATGTTATTTATAATTGTGTTGTGTTTTATGTTCCAAAGTACTTTTTGATTCAAAACCAAAATATAGTCCGCGTCTAACTTATTAACCGCTCTTAAGTAGATGCGCAGAATACAAATAGCTATCAGAGGGACGCAGATGAGGTAAAAGGGGAACAAGCCCATCCTCGCTCATAGGTCGCCTCCTATTGGACCCACTTTGACACATGTTTCCTGTCATTATTAGTTGCAGTACAGTCGCATTCAGAATAGTTTTGTTATTGGTAATTAAATTTTATTGCTATTTTCGTTATTTTCTTTTTTATGTTTACACATTTGTTAATATTAGAAGAGCCATTCACTTTGAAAAATAATGTTTCTATGGAAGGCGTATGTTTATTACAAATTATTTATTTATCATTAATGTATTTTATTTACAACTAGCTTTTGCTCGCGACTTCGTCTGCCTGAAATAGTTACTTTGGGCTAACGTTAACTCGTAGCGGAAGCTCTCAAAAAGAAAAGAAAACCCCGATTTTGAAACATTTCTCATTGGTATTCCGCTCCTATTGGTTTTAGTGTAATCATATATAGCCTATAGCCTTTCTCGATAAATAAGCTACCTAACACTGAAATACTATTTAAATCGGACCAGTAGTTTCTTGAAATTAACGCGTTCAACCAAACAAATAAGTTTTAAAAAATGAGTATACTCGTAGATTACTACTTTTCTCTCGTACTTACCTCGAGCCGTCATTCAAATTACTATAACTTTTGATAGAGTGGACCGATTGTAATGAAATAAAGACTGAGTTACTCCCGAGGATATTTTATATTTTCTTGATGTAGTTTTATTGTGAACCCAGTACTTTAGCAATGATGCGTGTTCATACAAACAGACAGACATTTCTAAAAATGATTGAAATATAGTAAAATAAGTACAAACACGTAAGATTTACATTCTTATTATATGTATAGAAGATGTATAGATATAGATAACGGTGTTAAAACACGAATACTACCTACATAATATATGCTACAGGATATATCCCACAGACAGAAACAAATACTTCCTAAGGGAGAATATGTAATTAATCTACGCGATCACCCAAAACTCACCAAGCAGGTGATTAAATGTTACTGAGATTTGAATATAACTGAAAAATACATGATGTAGCGATCTGTTAATATTCTAGCATTGTCTATTACTTTATTATTCACTTAGTCTATGTCTAGTTTTTACTCTTATTTTATTACCTCAGTTGTTCAAGACCTTCTTTGTTGTATGGTTGTTACTACATTTCTCTTTTAATTCTTATAAATTTGACATTGTCATGTATCGTGTACAAAATAAAAATTACTACGTTGTAACGTAACTTGACCTTTTATTTTTCTTTGAATCCGAAGATCCCATAAATAAATATGTACACCAATTATAATTTAATTTTTATCGTCTGTTCATTTTTATCTCTAATACTTTGAAAATATTCTATATGTCTGTATATCTCCTATGTATGTATATGTCTACTCAATTCATATAAATAGGTTTTCGTAAACTAGCTGTCAAACCCGTTTACAAAACGACACAATCGGAATCAAAGTTTCAATTCACATACAACCTCTTTTGAAATTAGCAACGTGGTCGTTATACTGCTGCATTCTTATTACTCAATGCAATAATCAAATATTTACTTGAACCATAATTCATTAAAACCCAATACAATGTTATACGTGTAATATCCAGACAACTTAAAGATTAATAAATGTAAATTCCTATAATAATATTCGGAATTAGTTTTGTATTAACCTATGGACTGTACTATGAGCAAGGCCGAACTTAAAGCTATATTCAGAGCGGCCGAAAACCATGACGCGGACTATACTTATGATTTTTCTCTCTCCTAATTCATTTTTTTAACTATCCACAATGTTATAGCTATCCTGTATAGTTCGTAATTTCGTTACACATTTCAGTTTTATAAAATCTAATTAACGTCATACCAAAAAAAGTTACACTTAAAAAATAATTTCAAAAGAGGACATCCTTTCGAATATAATATAAATATTTATTTAGAACGAATAATTCAACCTTTCCCTTAACTCTATAGAGATCCGCTATACCTTTCTACGTTCCCACACGGACAGCGTTCACTTCCGCTCAGTATAAAAATGTAAGCGCGTTTGCAATAAACTATCATTACACCACTGTAACCTGCTGGTGATCGTTCTCTAAGCATTAACGACATGAAGACATTTGTAAGTGATATATATATATTTTTTATTGAATTACTTTCATTCACATTTGTTTAATTTGTAACGCTGCTTACACCCGCAAGTGATGAGATTGAAGTTGTTACGTAATTATTTAATCACCGCTATTGTTATTTTGCGAAATATATAACTAATTAGATTAGAATTAATTGTTCCTGCGACTTCGTCCGCGTGGGATAATTATTTTGGGCTAACGTTAATACGCAACGGAAGCTCTAAAAAGGAAAAATACCCCGATTTTGAAAGATTATTTATTGGTGCGCCACTTCTATTGGTCTCAGCAAGGTATAAAAGCCTTCGTCGATAAATGAGCTATCCAACACTGAAAGAATTTCAAATCAGACCTGTAGTTCCTGAGATTAACGCGTTCGAGCAAACAAACTCTTCAGCTTTTATATTTAATAGCTATATATATATAGCTTTAATATTAGTATGGATAATATAGATTAGATTACAAGAAGACGAAGACAATTATCCTTTTTTTTTAAATATTTTATGTTTTAAATTATACATCAAAATTTGACTATTTTTTATTAACCACAGTCAAATTCTATGCCAAATTTTATTAACATCCGTTTAGTTCATTGACTATTATCATTCAAACATGTAAATTCCGGTTATAGTATATGGGGACGTCACCGCAAAAATAGTAGTAAGTTAGTATTATAAAGCATTTAAAATTACGTCATTGTTTCTCACTAATTTCTAATTCATTAATAACTACCTTTTGTCCACTGTTTCGCTCATGTTAATATAGATTTTTTATATCCCTCGGGAATGTCCTTTTCTGTAGCATTGTTAACAACGTGTTTCTGATAACCTGAATTAACATTTCTTGATGATCAGTTTAGTAGTTAAAGCGCGGAAGCATAACAAACAAACAAACTCATTTTTACATTTATAATTTTAGTTAGGATATAGTGTCAGTATTAGGACATTGCATGTTTGCATTGCTTTGCAACCTAACACCAATTTTGTATTGAACTAGCATAAGTATATACATTTGACATGCTAGGTTAGGATAGGTTGGATTTACGATAAAAAATCCTTAGCCAATCTCGACAACTGCCGGTAAGCGTCAGATTTAAAGAGTCAAATGCATTCGTTGTAGTACTCCGATCACAGCATTCTTCATTAGTAATATAATATCTATTTACTGTCAATATTGTAAGGGGTAAACAATTTTTTTGAAATAGATAGGTTAGGTTGGATTTGCGATTAAAAAGCGCGTGCCAACCGCGGCAATTGCCGGTAAGCGTCAGATTCTATGAGTCAAATGCATTTGTTGTAGTATTCAGAACGTATCATAGCGTTCCTTATTAGTAATGTAATATCTAATTACCTTTATTTTAATTTTGTAAGAAGTAATAACTTTATGATTAATAGGTATGCTTCTTTAATAACACTCGATAAATATTTTTTACATCTTTATTTTTATAAAAATTTTCTAGATTCTATATGCTAACAGAAGTGTTCAAATATTAATATTGATACTATATTTTTACTACAATAGGGTTATATATTGCTAAAATGTCACGCGATTATGCCCAGTTAACAGTGTTGGCTTTATAAAGCATATTGTTACGAATTGATAAGTAACAAAATTTTATGATTATTTTTAAGCATAATATTTATTTAATGATATCTAATAACGTCAAATTATTTCCTGTTCTCATCTAAGCAATTAAAAAAATATAAGTTAGGCCACTTTTACACCGTAGTGTCATATATATTAGATTATTATTTTGTACTTATTCAATCACACTGTAATTTTCTGTCATAACTGTGTGTATTCTATCTTCGATTGTTCATTTGTTTCTTTCCGACGAAGAATTGTCTTCGCATTCAGTACACCTTTCTATAATTCCTTCATATACTTTCACATGTCTAGTCTTATAATTACCAGTGTCTGTAACGAAATTAATTTTTATAATTTAATTCTCATTTTGATGTGTAAATACTGTATACATAATTAATTAATATTTGGATATTAACACATAAAAAATATTTTATCTCGAATAAGTATTTATTAACGTTAAATCTTGTTGAGAAAATCACAAGTTCAATTTCCGAACCAGACGAACGCACGAACTTTTGCCTGATCCATACATATGTTATGATCCATACATACATATGTTGCCATGATTAAAATGCATACATACTAGTTATATAGTTGGGTGTTAACTGTGTTCGGTTTAGACTCAGATAACTCTTTACGTTGTTCATAAAATACATAGACACGCTTTAAAATCGAATAATGTATACATATGTCTCTCGTATTGCGATAGCAAATAAAATAGTTCAAAAATGAAGTGTCTCAATTGTCCGAGCTAATATCTTCAAAATCTTTTTTAAGACAATCTCACAGGCAGATAGATGGCTAGTTAGAGTATGTAAGCTTCGTATCATTGCGCTTTTTTCTAGGGGATAACTGGCTAGTATTAAAAGTAATAAAATTATTATAGAGAAAAAGTCGGCCTACAATTAAAACCCATAGTTCCCAAAAACCAACCGCTGAAATTGTAATTTTGTGAGACAGAAATGTCTCTTCTATATTATAAACTTTTTATCTCTTTGGTAACCAATCTATTTATGACAATTACTGTAATTATTAAGTGGGTAAATATTATAAAGTAATTTATGAGATGATTATTCTCTTGTTAGAAATTAGAGTTTTTATTTCTCTGAGTCCATGTTTAGTTTTATAATATTCCAACCATTGAATATGTGCATGCTATTTTATGAGATGCCATAAACAATACAGGGTTAAATAACGTAGGATTATATATAAAAAATAGCAGCCGTAGTGATTTTTACGGGCTAAGGTCCTGCGAAAAACTATTATTCCAAACATATGATAAATAGTGCATAGTTTATACCAAAGATTACCTTTATGAACGAATGAGGACATTATCTAACAATTTACTTAGCAACGATGTTGATACTCCACATATATATAACGCTAAAAGCTTCCTTAGCAAGCTTCTAATTTAAATGCTAATTATGACATACCACGGAAGCTATCTCGTTAACAATTTTCACTTTGCCGTCGCTGAAATAGAATTTCAGAGGTTAGTGAAGCATATTCATTTGTAAAATAATTTTGTCTAACGGCAAGGATAACTTTGCAAATGCGGAAACAAAAACTTTAACAACAATTTCAATTATAATATTTGATATAGGTACTTTCTTGGGTTTCTTGGTGCATTAGAATTGATGTTTCATTAATTTAAAATTAGACTTATGTTTGATTTCAACCGATTAAGGCATTACAAGTTTAATGGAATGCTTTAATGGAAACTATGGGTTGGAGAGTTAATTAATATTTGGATAGAGTTATGCAAAAAAGATTTTAAAAATACCTCTTCATGTTTGCTAAAAAAAAAGTTAAATTAAAGTGTGAAACTAACTTAACTCGAAAACTGCTAAACTGACTTTGTTTATATATTTACTAGCCCTCTGGCTTGTTAGAGTATTGTCTATGCTAAAAGGAATCTAAGTGAAAGCGTTTTGTAAGGGCTAAGTAGTAATACAAAAATTAAAAGATATTCTAAAACTTAATTTAGATGAAGAACGTAGTTGTTAATTGTTATTACAAATCAAAAACATATCCACACGAAACGTCTAAGTATAACTTTATTGTTTATTTTATACTAACTTTACGAATCCAATTAACTTAAAACTTCAATTTAAAAAAACGCTGACGATAATAATTAATTCTTCAACTGTAATCCTTAAAGATTGACGCTGTCGTAACAGACGTTTGAAAGACTAATGAATTGGGTGTAACAAAAAACGTAATTGAAGTGTCTGACATAATTTCAAACTATACTGATGTCACAGACACAATAGATGCCGGTACTGTAGGAAACGTAGTCATGCTCGAGTGCTTCCGTTCGTAACGTCTAAATTCTACCTTTTGCAATTTCAAAACCAGCGACACAGAATCCCACTGAACAAATTACATAGTATTATATAATAATGATAACATTGCGTAAAGTTCAATAGCATAGTAAGTGTGGAATCAACAAAGCACAACGTCCTATTTATATCTATTATTTCCGCTTGAACGAACAAATGGTCCGCGAATTCATTTCAATTTTATCACGTTTGCCGCAATTTACTTTTGGTTTCAAGTAGTTTTTGCGTTTATATGTAAAGAGATCATATCTTTTTTTTATATTTTATAGGCTTAGCGTTTGAATACAATCTCATATGATGATAACGATGTGGTATAAAATGGTAAACACGGTAAACCTAGAAGGAACTGGCTCTTAAGTGCAACTGCCGGAATACACTAACAGATGCTTGCCCACAGATTTTAAGCTCGAGGGTTATACCTAGCCAGACGGATTTAGAAAAAGCCCTAGCACCATGGCATGGCTTTATCACGATAGTTTCCTCCACTGAAAGTTCCGACTTAGTTGCTTAGGAGTGGAACCTACGTCCATCGACGCGGTATCCAAACAAGCTATCAACTAGACCATAATCGCTGAGTGAACAATATAATTTATTGGAGATTAAGAGATTTATGTACAGACCATTTTAATTTATCATATCATCTAGATCGAGAACTCCATTAGGTTAATCTCCTTAAACAAACGATTCACTTACCATATTAAGAAGCTTCTGTCATCAACGTGCGAGTATACTAATATCAGATAAAACCAAAATCCGATAGCAATGGGATACGTTAAAACAAGTTTATAATTTGAATATAAATAATCTAGTAAGAATAAAAAGTAAATTCATGTTGGAAACTCTTGTTGTCTGGTGCTTAAATGAAATTACTTTCTGCTTTAATTGAGAATCACCGAGCAGAACTGGATAATTTGCCTCGCGACGCTGCACTTACAATATTTTTGCTCTTGTAATTCATAAAGCAATGTACTTTTAATATGTAACTTATATAATAGTGAATGTCATAACGTTGTTTCGATCTGTTTGCTTGCACCTAAAGTGATTTTAATATCTACAATCACTACGGACATTCTCTTACCAAAATCGGTTTATTGGTTATACAACATCGGTCCTCGGTCTTCCGCTTCGAAAACCTCCAATACTATAATTAAATGAGCATATATAACTTTAATATTATCGAAATTGCATTTTGTCTTTTCACTTTAATCACTTCCAGTTATTTAAAAATAGATCACAGTAACATTGATATCGCTATTAACCTTTTAGAAAGTTTCTAAAAAATGATATCATATTTTAACAGGCTCTTCTACTTCAGATATAATATCCAACTCATCTTTAATATGACTGTTTAAATTATCATTAATCAAATAATAATGAATATGCGTGTCAGCTTAAGTAATTTGATTAATTAATTTGGCATTTTATCAATAAAAGAAAGTTATGTGAAGTGAAAGGAACAAATAAATCAGAACATGTCTGTGGATGCTTTTTTTAACGTCTGGTTCGCGCGCTGCTTTATAATTAAAGGAGTTTCTTTTATTTTTAAACACTATAATACAATTTTGTTAAAGCTTTGCAGAAATTGAGCGTGAATTTTTTCGTATTTACATAACGCTTTCTTATTAAAATATCATGCATATATTCTTAAAAATCGGTGTCTAGACAGTGTTTTGTTTAGGAATTGTTACCTGTTATGGATAAAAATCTGTCTGCATTTAACCACACTATCAGGAATTAATTAGACGGTGAAAGTCATGTTTACTGTACACTTCGGATATAATAATTGTCTCTCGCAGTAATTTACATTACAGTTAGTTATGTAATGTATATTCTGTTAGTCGTAAGTTAGATTTTAAAGGCAATGAAAGGTAATAAATACTTCAATTATGGGATAATCTTGCTATTGAGATTATGTGAGGTAATGATGCCATCATAATCTGAGGAACTGTTTAATATTTACTACTGGCAATAATCATAGGTAAATTGAAGATATAATTGAACGCAATGTATTCGTAGAGAATTGTGGATATTGTAATAGGTAAAATAGAATTTATGAATTTATTTATTTCTTTGCATAGACATAACAAGGGTAATAAATAAATCCCATGTTCTTATTTATTTATTAACTAGCTTCTGCCCGTGACTTTGTCCGCGTGGAATAGTTACTTTGGGTTAACGTTACACGCAGAGGAAGCTCTCAAAAGGAAAAAAACACCCCGATTTTGCAACATTCTTCATTAGTGCTCCGCTCTCATTGATGATAAGCCTTCCTCAATAAATGAGATCTAACACTGGAAGAATTTTTCAAATCGGACCAGTAGTACCCGAGATTAGCACGTTCTACCAAACAAACCACCCAGTTTCATAATATTAGTATAGATTATTCATAATGCCCAGACTTAATGTTATTCAAAATTTTAATTTTTGTTAGAGAATATACAATTTAATTGTAAGAATACATCAAACATTATTTCTCTTTGCAGGTTTGTTTATTGTTGGCATTAGCCACTTGCAAGGCCGGATTTGAAGGAGGATATTCCAACGACGTTGGTGGAGGTCATGGCGGTGCTCCAAGCTTTGGCTATGGAGGTGGTCAGGACTTCTCGGGTGGAAATGGTGGACATACTATCGCTTTAGCTCAAGGTGGAGGACATGATTTTGGAGGAATTCAGGGAGGGGGTCTCGATTTAGGAGCACAGGCTTTCAGTCACGATGGAGGTAATATTGGAGGTGGCTTCGAAGGAGGTCATGGTGGAGGAGGTTTAGAAGGCCACAATGGAGGTGGCTTCGAAGGAATTCAAAGCGGAGGCTTTGAAGGAGGTCACACCGGTGGTGGCGCTGATGGTGACTCTTATTTGCAAGCTGCTCACGACTCAGGACTGCAGGGTCATTTTGAACTTGGCGGACAAGGAGGTGGCTTCGGAGGACAATTCGGCGGTTTTGGAGGACACGGTGATGCTAGTGGTAGCGATGAAAGTGAGGGCGGTCATGGTTATGGTGGTCAACTCCAGTCTTTCCCACTCCAAGATGCCGGTAACGATTATGGTCATGGTGGGGATTTCGGTGGTCACGCTGAAGCGATCCCGGTTGGAGAACACATCGATGTCGAAAGCCCTGTCACTGTACCCCTCTACAAACACATCACTGTTCCAGTACACAAGCCGATCCACGTTAATGTACCCAAACCTATTTTGGTGGGTGTACCTCAGCCTTACCCAGTTAAAATTCCAGTCAACAAGCCAGTGGCTGTTCCAGTTGAAACAGAAATCTCCATTCCTATTGAGAAGGTTGTTCCCTACCCTGTTGTGAAACATGTACCTTACCCTGTGGAGAAACATGTCCCAATTAAAGTCGAGAAGACTGTAACGGTCCATGTGCCTCAGCCTTACCCTGTCAAGATTCCCGTTTACAAAACGATCCATCACAAAAGCCATCATTATTAGGTCAAACACTTCGTGCCTTGTAAATATTGTTAACTAATTTTAAGTCATTTTCAACTGTCTTCATGTTGTAGTTGATTTATTTATTGTAAATAGCTGTTGTCTGTTATTGTGTGTTGTTGTTGAATATATAAATGATTGTTATATTTATTTCCTTGGTTTTATTAAAATCCCTAATTATATACCAGTTGTTGCCCGCAATTTTGTTCACGTGATATGTTTTCCATATTCCAGTAAAACTACATCACTTATTTCAATTAAATTTATGCTGGCTTTTACTTTGAAATTATTATATTAGATAGATTATCTCTCACATTTAATCCCCTTTACATCTGGTAACTAGATCTAAATTAATTCAATACATTTTGAGTAGCGCGGGTTCTAAGACGAGAACAATGATTATTTCTATTTGTGCAGCTTATTCTTATATTATAAACATAATAATAACATAATCTATACCTCTCAATGAATTATTTACCAGTAAAGTAGTTGACTATTTTTTATATATTTATTGTAGGTTGAATTTCTATTAAATACTCCAGGAATTCAAATCATGGGAATTTAAACCATCATATGTTATATAACGTATGTTAGACTTAAAAGATTATTAGTTAGTAGTATAAAGTTAGATTTATTGATTGTCCCGAACTTTTGGGCTCCGTATCACTGCGAGTACCAACATACTGTACACGCAAAACACCGTTGTTTGCTGTTCCACGTGCTAAATCTAACTAAACTCAAAATTCGATACTATGTCGCATTGCCCGATCCTATAATGAAGTATACGGTACAGTAGACATATTTCGATATTCACGGATTACATTTAAAAGTGAAATAATAAAATTACAACACGGAATTATACAATTATAATATAAAAAGGATAAAGCAAGCACACAATTTAGTGATCACGTAATTTATGTTACTTTAAACCCACTAAGCAAAGGAGAGGTAGAGGCTGCTTGTTTTTGTTGTGATGATCCGATGATCCCAATTGCCGGAACTAAGAACCTAAAACAATAGGGAAAAGAATAAAAAACTACTTTTTAACATCACCAATCCAGAGGTTTCAATTACCATAGTTAAGGGCCCCTTTCTGTTGGTGTTAATTGCTTAACAAGCTTAAAATAAATGGGATATTTGCTGATATCATCTAAATTCAAATAACGTGCGTTGCAAACGAAACCTGCTATGCGTTTTTATACATACATGCGTTCTAAAATAAATAAAAAAACTTGTCCACCGCCTTGTTAGGAAAGTTTTGAAAATAAACTATTTATTTAATTTAATGTTATGTGGCAGAACAATACAGTTGTTAAATAAACTCGAGAAGCGTTGCAAGAGGAAATTAATTCTCGCGTTGCGGGAGAGTGTGACGCTTTATTATTACGTCTTCAGCATGTACGAGCAGGATATGGAATGTGGTACAATGGAAACGACATCCTCAGTACATAATACGAAATCGAATCATTCCCTGTTCGTTTTCTATTCTCTATGACGCTTATGACTACGGAACATGTTTTTTTTATCCTACTAGCTGTGTCCGAGACTCCGACTGTGAGGAACCTAATGTAAAAAAGTGACTAATAAAATCATCTGAATGTATTAAGTACATTTACTTATCTATTTTCCTCTCGTACTTAAGTCGCGTCGATCATTAAAATTACAATAACTATTGATAAACCGAACCGATTTTAAATAAACAAAGATTAAATGCTACTCGAAGATATGCTTTACAATATTCCAGTAACTTAGCAGTTATGTGTGTTCATACAATCAGACAGACATTTCTAAAAATGATTGAAAGGTATTTTATTACTTATTCCTGGACACCCGCAACTTTTTTTTTACAAAAATCTAATAAGCACAGACACGTTAGATTTACATTCTTATTATATGTATAAATGGGTCTAAAAGCATCTGACCATAATATTAAATGACAGTGTGGTATAAGATAGTAAACACGCTAAACCTAAAGGGGGCTGGTTCTAACTGCCGGGACATACTTATAGGTGCTTGGCAACAAATCTTCAACTTGAGGGTGGTAGCTAGCCAGGGGGACTTAGGAAAAGCCTAGACCCAATGTTTTTTTAAATTTATTTATATCATAGGAGGCGAACGAACAGGTGGTCACCTGATGTTTAGTGATCAACGACGTCCATAGACACTAGCAACACCAGGGGAGTCGCAAGTGCGTTGCCAGTGTCTTTGGGGGATAAGGAGGGGGGGCTGGGAGAGGGAAGGGGAGGTGGCCCTCCGGCGCTCTCACTGACCGAACGAAATGCAACAATGCAAGCACTATTACTTCAAGTCGGTTTTGCTGTAGGTCGGGTGGTCGTACCACGGGCGAGCTGACACATTCATGCTGAAATCAGTAATAACTTCAGGTGGCTCTACCATCTACAATGTTGTTTTTTTATTACGATGTATTCGTTCACTGGAAGTTCCGGTTTTATAGGTCAAAAAAGGTTTTATGGACACATCTATATAAGATTTTTATAGCGAAGCTAATTTACAAATCCGTGACATTATGCGAACATTTTGAGTAGACCTATATTTACTACACACATTCTAGGACTCTATTCTGTAATCTATTTCAATACACAGTTTCTATTAAGGTTTATCTCCTGGAATTGTTGTATATTTTTTAGTATTTAATTTTATAAATACACCTTAAATTGTTAAAAGAGTTCAGTGCGTCTTTCTGCGCTGTTTGTCAATTCTCTCTTTATTTATTTTTATTTGTTTGGTATCTATTGACGGTGTTTTGTAGAAACATTGAAAAGAGTTAGTTCTTCCCATACAATTGGACGAATCTAAAGCCATTAATGGTAAGTCTCTAGTCGTCATAGGATCCTTACGTTTATTAATCTATACAGATAACGAAATGTGAAGTGTCAGTATGTAATGTTAGCAGCTTTTTACTAAATGCATATGAAGTATATACGGTATTTAAAATATACTGACAATACTCACCTTTGCGTGATAAAAAAATATTGTTTAAACTAATAGCGAGCAGTGAAATCTTCTTTCAAAATAATAAACATAAATGTTTCGTACATGTAACAAAGAAAAAAAATCTTTATTAGACCGAAAATGCATTTAAATTCCTATTTGTAAATATAAAAGTATGTAAAAGTTAAGCGATAGAGGACCGGAATGAAACCGCCATAAAGGCAATAACGTCTTTATATAAATAAAAAAAAAAACAATAATAATAAAAATAAATATATAAAAAAAAAAAAAAACACCCAATAGATGCTCACAGATACGATTTTTAACTTACACTTAAAAAGCGATAGCAAAAAAATGGTGCGGACAGAGAGTATGCAGAAAAAAAAAATATAACAGTTCGTTAATTATGTTATAGTAAAGAAATAATTAAATATTATTTTGAGTATTGTATAAAAGTAGGAATAATAAATAATAAATCCTGAAAATTTCATTAAGATATCTCGAAAGGCTTGACTGAAATAATTTTTTTATTGAAAGTCCTTCAAATTTTAACTCTAAAAAAATTATGAAAAAGTGATAATTTTTAAAAACTCTTTCAGTGCTTAATTATTTCTAGTGGCCACCTCCTAATAAAATATATATTTCAATTCCATAACCGAGTTGGAAATGGGGCATCGACTTGACGTGTCTTACCTATTGCAAGCTTAACGAATACTATTCTTTTGGTAACTACATTCATATATACTTTATAAGGTCCTGACAAATCTGACTGCGATAAATCTAATCCGAAAGATTTTATCTTCCATACAAAATTTGCCGTCTTACGTCTTCAAATTTCTGTTCCGAGCAATTTTGACTTATAGCGTAGGTATAGATGAGTCATTTTGTATATAGACTAGCCTCTGCCCGCGACTTCGTCCGCGTGGAATACTTTGGGCTAACGCTAACACGCAGTGGAAGCTATCAAGAGGAAAAAATACCCCGATTTTAAAACATTCTCCCCTGGTGCTCCGCGCCCATTGGTCTTAGCGTGATGATTTATAGCCTACAATCTTCCTCGACAAATGAGCTATATAACACTGAAAGAATTTTTCAAATCGGACTAGTAGTTTCTGAGATTACCCCCTACAACGTCACAAACTCACAAATTCACAAACTTTACCTCTTTATAATGTTATAATGTAAGTTAATGTTATGTTATCTCTTTATAGTATAGATTAAAAATACATTAGCGAATATTGACAGATATATATTGGTAATATCAGCACAGATATGATATTAGAGAAGAACAACGCAGTATTAAATTCCTTAACTTAACATTTGCGAATCCTAATTAATATTATAGATGTGAATGTAAGTTTGTTTATTTGCTACGCTTTCACGTCTTAACAGCTAAACCTGGCATCACGGAATTTTTTTTACAAGTTGCTAGGGGTACAAAAAAGGACATAAGGCATATGTCATCTTAAAACAGAGTACTGTTCTCGAGGGATAGGTCATATAAAGAGAAACAGCCAGAAGAAGCTAGTCTATATTAATATATTATAATAGTAAATATAAAATAATAACAAAATAAAAAATTAAATAGTATAATTATTATATTTGTTTGAATTTACTAATAGCTGTAACTAGTTAAAAATATTTTAGCATCCTGCAGTCTATGTATTAGGGAGGGTTTAAACTAAGTTCATGCTATGGGCCTTAAGAGCGGAGCAATTACCATACAAAATGTTAGAAAGTATGCTAATGCGGAACGATATTATAACTACATGAGTAAGCTGCGTGGTGCTGAGGAGTATCGGGGGCTGAAGGCGGATTGACTACCAGACGACAACCGAACATTACCGAGATAAGCCGAACTGTAAATATCTATGTTAGCACACAACAGTCGTACTCCATACGAAATAAAGTTGCTTAAACAAATGCATAATAATTGAGTCGTTACACTTCAAAATAAGTTAAATCCAATTTTAGCCGTTCTTAATATTTCATATATCATATAATTTCTTCAAATTTTGTACATGTGGAATATAAAGATCATAGAGAAAACTAAACAACTCATGAACGACAAAATTTGAACTTCGTGATAGGTGTATAAAATCTGGACATCTTAAAAAAAACTTGTCATATGAACGATTAAAATGTTAATTTAGCTCATTATGAAATGTGAAATTAAAAAACTTAAACACAAGTCAAACCGCGGGGTTAAGTTGTATACAAGAAACAAGAGACTCCGTGTGCTATTATAGTCATAAAAAATATACAGCCCAATTTGTACATTACGTGAACAAAAATCCGACATCTTTTTTCTACTATCCGTGTAATAAATGTTTGTTTGTCTAATTTACTGGGACGATGTTAAGGGAACCGAGCGGGTAAACACATAAAAGTGTAATCATATAACGCTAGGCGATGTGTAAACTTCGTTAAAATATCTTCCCACATATATATTACGTGTAGTAATAAAATCATCATTTTCTGCTCACGGTTTTAAATATAAGGAAAATAAATCTGAAGGAAGAATATTTTGTAGTTTTTTTGACGTGATAACGTCTTATAAATCGATGAACGCACGCACGCACGAAAATGCATGACTAGTAGTCACGTTTAGCCTGAGCCGAGCGTGCAAGCGTGAGCGCGGAACAAGCGATAAAGGCGCGATCGGCCTAAGCGTTCGGCTTGTGACGCATCTATCTATATATAGAATAATTCAATTCATAAAAGTATCAAATTTTTCATCGATGTTTTCTTATGACGTCTTCACGTAAAATTATCGTCCATAAACCGACTTTACACTATTTTACTATCCGGTCCGGTGTAGATAAATTGTTATGATTTTTGAAGTCACTTCTTTAGGCGCGTTGAGCGGTATTTTTAGCAGAATGATTTCGCGCCGCGACATTCTTATATGCATGTTAAAAAAATGTACCCGATCGAGTTTCTTGCCGGTTCCTCTCGAGGACTGGGTTGTTTTCTGAACCGGTGGTAGTCTTTGACGTTCATAAGTGCCTTCTTAGGGCCTAAACTGAATAAAGTATTTTTGTTGATTGATTGAAAGCGTTAACGAGCGTATAGTGCTTGCGCGACTTGCATCAGACGAACGAGGCGTAGTGTAGCGGCCTGTTTGCGTCTAACATTGATGTTTTGTATTGAGATTGTGCGGTCCATCATATATTTGATTAATTAATAAGCTATATAACAACGTATATAATTAATGCTCCGAGTGCCAATAGATGAGAAAAACAGGCTAAAGACTAATTTCAGTATACAAAATACGAAAATTAAATAATTCATGTTATAATTTATTTAAAAATTCAAAAGAGTACACTGTTATTTCATTGTTTTGAGATTTTTCTGCTGTTGGCAGTCCGACTTTTTTATCACGCTTTTATTAGCTTCACCTGTATGTATGTATGTAACCGACCCCTTTGAGCTCGATTTTGTCCTACTTTGAACGATCAGATTTAATCCAAACTTTGCACACCTGTCAAAGGTCGATGACAATGCAATAATCCGAAAAAAAAAAGTTAAAAAAATGTAACTAAAAAATGAAAAATAAATAATTGTTTAAAAAAACACGCTTTCATAAAAAATCCAACTAAAAAACAGAAAATAAAATTTAATAAATTTGGATTAAGAATAGTGTAAATTATAAAAAATGATAAAAATACTGATATCTGGAGGTGCTGATATTAACGTGTAAATTATAAAAAATGATAAAAATACTGATATCTGGAGGTGCTGATATTAACGTGTAAATTATAAAAAATGATAAAAATACTGATATCTGGAGGTGCTGATATTAACGTGTAAATTATAAAAAATGATAAAAATACTGATATCTGGAGGTGCTGATATTAACGTGTAAATTATAAAAAATGATAAAAATACTGATATCTGGAGGTGCTGATATTAACGTGTAAATTATAAAAAATGATAAAAATACTGATATCTGGAGGTGCTGATATTAACGTGTAAATTATAAAAAATGATAAAAATACTGATATCTGGAGGTGCTGATATTAACGTGTAAATTATAAAAAATGATAAAAATACTGATATCTGGAGGTGCTGATATTAACGTGTAAATTATAAAAAATGATAAAAATACTGATATCTGGAGGTGCTGATATTAACGTGTAAATTATAAAAAATGATAAAAATACTGATATCTGGAGGTGCTGATATTAACGTGTAAATTATAAAAAATGATAAAAATACTGATATCTGGAGGTGCTGATATTAACGTGTAAATTATAAAAAATGATAAAAATACTGATATCTGGAGGTGCTGATATTAACGTGTAAATTATAAAAAATGATAAAAATACTGATATCTGGAGGTGCTGATATTAAGTTGGATTTTTTATGAAAGCGTGTTTTTTTAGTTTTTTAAAACTATTATTTATTATATTTGATTTTTATTTATTGATCTTTGACAAATCAGTCACACTTACGTATACACACATACTCATCAGTCATACATATCATAGCTAGCGTTTATTTTAACAATTTTTGCTTAATTCGTTTTATTTAAACCAGAATGCCTAATAATATAAACACACAATCACAGTTATGTTATGTTCTCAAAAAAAAAAAAAAAATTTTTTTGTCTGACTCAGCTTTTGGTAATCACTCACACAAATGCAAAGCTCAACTTATGCCTCGCGGACTGTAGCTAATTTTAGTTTTTACTTGCAGAATATAATCATAATATTACTAAGCTGGAGGATTTATCTGTTTGGTTGTATGAGTTACACCCGGTACAGGAACTACTATAGGTCCGATTTGAAAAATTATTTTATTGTTATATAGCTAGCTCATTTATCGAGGAAGGCCATAGGCTATATATCATCAGGCTAAGACCAATAGAAGCGGAACACCAATGAAGAATGTTTTAAAATGTTTTTTTTTTCCTTTTTGAGAGCCTCCGCTGCGTATTAGCGTTAGCCCTAAGTAACTATTCCACGCGAACGAAGTCGCGGGCAGAGGCTAGTAATATTATAAAGAGGTAAAGTTTGTGAGTTTGTGAAGTTGTAGGGGGTAATCTCAGGAACTACTGGTTCGATCTGAAAAAATCTTTCAGTCTTATATAACTCGTTTATCGAGGAAGGTTACATATTATCAGGCTATATATTATCACGTTAAGACTAATAAGAGCGGAGCACCAATGAAGAATGTTTCAAAATGTTTTTTTTTCCTTTTGAGAGCTTTCGCTGCGTATTAGCGTTAGCCCAAAGTAACTATTCCACGCAGACGAAGTCGCGAGCAGAAGCTAGTTTTAAATAAAAGGAAACTCAACAACAGCATGTACAAACCGGATTAAAAATGTAACCTATAAAACATTGTTAACGAAGTTCAACCTCGTAAGAGAACTGTGTGGGAAAAGACTAGCAAAATTAATTTAATCCGGAGCGAAGTTCGCGGTCCGAATGAATTTTTCAACATTATGATGAGCAGATTTACAAAGTTTTATTAAAATTACTTTTTTTTCTTAAGTAGTAACCGGAACCCTGCTTAATTATTAATCTCAGAACCCGATTTTAAAGGCATCATGGCTCATTCGTTGCATGTGTGGATACTGCGTCTATAGACGCCGAATTCTAAGATTTGCCTACAGGTAAACTTTATGGTGAAGCCATAAATTACATGACACCATATTATGGTAGCTACCCTCAGTTAATAATCTCTCATCCAGCATCTGCAAGTGTGTTTTCACAAATGCACTTGAGAGCCTACTCTTAGAATACTACCATCTCGGGCGACATTCATTTAACATGAGATGAGATCATATGTTTACATTTCTAATTGCCTCTTATAAGATGACGTAGAAAAGGGTAACGATATTACAAGTTTCTTGCAATTTTTTCAATGTTCTAACCAGACAGGGGTTCCCTTCTTAGAACTTTCCAAGGAGTTTTTGTGGTAAGTCAGAATCCATGCTCCAAAGTATTATTTCCAGTCCACTTCACTTCTGCACAATAACCGAATTATATTACATAAAACATCACCACTATTACAAAATACAGAGCCAAATGTGACAAGATTATGAATAAAATATAAAATCCACTTCATGACTTTCCAGGATCCCGCCAAAAACTCCCAGCTTCGTTATATTAACGTATGGAAATTATATGAAAGATATGTCACTGAAATACAAGTCTTTTATACAGCTATTTCGCATGTGATAAATGATAACCTGCTATATTTTAGGATTCATTTCACATCTAGGCCGGCAACGCACTTGTGACTCCACCGGTGTTGCTAATGTCTATGGACGGCGGTGATCACTTGCCATTGGGTGACCCGTCTGTTCGTTTGCCTCCTATAATATAAAAAAAACATCGTCTTGCGATAGATTTTGACTGCAGCAAGTGACAAACATTTCTGTGAAGTACCTTTTTATAATATTCCCGATCTACCTACTACTGCACGAATAGCGGAATTATTTAAATGGTTACCTGACTGCTGTTGTTGCGCATTGCACTGTGTACTATGTGTTCGAATTCCACATCATACGATTAATTGTATAATTCAAAAACGCTTGTTCCGTCTCTGAGTGTACTTTATGACCTATGTCTCTCACTCGCATCGGAAGACTCAAGAGCCAATCTGAAGATGCTCCGTGAAGAAACGAAATACGTGTAATCGATTGTGGTTATTACACGTTAATCTACAGCATACTTTAATTAATTATATTTTACAGTTATATACCATCAGTGTCAACCGCTGTCATGTTCAACCGTCAACCAAGGACGCGTTTTTAATTCTTTTTGTTGTTCTACTTGCTAATGTTTCGCTCTTTCGATTACTAGATTCAGATTAAAATTTTTCAAGTACACCTCGTACAAATAGAAATAATCGTTACTTGAAACAGTGAGACGCGGTAGTGGTCTATCAATTCCAGGCAGAAGTGTAAAGTAAACGCCCACTATAATAGTTAATAACGGATTTCCACATAGTAACACCTTCTTCAATCAAATACTTTATGTCCGTAAATTGTATGCTTGTAAAATCTCTCGTGATACATGAAACTGATCCCAAGTGCGGGAGTTAACTTAGGAAAACATACTTACCGTAGCATTAGGTATGAATTTTGTAAATTATAATTTAAAAACATTTAGAAAATATAATATTGCATAAAAACTAACGGCCTAACCAATTTGACCTAACATATGAAAAATTATTTATCACATAATGTGAAAAATAACAGTGATAAATATTCATTATTATTTTCATATAAAAAATAACAGTGATGCGTGAAATGTGTCATGATTTGATATCATACCATTTGTGTGTGATGAACTTCTATAGTGAAATCTTATTCGGACCTACTGAAAATCTGTAATATTAATATTTATATTTTAAAACTAGCGGGCCCGGCAGACGTTGTCCCGCCCTGATTATGAAAAAATCCTTGACAAATTATATACTAAAACATTCTTCATTAATCACTCTATCCACCGGTGAAAACAGCATGAAAATCCGTTCGGTAGTTTTTGAGTTTATCGCGAACAGACAGACAGACAGACGCGGTAGGGGACTTTGTTTTATGCTATGTAAGGATGCATATTTGACTATATTTTTAGATTTTCATATCGCAAACGCTTCGAATTTTTAGTACGTTATTTTATTTTTACTAGAAAATAATTGACTATAATTAAGATTTGAAATACAAATTTAACACAAAACTCATGGGGATACAGTTCTCGAAAAACGTAACATCAATTTACGATCCGAAGTACTTGTTGGAAAAAATGCTTCGAACAAAATATGACGAACGTAGTAAAACCCGTTGCACTTTCGTTTGATGAAAATTCCCTTTACCTAGTGTCACGAATTGCAATAAGTCTCAACCTGTAGTACAATATAATACGGTACAATATTTGTGGATACTAAATGTATTAATTCAATTGGAGACTGAATTTAATTTTAACTCGGATTTCATGATATCAATCTAATCTAAGAACATGAGGGTTGTGATCGAAATAAAATATACTTGTCTATTAATTTCAAGTGAACTTATTTAGGCGTGTTGAGCGGTATTCTTGGCAGGAGATAAATTTATAATTTCGCGTGATGACATGCAACGTAACCATAACCGGGCGTATTGCATTTGTGCGGCTTGTGTCGGACTAGCGACGCGTAATATCGGGGCCTGTATACATGTGATATTGATATTTTGCAGTTCATCATACTTTTGATTGATTAATAAACTTTATAAAAATGTATATAATTATTCCTCCGAATGCCAATAGATATGGAAACCACACTAATGTTAATAATTACAATAAACAAATTGTGAAACTTAAATATTTTCATTCACACTATAGTTAGTATGTTACGCCATCGCTACACACCACAATTGCTGACTAAGAGTTCCAGTCCCACGATGCGGTAGGTGTTCAAAGTATTACGCCATCGCTATACAACACAATCGATGAATAAGAAGAATGCCGAGTTCCCAGTTCCAAGTTGCGGCAGGTGTTAAAGCATACGAGTCAGCAATTTCCACAACAGGTGCACAAACTTAGTGGAAACGTTCGGTGGTCCGACTCCTCCGTTCCCACATTGTTCATGTATAAATACTTGGACGGAACCAACAGAAAGACAGTGTTAACTTAATATCGTGAGCATTCACTTAGTGTTAGTTTAGGTTTAGTGTGAGAGTAAGCCTAACATCGGCAATAATCTCTAGGCTTAGAATCATTTTGTATTTTGTGTAATAAATTAATTTCAAGTAATTTGGTTTTTTTTGGATCCTCCGGCTCTGACCTTCGTAATTAGTATGAAAATTCAAAAGAGAAGACTATTATTTCAGTGTTTTGAATTTTCGCTTTTGTTGACAGTACTCATAACTGCCTCGACTTTTAATCTTACTTATATGGGAAAAAGTAGCTATTGATGTGAAAAATAAAGCATAGCCTATAGGATGCCTCCTGATTTGAATAAAAAACCAGTTAGTATTGTTTCATTGACATAAGATATAGTGCATATATAATATACTAATCAATATTGATTACACCGGTGAACACGATTTTTGGGTCTAACTTCTACATGTTAAATTTTGGTTTCTCCTACGACAAAAATAAGGAAAAAAAAAATTTTTTCCCGATTAAAGTTTGCTTTTGTAGAAACTAGAACAATTTTTTACTTCTAACTTTAATAAATTCACCGCAAATAAAACAAAATGAATCAACATCATTTTTACACTGTCTTGATGCCATTTTTCAAATGAGTAATACACAAATATAGTTGTTACAGCTGTAATAAACAAGTTAACATTCACTACTGTGCCTCTTACAAATAATAATACAGTTTACTTTCGGGTTAATCAAAGTGCTGCCATCTTTTGTTTATGAAATAAATTAAATCATACTTATCGTCGTAAATCAGACCAAAGCAAACTTTATGAACTAAATATGAATATTTAAGTGTTTTTCAATGTCTACAATCAGAATTTAAGCAAGAGAACAGAAACCCAAAAACGAATATTTTTTTTGTTGACCTGTGTTATGCTTTGGCACGACTCGACGCATTTTGCATTTTTATTCTAAACAAAACAAT
The DNA here is from genome assembly GCA_036509395.1 of Antheraea yamamai. Taxonomy (NCBI): domain Eukaryota; kingdom Metazoa; phylum Arthropoda; class Insecta; order Lepidoptera; family Saturniidae; genus Antheraea; species Antheraea yamamai. The sequence continues at coordinate 9,826,001 of AP028451.1, forward strand.
AACAACTATAAATGAATGATAGCATTTTCATTTTTGTACAAATTTAGCTTAACAGCCCGACGTTCCTATGTATAATCACTAACATAAGTGTATTACTTAATTCCTATTTTAATGTCTGTTATAAACTATAGGTTTTTTTTTTCTTTTTGACAACCAATCTTTTAGTAGATTATTACTGTCATTGTCGAGAAGGTAATTATATTCCAAGTTTCTTGCGATCATTTCAATGAACTAACAAGATGGCGGCCTGCTAGTTAGAACTTTCCAGGGAGTTTTTGTGGCAAGTCAGAATTCATGCCCCGTGGTATTATTTGCCATCCACTTCACTTGTGCATAATAATCAAACTATATTACGTAAAAAAACCCCAATATTACAAAAAATATAGAGCCAAATAACACAAGATCACTACATATTATAAAAGAAAGTCCTCTGCCACGTCTCTCTGTCTGTCAGTTCGCGATAAACTCAAAAACTACTGAACGGATTTTCATGCGGATTTCACCAGTAGATAAAGTGATTCACGAGGAAGGTTTAGGTATATATTTTTTTATTATTGTCAGGGCGGGACAACGTACACCAGGCCCGCTAGTAAAATATAAAATCCACTACATGACATTCTAAGATCCCGCCAGAAACTCCAACTATATAGGTTATAACAAAAAAAGAATCTTCGAACGAATTTTTAACGTAAGAAATTCTAAAAGATACGAAACATTTGAGATCTATCCTCTTTGGACCATTTCCTTGAATAGGTTTTTTTTTAGATATCATAGATTATAAATGCTCGTACTTATGAGCCCGATAACACGGTAGAAGCGGCGCGTCCGGCGGCGTACGTAATATTCTAAATTTGAATAAAACCCACATTTAGATCGAGTGCGAAATGGAACGGAACAGTGTTGTTTTTTTTTATTTCACATCGATTGTCGATATTTGAGATAGAGTGTGAAAAATTCGATTCAATCAATTTCAAAATTGGAACGTCTCTTGCTTCTGACTCACACTAGCATCTGCTTCGTTTAGATTTTTTTAAATATAATTTACTGTATAATACTGTATAATAATAAAATAAGTATATTTATAACTAGCGGGCCCGGCAGACGTTGTCTCGCCCTGATTATAAAAACATCCTTCACAAATTATATACCAAAACGTTCCTCGTGAATCACTTTATCCACTGGTAGTTTTTGAGTTTATCGCGAACAAACAGACAGACAGACGCGGTAGGGGACTTTGTTTTATACTATGTAATAACAATTATGATGACTTCTATAAAATATAATTTAAATTTATAGTCTTGTTAACACACACCAGAAACAATGACGGCTTAGTTAATATCGTCTCCGGATACATCGTGGATGGACGTAGGACGACGTTCGAATCCTTGCATTTGATTTGGAGAAGAAATATGAAGGAAAATATCGTGATGAAGCCATAGCATGGTGGTAGCCTCTTTTCTAAGGCCACTTGGCTAGCTACCTCCTTCAAGTTAATGATCTCTCACCAAATTTGGTGTCTACCGGCAGCTGCAATTGAGAGGCAGTCTCCTTCTAAGGTTTGGCGTGTTTATAATCTTAGATCATGTTGTCATTTAACATCATATGAGATTCTTCTCAAACTCGAAGATATATAATGTATAAAACAAACAATAAAAAAAAATACGTGCGTGTATCAGTGTACACATGTAAGAAGTGAAACTTCTTTATGACATCATTTTTCGAAAACTGATCTACTATATTTACAACTTTACAGAAAAAAAAAACGGAATCTGATCATTGTGAGCGCACCTTTAGAAATAAACATGGCGCGTAACCGAAAAACGTTACATACGTTTTTACATGCTCTAAAATTCCTCCCTACGTCGATAAAGAAGTTTCACTTCAAAATATACATGCCATATTTTAAAATGTACAAACAAAGCTGTAAAGCTGAGGAGTTTGTATGCTTGAACGCGTTAATCTCAGGAACTACTGATCCGATTTGAAAAGTTATTTCAGTGTTAAATAGGTCATTTATCGAGGAAGGCTATAGGCTATATACCATCACGCTAAGACTAATAGGAGCGGAGCACCAACGAAGGATGTTTCAATGGTTAACGTATGTATTATTTAAAAATATTTTCACCTTCTACGTAAACGAAGTCACGAGTTAAAGTTAGCGATATCCCAAAGCAACTATTCCACGGGGACGAAGTCGCGGACAGAAGCTAGTAAATAATATTATTGCAAAAACCATAGAAAAATATCGAAATGTATGAACATCTTGGACTCCATATTATCAGTGGCTATAGCGTACACGTGTAGTGATTTTACGTTCGGCTTTCGGTAATTGTATAAAGTGAAAGGCGACTATCACGTTGAGTGTAAAAGGAACTTAACCGTAAAATTTTGTTGTTTTAAAATCAGTTAAGATCATCATTTAAGATACAAACAATTTTATTTACAACCACTGTGTAATAAAACGGGTTAATTTTTTAAATAACGATGTAATTAATTTTTTTAAGAGCACTTTCATTAATCAACAATTACTATCGCTTGGACGGGAAGGTATAAATAAAATAAGGTATAATATCCGCCTTGACTTCACATGTGTGCGATTTATTATTGTCGTGTCAGACAAATGAAGAATCTAGACTATTTTAGACACTTTCTCATTGATACTTCATCAAATTCAAAGAAGCCCCGTAAATCTTGTGACACAAAAATTTGAGGCAGTCATAAGAACTGCCGATAGAAGTGAAAACTCAAACCAATGAAATAAATGTGTTCTCGTTTGAATTGTCATATTAATTATAGTGTGAATGACAGTATTTAAATTTCAGAATTTGTACACTGAAATTATAAACATTAGTGTGGCTTTCAGATCTATTGGCACTCGAAGTATTACTTATATACATTTTTATAAAGTCTATTAATCAATCAAACGTATGAGGCAAAATATCATTACTACATATACACCAGCCCGTATACTACCCGTCGCTTATTGATAACAGATTTATCTCCTGCCAAAAATACCGCTCGACGCGCCAATAAAAAGTTTTTTTTTTTTTTTTTTCGAACTGACTATGCTATTGACCTGGCAAGGTCTTCACGCTTCACCGGACTACTAAGGCGAGCGCTTAAGGCACTCAGCCGATTTGGTTTTTAGGTAACATACACAAGGGTGCTCGGCACACCTCGGCTTGGGCTGTTACCTGAGAAATTCGCGTCTGACCTAGCTAAACTATTCTAGCTATTCATACATATATTCATTTGTGAATCATACAATCGAAATTGCATGATTCACAAATGCGTACGTGTATATCGGAATGAAACGAGCTAAACTATTCGATTCAGCTCGAAAAAGGGAAAAAAAAAACAAACCCGTCAACCATGTGTATGTATGTGCACGTGTGGTGAGAGTTGATCTCATGTGTGAGTACAAGTGATGTAGGTGAGTCACTGTATCGCGAAAGTATTATCTCGGGGGCTCCATCCGGGGACGACCTCGGCTCAAGATATCACTGAGAACCGCGATGTGTGCGGGAACTAACGAGGAATCCTTCTCTCACGGCGGCGTCAGAGAAGGTTACGCGTGCGTGGGCGCAAACACGCATATTAAAAGATCGAATTTAAAATTAACTGAACGGCGTCGGCGCCGGAATCTAAAAATAGAAATAGTAAAAATTATTATTATTACTCGGTCGTTTTAGGGGAAGTGAGACATAAATATACGGATTTACTCTGACTTATATGAGTTATTTATTTATTAACGGCGGCGCGCGCGAGCCGTTGCAGGGTAGCCGCGATGGCTGGGAACCTATGGATCGCGGTTATGGGACCTAGGGTCGGATTTCGGACCGTTTCTTCGTATGACGAGATCTCCGAGATCTCGTGGAAGATGAGTAATTGACCTACGTAATCAATACTCGATAGGGAAAAGGAGAAGGCGGGGTCGGCCTGTGAAGGCTTAGCCGCCTGGGATTTAGGAATCGGCTGGGACGCGGGCTTAGGAGTCCACGGGGCCTGAGGGGCCCGGTAGGGGCGGGGGGGGCGCGCTAGTCGCGGGTACGGACGCTGCCGGTGCACGAGACGTGCTCGGCAGGCTCGGGAAGGCCTCTCGGGACATGAGAGGCGGAGGTCGGGGGCGGCGGCCGCCCTAGACGGCGACGCCGCCCGCCTGGAATAGCGAGGGAGTTTTGTGCGCGGGGCGCGGGGACATCCGCGATAATTCGCGGTATGACCCACGACTCGGCACAGAACGCAGCTCGGAGGGTCGGAGGAGTCTTTCTGGCGAGAACACTCCTTAGTGGAGTGGTCGCCGAGGCACTTAACGCACCTGGGTTTCAGGCGACAGTTTCGTGCGGAGTGTCCGTACACCTGACAGTTGTGACACTGAGAGGGTACAGACGTTTTGCGCGGCGTTTCGACGATAACGCCGGAGAGGCCGCAGAGGGTCGTGAGGTTGAAGATCGCCTTCCCTTCGTGGGTGCGATCTAGGACTACAAGAACCATATCATATGGTAACCTGGTGCGCGGAGAGCGCATGCGATGTACCTCTAGAACAGGAAACTTCTGTTCTTCGAGGTCGTCGGAAATGTCGCAGGTCGGAAGTTCTGCGGGGACTCTGCGGATAACAACCCGCAGTTTACGTTCCTCCTCGAGAGAGAACGTGAAGTAATCCCACTGGTTGTCCCGAAGGAAACGAGTGAGATCGCGATGGGCGGTGGAAGTCGGTACCTTCACCTGAATACCTGTAGCGGTATTGGTGGCGGAGGTGTAGGGAATGTTTGCTGTTTCCAGCAAACTTGAAATTTCAACCCAGGACGCTTTGTCCTGGATCGTGACGGGTGGAGGTGGGCGGGGCTTCTTGCCCGAGGCTGCGGAACCCGCAGCGTCCGGTGAAGCCGGACTGTCGAGGAGGTGGGCCTTAGGGGCCTTTTTAGGCGCACTAGCGCCACCTGTCGGGGGACGTTTCTTACTCGAAGGCAGATGGCCTTCGCTATCGGATGAGTTGGTGGAAGGGTGCTCCCGCTTATGGCGGCGCACGACCGGGATGAACTCATCCTGCTCCATACGGGAGTCTTCCTCATCTGAGGCGGGGATGGCTGCTTCACGAGCAGCGGTCAGACTCTCCTGCGGGAGCAGGGAGAAGGAGTTCTTCATAGTGAAGACGGGGTTGACAGCCGGGACTCTCGGCGGGGGACCGCCGTTGGCGTGGATGCGGGCCTCACGACAGAACCGGTCATACTCCGTGAGCAGATCCGGGCACATATCGGAGACGAACCCGCGGAAAGCCTTGAGCTCGCGCTCAGGGGGAAGAGGCTCGGCCATACCGGGGCCGGAGGAGGGGAGCGGGGCGGGGGAAGACATACTAAACCTCCCTGCCAGAGGAGCAGGGGGGCGCGCCTTAATGAATTTAACGGACTATCCCGAGTCCGGATCAAAGGGAGCTGTGGGCGATGTGCAATGCCTCACAGGGGCCCTACAGTGCCTAGGGGGAAGCCCTAACACTTCTTGCTTCGCTTCTACGCGACGCGACGACACGCAGCGCGAACCACGGAGGACGACGACACGCAGAGCACGGCGAACGCACTGAAAAGTGCGGTTTGAACGTACTGACAAGTACGGTTTCCTGCGTTCTGAAAAGAACGCGACGATTGACCTACGTTCTGATAAGAACGTTACGATTGACTCGATTGACAACGATTGACACCGAAACGAGTAACCGCGAAAACCGAGACTCTCGAAACGAGAAGAAAATAATCGACCGCGTATTAAAAACACACCGCGAACTTCGGATGACGTCACTAAACACGAAACACGAGTATAGTATCGAATCGTGAGATCACTAGCGCACGCGTCCGGTCAGCACGACAGCCCGATCGGAACTCTCGCCCCAATAAAAAGTTTTCCTTCAAAAACTTTTATACGTCGCGCGTAATATCTTGTAAGATATACATTCAAATGGTAGGATGTAAATTACAATTTTATTCTGTACTAAATTCCCAGGATAACTAATATATATAATTAAATAAAAACTAATACTACATTGCTCAATATAGCTTCGTAAATAATCTAGTGTTTTTTAGTAATTTGTAAAAGATAAACTCATGTAAACTCACTCCTCGAATGCTCACGTCACACTTGGCGGCCAATCGAATCGATTTTGACCATATTGAACGATGAATAAAGATTACCAGACAAGAGTTATTTTTGGTGATGCATATTTAGCACTATCTTTTTGTTAAATATCTGAGGCATTGAGTAGGACAATAAAACAAATACTTTTTTAAAACTAATATATTAATCAATTGCATAGTATTATACCTCAAATAAGACCGCGACTCGTATTTTATACTAGCTTTGTAACCTAATGTAAAAAACAGTGACTAATAAAATCATCTGAATGTAATAAGTCTATTAACATATCTACTTTTGTCTCGTACTTAAGTCGCGTCGTCATTAAAATTACAATAACATTTGATAGATTGAACCGATTTGAATTTAACTAAGACTAAATGTTACTCAATCATATGTTTTATGATTTTCGTGTTCGCTGATCGTGAACGCAATACTTTAGCAGTGATGCGTGTTCAAACAAAAACAGACAGACAGACATTACTAAAAATGATTGAAATGTATTTTATTACTTATTCCACGACACCTGCAAAAATATTTTTCACAAAAATCTAAAAATCACAGTCACGTTAGATTTACATTCTTATTATATGTATAGACAGAAGATATAGATTTATAACATACTAGCGGGCCCAGCTGACGTTCTCCCGCCCTGATTACCCCCCCGCAACCCCCCTTGTGGGTGGAATTTCGTAAAATCCGTTCTTAGCTGACCTCTACTCGGCGAAAGGAATATTCCTACCATATTTCAAGTCGCTACGCCTTATGGTTCCAGAGATATCGTGGTGAGACAATATATAGGTGGGAATCTCTAATATATATATAGATAGATATGTAAGCACAAGGATCTTATATATTATAATTTTTTAAAGCTATTTCAAAGGAAGTACTAAGAACTGGCTTCAGGGACATGATTTATTTGTATGTATGTCATTTGCATCAACTGCGTTACCATGATAACTGCTTCGTATACGAAATATAGTCTGAACTGAACTGAAGTCGTGGTGGCCTAGTGGTTTGACCGGTAGAATATTGTTTCGATGTCCGCAGGTACGAGCCCCGACATGTACCACCGAATTTTTCAGAATTCGCGTACATTTACTAATTTAAATTGGTAACAGTATCGGCTGACGGTGAAGGAAATATCGTGAGGAAACCTGAACCTGAGAAATGTTCTTGTAGTACTACTGTATGTGGGAAAAATATAGAACTGTGGATTTCTCAGACTTCGAAATCGCCAATACGTCGTGGGCTGGCGTGGTGATTACGCCACTACCTTCCTTCGGGAAGAAGCCTATGGCTCTGCAGTGGGTCTCTTACATGCTGATGATGATGGGAAAATAATATCACGAAGCATGAATTCTGAGATGTCACTAAAACTCCCTGGAATGTTCTAACAAGGGAGCCGCCATCTTGTTAGAACATTGAAATTATTGCATGACACTAGTAATATTACCTACTCGACGATTGCAGTAATAATCTGGAAGATGATTGCGGAAAGAAAAAAAATATCTAACTAGCGGGCCCGACGGACGTTGTTCCGCCTTGATAATAAAAGAAAGCCTTGACAAACCCAATTACAACCCAATTTCATACCCAAACCTTCCTCATGAATCACTTTATGTCCTGGTGAAAACCGAATGAAAATCCGTTCAATAGTTTTGTGCTTATCGCGAACAGACAGACAGACGTGAGGTGGACTTTATTTTATAATATGTTATGATATTTTAAATATCCTTAAGTATTAAGCTTTGACATACTCAATTACATACCCAAACCTTCCTCATGAATCGCTTTATGTCCTGGTGAAAACCGAATGAAAATCCGTTCAATAGTTTTTGAGCTTATCGCGAACAGACAGACAGACGTGAGGAGGACTTTGTTTTATAATATATTGTGATATTTTAAATATCTTGAAGTATTTTTTGTTAAATGTTATCTAATGTATTTTTCTATAACATTGTCACTGAGGACACGAAATGAGTGCCTCGATAGTTGATTCACTGATATAATTCTTTCAGAAGATATTTTCTAGATGACATTGAAAGCGGCATTAAAATCTGTTGCGAAGTTCAGACGAACTTAGAGTATACTATTTATCGACCAATATATAATATATATGTAATGAGAATTACTATAAGGTGTAAGAGGTGTCGAATAACATCGTAAGACTTGAGACACCCAAGCCAACCTCACCTGCACGTGGTGCACCCTGCTGAATAATGAACGAGGCAATGGCGAAAGCGGGGCGGTAGGTTTTTACAGCCTGAGTGAGTCGCAACCACTATGTATATGGCGAAAAAGCCCGTAATAGTGATTCGCTTCTGCGGGTCACGTTTCGGGATCAGCCTGTGCATATCCAGCTTTTCGCAGGCCGGCATGACAGCGGCGACCGGCGATGGATAGTGTGTCACTCGGTGGTCGCCATTGTTTTTGGATTGTTCTGTACTTACCGTCAGGCATAGTGCAGTCATTTTCAAGTATCGTTTCGCTATCGACCAGTGCTTTGGTTGAACGTATACTGGCGTAACGGATGCTGTTCTTTGCTTGTTTTCTTTTGTCATGGTAATATAAAAACTTGATATAACAATAAAAGTGCAAGTAGAAACTTTTCGAAGCTTTAACAGTTTATTTTTAGTACGCAAGTGTGTCGACTTTAAAAATAAATTATTGTGAACGGGCGTTAACTTTTACTTTCGAATTCAATTGGGTTCCGAATAAAAATTAACGAGACGAGCGTATGCAGCTTTACGATCGTTATGAGAAACAAGTTCGCCTAAGTACAATACTATCCAAACAGTTCCTGTGGGGTTAATACTCTATTTAAGCACTAGTTGCTCGAGACTTTAACCAGTTTTTAAAATGTTTTTATTGGCTTGACTTTAAAAAAAATCGATGTAGTCGATAGAATTGAAAACTCAAAACAATAGAATAAGTGTTTTTTTTTTATGTCATAGCAGGCAAACGAACAATTGGGTCTCCTGATGTTAAGTGATTACCACCGTGCATAGACACTAACAACACCAGGGGAGTTGAAAGTGCCTTGCTTGGGGGAAAGGAAGGGAGGGGGAGAGGCAAGGTGGGCCTCCGGCGCTCTCACTGACCTAACGAAACGCAACAATGCAAGCACTGTTACTTCACATCGGTTTTCTATGAGAGAGTGTAACTACTCCGGGCGAGCCGAGCCATTCAGAGCCAGTAATAGCTTCAGCGTGGCTCTACTACCTATATAATTTATTATACTCTGAATAGGTAATTTAAATTTCATGATTTGCATATTTAAATTATTATAATTAATGTGGTTTTCACATCTGACACTCTGAACAATAATTATATACATTTTTATATAATTTATTAATTAATCAAACATATGGTGGACCGCACAATCTCAATACAATATTACAATACAATACAATATTAAAAATGTTAGATGTACACAGGCCGTTATACTAGGCGTCGCTAGTTTAATGTAAGCCCCGCACAGTACGATCGATCACGCTTACTAGCATGTCATGACCCGAAATTATAATTTTATCTTCTGTCATAAATAAGGCTCAACGCGCCCGAAGATGTTTTCACTTCAAAAATTGAAATCTGTGCAGTAGTTCTTGAACGATGCGCGTATAACTGATCTCTATAGTCTTATCATTACGTAGTATAAAACAGAGTCCCCTCCCGCATCTGTCCGTCTGTCTGTTCGCGATAAACTCAAAAACTACTGAAAGGAATTTGATGCGGTATTCACCAGTAGATAAAATGATTCACGAGGAAGGTTTTGGTATATAATTTGTCAAGATTTTTTTTATAATCAGGGCGGGACAACGTCTGCCGCGCCTGCTAGTTTATGCATAATTACGTTCATACATAATTAAAATTCAGTTCCTTTGAGGCTTAATCATCTAAAACTACTGAACGTATTTGTATATGACTATGACCATTCGATGCGGAATTTTTTCTAGATAATTCTAGGCTACTTATTTTTAGATTTAATTATTCTTTTGCAATTTTTAAATGCCTAACAAAGCGGGCGGGAGGCAGCTGATTTATGTCTATTTATTTAATTATATATCATTCGGTCCCAATCATAAAAACTATTACTTTATATTTCTCACTTCAACATGAAAAAAATGTACTGTGACGTCACTTTAATTTTTCGCATTCTTATTTCAGCCACTAATTTTTTTCAATTCGATTGACACTTGCTGTATTTTTAATATCCAACGAAACAGGCAGGATTCAGCTAGTTTTTTTTTGTATATCTTTATTTAATCACTAGCTTCTGCCCGCGACTTCGTCCCCGTGGAATAGTTACCATTTACACAGCGGAAGCTCTCAAAAAAAAAAAAAATTAAACATTCTTCATCCGTGCTCCGCTCCTATTGGTCTTATCGTGATGATATATAGCCTATAGCCTTCCTCGATAGATGAGCTATATAAAGCTATACAAAGAATTTTTCAAATCATTGATTCCTGACATTAGCGCGTTCAAGCAAACAAACTCTTCAACTTTATAACATTATAAATATAGATATGTTATTTGGTTTCAATAATAAAAACTGTTACTTTTTTCTTATATAAAAAAATACAGTGACGTCACTTAAAAATAATTCAATCGATAAATATAATTTCCATCCCTATTGAACAGCACCATCTGTCGCTACAGCCGTACGATGTTTCTCTGCATATTTGATCTTCCATAGAGTTAAATCTCGTCTGTTTTTTATATCCTATCGACGATCTGCACCTGATTTATTGGGATTTTACATTTGAATTGTCCTGTCTGTACGTGATGGCTGTTCTTCTGTCTGGGTTTCGAAATTTTTCGATTGTCTAACAACTTAACATATTATCTATACATGTAGATGTATAGATAATATAAGAATATAAATCTAACATGTCTGTACTTTCTAGATTATTGTAATGAACAATGTTGCAGGTCGAGAAATAAGTAATATAATACATTTCAATAATTTTTGCTTATGTCTGTTTATACGAACACGCATCACTGCTAAAGTACTGCGTTCATAATAGAACCATTGCAAGAAAATCATAAAGTACTTCTTAGAATACCATATAGTCTTTATTTCATTAAAATCGGTTCGGTCTATCAAAAGTTATTGTAATTTTAATGATGACGCGACTTAAGTACAAGAGAAAATTAGACTTAATACATTTTCATGACTTTATGAATCACTGTTTTGTACATCAGGTTCCACGCGGGACTAGGCCCCCCTCGGCAGCAGCTCAAGCCTAGGTCCGCTCCCTCGGCGTGGAGCCCTTGAGTACGCTGCTCGCGCGAATACAGTGACACAAAATCTTTCATCACTGCAACAACATTGCACATATCACCTCCACACACGTGCACGCACACATGCTTACACATGGAAGTGGAAGGGTTTTATTTTTTCCATTATCGAACTGAATTAGTTCAGATAAAAGAAATTATCCGCCACGAAATACATATAAGAGCTACTGAGGCATATATGCTTGGTACACATATATATCTCACTAACTTATATAGGTATGAATATGTAGCTTAGCTTAACTCAGTTAGGTCGCGAATTGTATAAGCTAGGCAACAGCCCAAGCTGAGCTGTGCCGTGCACCCTTGAGCTAGTTGTCAAAATTAAATCAGCTGAGTGCCTTAGTAGTCCGGTGAAGCTGTTAATGCCTTACAAGGCCAATAGCGTAGACAGTTCGAAAAAAAAAAGTTCCACGCGGGCGAAGTCCTGGGTACAATTGATATAGAATGAAGCCTTTTATATTGTATACTTTGGATGCTGTATTCAATCTCTCGTGTTTTTAAATTGTTTCTATACATTGTATCTCTTTATTTAGTCGTATGGCTAAATAGAGTATCCATCTTTTATCATCATACAATGATTGACTCTGTTTGTCGCTGCGAGGTTCAATTATTCGGAATAGTGTAGCGGACAAAAATTTGTTACTCTTTACCAGCACCCGAGGAGCGCGTGCAGGGAAATGAGAGGTACACTTCCTGCTAGATTAAGATCCCGAAGCGACCATACACAACTTATTTTTAAATATATGAAACCTTACCTTCTGAGTAGTGTTTCACGGGCAAATGTATAGGTACCAGGTGAGAAAGGTGACTAAATTAAGAGCTACTTTAGTTGAATTTAAATGGCTGATTTTTATATATCTATCTATACATATAATAACAATGTAAATCTAAAGTGTCTGTATTTTGTCGATTTTTGTAAAAAAAATTGTTGCAGGTATCGAGGAATAAGTAATAGAATGCATTTCAATCATTTTTAGACATGTCTGTCTGTCTGTCCGTTCGTATGAACACGCATCACTGCTAAAGTACTGGGTTCACAATAAAAACTCAAAGAAAATCATAAAGTATATCCTCGATAGTAACATAGTTTTTGTTTCATTAAAATCGGTCCACTCTATTATAAGTTACTAGCTGTTACCCGCGGCTCCACACGCGTTTTTTTAATATCATCATTACATAGTATAAAACAAAGTCCCCTACCGCGTCTGTCTGTCTGTCTGTTCGCGATAAACTCAAAAACTACCGAACGGATTGTCATGCGGTTTTCACTGGTGGATAAAGAGATTGATGAGAAACATTTTAGTATATAATTTGTCAAGGATTTTTTCATAATCAGGGCGGGACAACGTCTGCCGGGCCCGCTAGTATTAAATAAATGTAAAATTGTGAGTAGATGTGTAAATTACAGAAACGCTCTTTCAAATATATTTTTTAAGTACAACACGCACGTTATCTACTGTCTGTAACATGTAACGTGTACATTAGATATGTGAATACTAACGGTGTGTCGAATGGGATGGGATTTATCATCAGCAACATACCTGGAACATTAACCTACTATATATACCACCCTCAGTGCTCACTTACACTATATAAGAAAGTAATAAAAATATTAAGAATATATATGACATATATAATATATATATATATCATAATATATATGATATATATGATAATACATTATCGAACAACCAAAATCAAAATATTCTTTATTCAATTTAGGCCCTGAGAAGGCGCTTATGAACGTCAAAGCTACCACCGGTTCGGAAAACAGCCCAGTCATCGAGAAGAACCGACAAGAAACTCGATCTGGTTTATCTTTTCATGTCATATATTTTTATACATGACTCTCAATTATATTTATTCTTGGAGTCCAGTACAGTATATCCGTATCCGTATTATCGATATAATTAAGTTAGTCTTATATGTTGCTATAATCACTGAGTTATGTAGACGCAAGCGCGGTAAATAAAATGAAATGGCCGCCAAATTGACCAAAAAGATAATATAATTTAAATTACATACAAACATATGACTTTCAATTATGTACTTGAAGTCCAGTAAAGCACACGTCTCACTCGCTTGTTTACAATAAACAACATATTTTTAATAAATTTCACACGGACGAATACACGGGTAACAGTTCAACAAATAAAATAGAATATGTCAACCGCTATAATTTCGGATATCTGCCAGGAAAATTCCCATTAACATAGGTCTATCCGTTTCGGACATAACCCGGAACAAATAAACAAAATATAATATTATAAAATACCAACAATATTTTAAAAAAAAATTTTTTTGTTACTTGTGGCCAAATCCATTCACCAGAAAGTTGTTATTTTAATTTCAGAAGTATAAAGCCTTCCTCGATAAATGAGCTATCTAAAACCGAAAGATTTTCTCAAATCGGACCGGTAGTTCCTGAGATTAGCGCGTTCAACCAAACAAACAAACAAACTCTTCAGCTTTATATATTAAAGTATAGATAGATAAATACCGACAAGATTAAAAAAAATGTTATTTGTAGCCTTATCCGTTCGCCAAAAAGTTGTTATTTTAATTTCACGTACACACACTTTATTTGTATAAAACGTAATAGATTACAAATAAAAAATTGGAAAGAAAACGAACGTAGAATAAACATTTTGAATAGAAATCTATACTTCTATACTAATATATAAAGCTGAAGAGTTTGTTTGTTTGGTTGAACGCTAGGATCTCAGGAACTACCGGTCCGATTTGAGAAAACCCTTCGGTTTTAGATAGCTCATTTATCGAGGAAGGCTTTAGGCTATATATCATCATGCAAAGATTAATAGGAGCGGAGCACCAATGAAGAATGTTTCAAAATCGGGCATTTTTTTCCTTTTGAGAGATATCGTTAGCGTTAATATTATGTACGTTGCCATGGTAACGTAGTAAGTTTCTAAAAAAACATTTTCAAAGTTTGTTTTCCTATTCAAAATTTGTTATCTATTACGTATTATAAAAATAAAGTTTATGTATGTACAATTAAAATAACAACTTTTTGATGAATGTATATGGCTACAAATGACCAAAAAAATTTTTTTTTTATTTTGTCTATATTTTTATATTATTATATTTAGTCTGTTTGTTTGTTTGTTCCGGGTAATCTCCAAAACGGCTGGATCTATTTTAACGGGAATTTTACTGGCAGATAGCCGAAATTATAGCGGTTAATATATTGTACTTTATTTGTCCGCGGCTTCGTCCGCATTGCTATTTCCAAAATGGTTGGACCGATTTTCACGGGGTATTCACTGGTAGATAGCAGACCTCATAAAAAGTAATTTAGGTTTTTTTTATTCGCCTTCGGCCGCAGTGCAATATCCGTAATGCTTGGACTGATTTTCACGGGGCTTTCACTGGCAGATAACTCACCTTATAAGAAGTAACTTAGACTATTTTATTTTGTTACTCAAGACTTCGTCTGCAATATTCTACTATCTCCTAATCGGTTGGACCGACTTTCATGGGATTTTTACGGGCAGATAACTAGCGAGCTCGGAAGACGTTGTCCCGCCCCGATAATAAAAAGAAAACCTTGAAAAATTATACTTAAACCTTCCCCATGAATCATTCTATCTACTGGTGAAAACGGCATGAAAATCCGATCTGTAGTTTTTGACTTTATCGCAAACAGACAATGAGAAAGACCAGACGACTTTGTTTTACACTATGAAGTGATGAACCTGTGCATTCGTTGGTGTGAATTTAATAAAAATAGTTTGTTTACTGTAAACAAGCGCATGAGACATGCGCTGTACTGGACTCCAAGAATAAATGTATGTAATTTGAATTATATTATCATTTTGGTCAATTTGGCGGCCATTTTGTTTTATTTACCGCGTTTGCATCTACATAACTCAGTGATTATAGCAACGTATAAGAATAATACAATTATATCGACAATATGGGCATGGTTTGTCTATATAATAAACAATTTAACACATATTGTTCGATAATGTATAGTTTAAAATTTTCATTACTTTCTTTTATAGTGTTAATGAGCACTGAGGGTGGTACATAGTAGGTTAAAGTTCCAGGTATGTTGCTGATGATACATCCCATCCCATTCGATATACTATTCGTATTCACATATCTAATGTACACGTTACATGTTACAGTAGATGGCGTAATGTAAGATTGTAAGTAGGTGTGTATATTACCAAAATGCTTTTTCAAAAACATTTGTAACTATGACACCATAGTTATTTAATACATTTAAAAAAAACGCGTGCGGAGCCGCGGGGGCCAGCTAGTACAAAATAAACTTTTAAAATGTTTGCGATAGAAAGTTACCACGTTACCATGGCAACGTATATAATAACTAGCGCTAACGCGCAGCTAAAAGGAAAAAAGCAGCCTGATTTTGAAACATTCTTCATTGGTGCTCCGCTTTTATTGCCGTTAGCATGATGATATATAGCTTATAATAGCCTTACTCAATAATAGAGTTATCTAACACCGAAATAATTTTTCAAATCGGACCTGTAGTTCCTGAGATTAGCGCGTTCAACCAAACCCGATCGATGTCCGATTTTGCAAAATCGGGCATTTTTTTCGTTTTGATTGCTTTCGCTGCGTGTTAGCGTTAGTGTTATATACGTTGCCATGGTAACGTGGTAACTTTCTATCGCAAACATTTTCAAAGATTATTTTGTGTTCCTATTCAAAAAGTTTATTCTACGTTAGTTTTGCTTCCATTTTTTTAATCTATTTACATATTATAAAAATAAAGTGTGTGTTTGTAAAAATAGATAATAAATTTTTGGTGAATGGATACCTATAGCTACAAATAACGAAAAAAAAATGTTTTTATATTCGGTCGATATTTTTATATTTTGTCTATTTGTTTGTTTGTTCCGGGTAATCTCCAAAACGGCTGGACCTATTTTAACGGGAATTTTACTGGCAGATAGCCGAAATTATAGCGGTTGACATATTCTATTTTATTTGTCCGCGGCTTCGTCCACATTTCTATTTCCAAAATGGTTGGACCGATTTTCGCGGGATATTCACTGATAGATTGCAGACCTCATAAAAATTAATTTAGGTTTTTTATTTGCCTTCGGCCTCAGTGGAATATCCGAAATGCTTGAAATGATTTTCACAGGACTTTCACTGGGAGATAACTAACTAATGAGCTATTTTATTTTGAGCTAACGGGCTCGGCAGACGTTGTCCCGCCCAGATAATAAAAAAAAAAACCTTGACAAATTATACCTAAACCTTGCCCATGAACCGTTCTACCTACTGGTGAAAACGGCATGAAAATCCGTTCTGTAGTTTTTGATTTTATCGCGAACAGATAAATAGACAGATCAGAGGACTTTGTTTTACACTATATCGTGATGAACTGTTACCTGTGCATTCGTCCCTGGGAAATTGATCGAAAATAATTTGTTTACTGTAAACAAGCGCGTGAGACGTGCGCTGTACTGGACTCCAAGAATAAACGTATGTAATTTGAATTATATTATGATTTTGGTCAATTTGGCGGCCATTTTGTTTTATTTTAGCGCTAAATCAAAGTAACTGTTCCACGCGGACGGAGTCGCGGGCACAGCTAGTATTATATAAAATATCACTCTAAAGTAGTATCCAGTATCGCCAGTTACTTTCCACTCAGCACAACTTCTGACAGACGCTTCAAAGCGGACAGAAAATTGAATTAACTTCACTTATATATTTCTTTGATTTTTAATTGATTGCTTGATTTTTAAATATGTTATTCAATTAATTATTACTAAATTATATTTCATCAGCCAAACAATTTATAGTGGCCTAACATCCCGTCAGACGTGAAAATATGTTAACTGTTAAAATAAGTTGTGACTGGTCACTCTGGGATCTTTGACTCGTGGACTTGTGGATGCGAATAACACTAACCTCCCAAGCCAGTTTAAGTAAAGAAGTTGTAAGTTTTAGCGTTTGACAACAACGTAGTCTAGTCGAGTAGGTGGTAGAGGCATGCTGAATCTATTACTGGTTTAAGCATGAATGGGTCAGCTCGCCCCCGGTACTACCACCCGAACCACAGAAACACTCACGTGAAGTAACAGTGCTTGCATTGTTGCGTTTCGTTCGGTCAGCGACAGCGCCGGAGGCCCACCTCCTTTAAAAGGCCGGCAACGTACTTGCGACTCCCCTGGTGTTGCTAGTATCTATGGGCGACGGTGATCACTTACTATCAGGTGACCCGCCTGTTCGTTTGCCTCCGTGATATAATAAAAAATCTCACTTTGTATTAAAATATGATATATTCTAAGATGGTAAATAGGCTAAACCTAGAAAACTGGAACGTATATTATAAATTGTAGCTTTACAGAAGGGCGTTATAGAAAGGTCTGCCATCATGTCATGGTTCTGTTAAGACGTTTTCTTCCCGGTCGTCTGGTCCATTACAAGGCTTGAAACTAAGTCGATTGACACGGTATCTGACTCAGTATTCAATGTTATTTCTTTAATATTTTTAGGTTATACCATAAACTCTATATACATAAGCGAAGATAGAATAGTTCAGCATCTTTTTTCTTTTGTTTGTCAATCGATTTTCCTTTACTTTTGTATTGATGAGTTTTAATTTTATCAGTAAAAGAAATTAGATAAGATTCATTTATTTTTTTCTTTACAACATACAAGCCTCTGTTTGTCGTACTTCTTCTTTTTATAATATACGGGGCAAACGAACAGGCGGGTCACGGGTAAGTTATCACCGCCGCCCATAGACGCCAGCAACACCAGGGGAGTCGCAAGCGCGTTGCCGGCCTGTGTTTGTAGGAGGGGGGAATGGGGGAGAAGTGAGGGGGCGGGAAAGTGGGTTATCTGGCGCTCTCACTGACCGAACGAAACGCAACAATGCAAGCACTGTTACTTCACGTCGGTTTTCTATGAGAGGGTGGTACTATCCCGGACGAGCCGACCCATTCATGCTGATATCAATAATAGCTTCAGCTTGGCTCTACCAACTACTTCGCGACCTTTACGTCTAATAATCTATAAAATTTGTATACTTTTTGGCAATAAAAAAATCAGTGATAATAAGATTAAAGAAAAACATGAATAATATTTTTACAGCCACTTGCATTAAATTTCTTATAATTTCGTTTCGATATTTCTCTTGTTCTCAATTTTAGACTTTGAATTATATTCGAAAAATTCTCCGAAATACAACAATATTTAAAATTTAATTTGTGCTCATAGATAAGTACATATTCATTCTAGTCCGAGAGCCAGGTGAAAATTTGGTTAATTATTTCTTCTCGAGAGATAATTGGTGATACGCATCAGACAATAGTATCATGACGCCTTATGACCGTCAGCTGCGGCACGGCGGGGGGGATGAGCAGTTGTAACCTCCCACGCTCGAAGAAAAAAAAAATACATTCACTCATTTCCTCTCGGCTAAAAATTTATCAAATTATAGCTAACCCAATATCTCAACAAAAAAAAGAAATCAGCTGGCTATAACATAGTGTATTGTACGTCAGCTGATGTCTCGATCATGGAAAAAAAATCTTCACTTTCAGTGATATCCTCTCAAATAAAAATTTACCTGATGATAGCTTATATGTAGCTATTGATAAATATATACGTCAGCTGGCTGTATCTCGGTGGAAAAATCGTCAGCTGATAATTTGAAGGTCGTTACGTAGAAGTTAGCCAGAAGCATTTACTGACTATTTAAATGCATCAGCTGACTAGGTTTCCCTCGACTTACTGCTAGCTGATTTTTTTTATTTATCACAGAAACATATTTAAAATCAGCTCACAGATTTTCACGTGGGAGGAAATGACGTCTTTTTAATTATTCTTGTTATTTTTAAAGATTCAAACAATACACGCTAGCATAGCATAGACAGTATTAAGGTACGCTTGGAGGGGGTACCCTTTTGTTGAAAGAAGAAACATCTAGAAACATTGTTGTAGTATCTGTAAAAAATCTATAAAAATGTCTAATGTAACGCCTTTTTGCGTTTTTTGCAAAAAAACAAAATCTATTTCTAATTTAAAATCGTTCAGTGAAGAAAATCTCATTAAGTGCAGTGCTATATTGAGTGTAAGAAAAAATAATAACCTAAGTGGACACGAGGCTGTACTTCCGACAGAAAAAAACAATTTTCAGCTGTACCACAGTGAGTGTTATAGACGCTTTACGGCTTTGCCCCCAAAGTATCGCAAAATAATACCAGAAGATGCATCTGCACTTCCGGCATTTCACGCATTCACAGGGTGTGATTTTAACCCGGCCTTCTTTCGAAAAGGAAAAAAACGACCTTTTTCAATAATGGCTAAATCGCATGATTTCATCGAGTGTTTCATCCAAATGTCAAAATCATTAGAGGATAGAGACAATATTTTTGAGAAAATACAAGAGTTTGTTTGCCATATGTATGGATTTAATCGTCTGAAAAAGGTCAATGAGGCAAGAGTAGCGTTGTTTGAAAAAACATATAAATTTTTGGATACTGAGACATTCAAGTTACCAAAAAAAGGTATTGACGGCTCTTCTCTACCACCTTGCGAATCAGAGCTATATCAGCAATTTTTAAGAGCATGTTACATAGCTCAAATTTGGTCAAATGCACATCTGAAGGTTCCAACTTCTGATGATCCGGAAGACTATGGTTGGAAAGAAATTGACAATAAATATGATTTCAGCTGGTTCTTTGGAAGTCAGTTACCAACATCAATTGATGAAATAACTATCCAGCCCGAAAAAGGTAACATTTTATTATCATATTAATGATATTATGCTAAAATATGCATTCTATTTTTTTTTTTGTACAGATGATGACGATGAAAATATTACCGCAGACAGCTCTGACAGCGACTCGGACAATGAATCAGAGAGAGATAGGTGTGACTCAAGCCATAGCGAAAACGAAAATGATTAAATAACATTGTCATTCTTATTGTAATTTTTCATAATTTTTTTATAATAAATATTTTTTATCAAGTAACTAGTTAATTTATACTAAGCAAATAGATTATTTAAATATTGGAATAGAACTAAAATTATTTGAATATACACGTATAAATTTAAAAAATATTGATACGGAATATTTGTTTCACCTCAACACTCATATTGGTGTGCTATGCCGAATAATTGAAAAGATGTAATTTCCTCCCACATGAAAATTTGTGAGCTGATTTTAAATATGTTTCTGTGATAAATAAAAAAAATCAGCTAGCAGTAAGTCGAGGGAAACCTAGTCAGCTGGTGCATTTAAATAGTCAGTAAATGCTTCTGGCTAACTTCTACGTAACGACCTTCAAATTATCAGCTGACGATTTTTCCACCGAGATACAGCCAGCTGACGTATATATTTATCAATAGCTACATATAAGCTATCATCAGGTAAATTTTTATTTGAGAGGATATCACTGAAAGTGAAGATTTTTTTTCCATGATCGAGACATCAGCTGACGTACAATACACTATGTTATAGCCAGCTGATTTTTTTTTTTTGTTGAGATATTGGGTTAGCTATAATTTGATAAATTTTTAGCCGAGAGGAAATGAGTGAATGTATTTTTTTTTTCTTCGAGCGTGGGAGGTTACAACTGCTCATCCCCCCCACCGAGCCTTAGCTGACATTCACGAGACTTTATAGTTCGATTTTCTGATGCATTTTACTAATTATCACTTGAGAGGAACTTGGTCATACATTTCTGTTACTGGCTCTCGGGCTATTCTCAGAAGCCATCATTTCTATTAAAATAATGCAAAATATAAATATGAAAAAATGTTTTCATAGTTAATAGAATTACTATAACATATATACAAATAAATAAAATAAAATTGTGTGTTTTTATATGGGCTTATCTCTGAAACAATTTTTTTTTGGCAACCAATCTTCTAGTAGACTATTACTGCCATTGTCAAGTGAGTATCGATATTACAAGTTTCTTGATATAATTTCAATGAACTAACAAGATGGTGGCCATCTTGTTAGAACTTTCCATAGAGTTTTTGTAGCATCTCAGAATTCATGGTCCGTAGTATTATTTTCCATTCACTTCACTTATGCACAATAAACAAACTATATTACATAAAACACCACCAATTTTACACAATATAGAGTTAAGTAACACAAGATTATGAATAAAATATAAAATCCACTACATGACAGACCAAAATCCCGCTAAAAACTCCTTCTGAAACAATTAAACTGATTTTGACAAAACTTTTATTGACAGATAGAACTAAGATTAGGAGTCTTTTAGAGTATGTATCATATAAGATACATATCATTACGCTTTTCTATGGAGGTTAAGCATTAATGGGATCATTTAACACAGGTAACTTGAAATTCAGATAAAATAAGTGGTTTATCTGAAACAATAATATAATTCTCACGAAAACAGAGTCATCGATTCCAACTAGTCTTACATATGAGAAATATTTTGATATTCATAAGTTCCATATTAGGACGAGAACTTTATAAATAATCTGTTTGCTGGGTTTGTATTACCTCCTTGCTAATATTATGGATAAATGCGAATGCAAGTTTGTTCGTTTATTACGCTTTCACGCATTAAATACTGAAGCACCCTTTATCCTGATAAAAATACTATTTATTTATTTATTTAAAAATATGGATATAGCAACAGTCAATAATGCAATAGCAAAATAAAAAAAATTCAGCCGCCACGGGACGCCTGGCAGATGTGAAACATCGAAATGATTTCGTATAAGTTATATGCCTAAAATAACAGATTACGACAGGAATCAGCTATGGCATAATTAAAAAAAAGCATCACGAATTTATTCCATAAAATAATGACTGTTTATTTATTTTATTACATAAATATTCATTTTTATTAAATACAAAATACAAAAATTCAACTAGGCGCAGGCGCGGTGTGTTTGGCAGCATTTATCAGAGGGTGCTAGGTCGTCGCCGCGTATTACTTGTAGAACGAGTGGTCGACAAAACAATTTGAGTCTTATGTTTATACAGATAGGGTTGCAAATGTTTATGTTTCGGGTCGCCACGGGTCGCCAATCCAACAATCAAGTTTACCCGCGCCTATAGATGTTTCACATCAAAAAAACTCAAACAATTAAATAATATGATAGTAAATATTGAGAAACATTAAATAAAGCAAAAACAATAGAATAAGAATAAACGAAGAAGTGACAATGAATTCATTAAGGAAAACTAAAATTAACGTGTGGAAAAAAAACAAGATGGCACCTATAACTAACAATATTGAAATATGATTTACTAAATGAATTTCTGATAGATAAACATAACACGAACGAAACGTATCTAAAAATGTAGAATACGGTCGAAGAGTATTTTAAATTTATATTTGAACTCAACAACTCTTCGAAAACATAATTTCATCTGCACACTTCAAGGAAGTCCGAGTTTCATATTTTAAATGTGATAAATTGGATAGTAACTCTATACATACGGCATAAAGTTCGATTTCCCACGTCCTCTTAATATATTGACTGTGAATTTAGTGTGATTAAATTACTACAAACTTAGTTTACACGTGACCTCGACTGCGATGGAATTAAATTTAGAACTTCTGATTTCTATCTTATTCCAATATCTTAAACATTAATTTTCTTTGATATATATTAAAAAAATATAGTGAAATGTTGGTTATGGAATTAATCACTAGATGGCGCTATTATGTAATTTTGAATTCTTTATTAATTATTTTCTCGGCGGGCAACATTTTCGCGATCAAACGTTAAAATTATGCTGTTGTATTTTTTTTAGCTATGTAGTGGATTTTATATTTTATTTATAATCTTGAGTTATATATCTCTATAATTAGTAATATTGATGGTGTTTTACGTAATATAGTTCAGTTATTGTGCTCAAGTAAAGTGGATGGGAAATAATACCAAGTGGTATAAATTTTGAGATGCAATAAAAACTCCACGGTAAGTTCTAACAAGGGAGCCACCATCTTCTTACGACATTGAAATTTTCACAAGAAACTTGTAATTTTGTTATGCTACTAACAGTAATAATAATTTAGCTATATATAAATAGAAGAATATTAAATAATTCATTAACTTTTGTCAAACGATTTTAAATAAAAAAAATTGACGGTTTTTTTCATACCATCGACGAATCTTAGGTTTTATTTATGTCACTATTGTTCTTCTATTTTATTTTTGGCAACCAGTCTTCTAGTAGACTATTACTGCCATTGTCAAATGAGTATCGATATTACAAGTTTCTTGATATAATTTCAATGAACTAACAAGATGGTGGCCATCTTGTTAGAACTTTCCTGGGAGTTTTTGTGGCAAGTCAGAATCCAGGCTCCGTGGCATTATTTCCGATCCACTTCACTTAATAACCAAACTATATTACGTAAAGCACCACCAACATTACACAATATAGAACCAAACAACAAAGGTTATGAGTAAAATATAAAGACCACTACATGACATTCCAAGATCTCGTCAAAAAATCGATCGTTTTTTAACTGAACATCGAAATATCCTGCATATATTTCAATTTTCTAACGAAGGATACGTTGAAACATGTCATACAAGACTAGTGTTTACCCTTTGATTGAAATTCAACCATAGCGATGGCTGGAAATTATCGCAAAATAAATTAATGATATCATTGAAGGGCTATGGAAAAAATTGTGTTATAAAATTATTTATAACACTTAAACTCATCAACAGCTTCTAAAGAAAAAAAAAATATAGCAAACATTTTGAAAAACTCTTTGTGTTCGCCTACTTATGTACAGAAACTAGATTTTGCCCGCGGCTTCGCTCAAATTCACGTAGACATTGAAAATAAAATACATTCCTTGTTATTCGCTGATAATGTAGCTTTTTGTAGTTGAAAAAATGTTTTAATGTCGGTCACGTATTTGTTTTATACTTAGTCTATGGCCCCTGTGGAAAATTCAACAATTCTGCTAGTGTCGAGTTTATCCTTTAGCTCTCGGACAGGCAGACCGGCCGCGCGCGCTTTTTTAAAAATTTTTAAATTTCCCGCCATCGGCAAAGACATTTAGTATGTGTATCCTATATATGCCTATGAGTCTTATAGAACATAATTGTCTATTATCACAATAATATATTTAATTATATGAAAATTATGTATAGTTTTTATATTATCATATATTTGAAATTGTTAACATTGTTTCATAAATAATTATAGCAAATTTAAAATATATTTCGTTTTTTCTTATGATCTATTAGCTAATGTTGTATAGCTAATAATTCTTTGTAGCAACATCACGTGACGCATTGACAGTTTTCTGCGAGAATATTGAGTTATTTATGCGTGCTAGGAAGTAATTGTTCTGCATTTTTGAGATACTTTATGTTATAAAAAAATATTTTTCAGTTGTATCAATAATTGTAACACTAACACAGTTGAAATTGGTTTTATATATATATATATATATATATAATAACTGTGTACACAAACTCGAACGTCGTTTCCAGTAGATAATTAGAAAGATGTCCCTATTTATATGTTGTACAGAGTATTGCGACACATAGTTTTGTGTATTTTATTTACTACTTTCATATTCTATTTTATAAAACAAAACCATAATTCTGTAATGTTATAGGTGCTCTGTATATGTAGAGCAGTGGTCATCAAATATCATTATAATCTTTAGTTATTATAAGTCTTCATTTTGTGTTCATTCTTTTATGATACCTTAAAATAAAATATAATTGTATGTAATTGTTTTATTTCTAAATCAGTTTTGAAAATTATTTTATAAAGTAATAAGTATAAATTATTGAAATTTATCTTTATTTCAAAAGTATAATGAGAGTTTTTGAATTTTATTTGCTTCTACATATACTGTAACAATCTTATTGTATGGCTGATTAGTATACAAAGGGCCACTATAGGAGAAAGACTCTCAAGACATGATATTTATGCCTTTTTTCACATGAATATCAAATAATTTTTACAATGTAACATGACTATGAAGGTTGCTATGTATTTCATAAAAAACTGCTATCGTTGCATATTAGAAAAACAAATGTTTTTGTTTTGGTATTAGGACAACTGAATTGATAGGTATAGATTTTGTTTTAATCTTAAGTATAACCCTTTAGCTAGCTAGGTCTTAGTATATTTTCTTACAATAAGTTTTATATGAAATAAACAGGGAGGAAAAATAGTAAAGTTAACTATAATAATAAAGTATACTAATAGTAAAGTTATCCTATTCATATGTCTAAATTATTAAATATTTAATTTTAAATATTTATATAATAATAATTTCATATTTATTTAATTAAGTATTTAATGTATAATATTTTTTCTAACTTAAAAGTATAAATACAATAAATAAATTGTAAACTTCATGGTTAAGTAAAAAAAAAGTTCTTAGGAATGAAAGAATAATTTAGTAATACATTTTATATAAAAATTGTAATTTTACATTACATAATTTGTTATTATTCAAATCTTGTAATAAAACCAGTATTTTTTTAAAACTTATGCTGCCAAAATGTTTGTTGACTTGTGCTACATAAGGTCTACTTTCGTTTGTATGGAGCTTAAACCAGTATGGTTTTCAAAACTAGAGTGGTTAACGGTTTGGAATATCAAATCTTTTTTCTTTATAATAGTAGCTTAGATGGATAAGTCATAATTATACAAAAACCAAACAAGTCATTTACTAAAAGCTCTGCTTTTTTATTATGTATGAATCTATAAAAAATATTTTGAGTGCGTGCTGTTTTGTTATATTTCTGCAAAATATCTCTCGCGTATTATACGGTGTATGATGTTCTGTTTCGTGTTGCCATAAGCTTTTGTGAAAGTAGGAACGTCCAGTTTCTATTGATCTTTTAGGGGCGTTCCGCGGTAAATACAAGTTAGCCGATAATATACCTTTCTAACTTAAATTATATAAGACAGCATGTTTGGCTTCAAATATATAATTTCTGTCCGCCTGTCTCTGATCCAGTGTCTGATAACGACATTTAAAGCTGTAAGAAGCTCTTCGACTTTAAAAGCTCTTCGACTATTTATCCAATTAAATTAAAACTGATGTAACAGATTTCACTGAAACTATTTCAAAATATGTATTATAGTTGTAGAAGTGTAAAATGGTATGAATACATTTTTTGGAACGAAGTTCTTGAGCGCGGCTTGCGATAGGACTTGACTGGTCAAAATTGTCACGTGAGCAAAAAGCGTTATGTTTCTAGCGACGTTATTTCTCTTTTTCTCGGCCTCGTTCCAATGTATATGAGTTCTTGTGTGCATTCGAGTATCGTGCGCCGCCGACAGTATAACCTCAATATTAAGCACGTGGAAATTTCATTACAATATATTTGTGTTTATTATTCGTTTTTTATACTTCATCATTATATATTAATAATTAATAAATGAATGTTTTATCTAAGATATTAAATTAAACTTTTTCATTTGATTTCTGACATTAGTTAAGGAACTCCATCCCTGATCGCAGTCCTCTCACTGCACGCGGTTACCATATAATTTATTTTAGTTAATAACAAGCTGAGCGTCGTGGTTTCACATGAATTTTTCCCCGTTTTCTACACTGATAACCCTCGTCTCGTCAAATGATCTGCGAACACAACTACGTGGTTGTCATTTACATTACTTCTTTAACTACAATTTGTATGGCAATTAATATAGCCTTCCTTAATAAATGGGCTATAAGATGTTTTGAGAATATTTATATCTTTTTGACAGTTTCAAGAATTACCTTATCCAAATAATCTCTTGAATTCAATAGTATTAGTATTGATATACTAGTGCTGTTCAAAATGTTGTTTACCAAGTTTATTTTTAAGTAAGTATTAAAAGAAATCTATCACCTTCGTTTATTTTTATAAATAAATTACAATAAAAATAATGC
This sequence comes from Antheraea yamamai, assembly GCA_036509395.1. Taxonomy (NCBI): domain Eukaryota; kingdom Metazoa; phylum Arthropoda; class Insecta; order Lepidoptera; family Saturniidae; genus Antheraea; species Antheraea yamamai. The sequence goes on from AP028451.1 coordinate 9,853,314, forward strand.
AAAACAGCATATATCGCTGAATATACATTGATCACAAGCTAAATTCGAATTTATTTGTGTAGTCATAGTATCGGCGTTCTTTCTTTTTTGTTACAGCTTGTCTTTCTACAAATGCCTCCTATCAAAATTTCCATATTTCCCTACATCTTGCTAAACTAGTTTTTTACATCTGCTTTAATTTTGCTTTAATCTATTTGCTGCTGTCCCGTTTTCAATTCCGTTGATTTTTTAAACTATTTAATTTTTTTTATGTCAAAAGCAGGCAAACGAACAAGTGGGTCACCTGATTTTAAGTGATCACCACCGTCCATAGACACTAGCAACACCAGAAGAGTCGCAAGTGCGTTGCCAGCCTGTGTATGGGGGAGGGGTAGGGGAAGGAGAAAGGGAAAGGGGGAAAGGAGATGGGCCTCCGGCGCTCTCACTGACCGAACGAAACGCAACAATGCAAGCACTGTTACTTCACGTCGGTTTTCTGTGAGAGGGTGGTACTACCTCGGGCGAGCCGACCCATTCATTCTGAAACTAGTAATAGCTACAGCGTGACTTTACCACCACCTTAATACCCGTAAATTTTAGTTTCGAAGCTGGCAACACCCGTTTTCACCCTAAATACGGTAAGCGTGCTCATTATTATTCTGTATCACGGAACGCATGTTGCGAGCATCTTGTAGGCACGTAATACGTGATACAGACTTCACTCAAATAGACTTCTTAGAGGGTTAGATTCTTTTAACCCTTCTATGTGTACTGCATCTATTTTTTTATTAATATGATTTTCAAAACTAACTGAACGTATCCCTATGATAGAATGCCGGAATAAGCTTGTCGAAGCAAAAAATATAGCTATAAAATTTGATTACCATTTAAAATAATCACTATTGTTAACTATCTCGAGTATTAGTTATGAGCGTATCTTCCAATATCGTAAATATATAAAAATCCAGAGTCATGATGTTTGTCCACGATGAACTGCGAAACTACTCAACCGATCTTCATGAAAGTAGGCATTTATGTATAATTTGGTCCAACTTTATAGATAGAATAATTTATATTTCGATTAATGGCCTCAATATTTTTGAATTACAAATTAAATTATTGTCAGTGTTGATTATTGTTATAATTCAAACAGAGGTTACTGAAAATAAACTGGGAGCAGGTTCGCTACGCGCTGCAGCAAAACAAGATTTACAAGAAAAAAAATTAAGGTACTCAGACCAGTTCGTGTTGTTTTATTTTATTTTAGGCACCCAATCGTACCGATTATTAGTGCCATTGTCGAGTAGGTGATCATATTAAAAGTTTTTGGTGATAATTTCAATGTTCTAACACAATGGTAGCCCCCTTGTTAGAACTGTAGGTGGTCTGTGGTAAGTGTTCTGTAGGTGGTAGTGCCACGTTGAAGCTATCACTGGTTTCAGCATGAATAGGTCGACTCGCCCGGGGTTGTACCACCCTCTCACAGAAACACCGACGTGAAGTAACAGTACTTGCATTGTTGCATTTCGTTTGGTCAGTGAGAGCGTCGGAAGGCCCACCTCTCACGCTAAATCTAGAGGGACTGGTTATCAAGTAGAGCTGCCGGAACATACTTACAGGTGTTTGGCGACAATTTCTTGGCCAAGTGGGTATATCTGGCTTTTGTTTGGAACAAAATCTTCAATATGGTAGCGAGCAAATCAACACAATCCAACCTCATTTTTATTTATTAAATATCTCATATTTATCTTATTACAAATCACAACCGCAGAACTTTGACATTTTATTTATAGATGTTTATACTAATAATGATACTAAAGTCTAGTGATCTCATATAAAATGACAACTTATGATTTCTATGGGAGTCTAATGTTGTTAAATTTGTATTAACCATTGTTGAAACATCAAATAGTTTTTGTTCAACCTTCAAAGTAGTGTGGAAACTTCGATGCTATATTTGGTTTATCCGACCGATAAACTCAATCACAAGGGTATTAGGTATTGCTACGTTACGGAATTTCCTTGACCTTTTCTTAAACGCCTACTAAAATCTTATATGCAAAAGTTTGTTTCGAGGTTGTTGTTGCTATAAACAAATTGACAGGCGTTATCAATTTTAACTTTCATTAGATACATGACATTGTTACATAAAACAAAGTCCCCTACCGCGTCTGTCTGTCTGTCTGTTCGCGATAAACTCAAATACTACCGAACGGATTTTCATGCGGTTTTCACCGGCGGAAAGAGTGATTGATGAGAAACGTTTTAGTATACAATTTGTGTGTTTCCTCCTTCCTATGACATGGGGTCCTTCAAGCGCAACGTGAAGAGATACTTACGCAGGCCGGCATGACAGCGGCGACCGGTGATGGATAGTATGTCTCTCGGTAGTCGCCATTGTTTTTGGATTGTACTGTGCTTACCATCAGGCACAGTACAGTCATTTTGCCGAGCTACGATAAAAAAAAAAAAAAGGATTTTTTCATACTCAGAGCGGGGCAACGTCTGCCGGGCCCGCTAGTATTAAATAAATTAATATCAGTTAGCGTTTACATTACATATTGTTTGTGGCAAAGGTTTCAGGGTAAAATACTTGAATCGTAACAGAGCACAGATTATCACTTAGTATGCGATTGTTAAAATTCTGAGACATCTCAACATTACACAGTTATAGTTTATTTGTGAATAGGATGTAATCTACTGAAATATTACTAATGCTCGGTTTCTGAGGTACTTTAATTGTAGTTTATCTGTTCAATAGTGTTATCGGTTCGACAACTTGTCAAATTGCGTTTCTGAACACACAATCATACGTTAATGTAACGGCCGCCAATTGACAGTTTATTTTATGGATAATTTTGTTGTGCCAATAAGTATTGGTAGTTTAGCCGAGTATCTCAGAAACCGGGCATTCGATTCTAAAGATTATTTTCCTTGCATATGATTACGTTTCACTAACTGGTATACTACAATTAACACGTACGAAAAAGCGATGCGTTATTGGTCCATCTATTTATCTATATCTTCTTATCTGTATAAACAAACTGATAGCAATCTGTGGTTGTGCTCGCGTCACGCAAAAACTTATTACATAGATTTCGATCAATTTTTTTTGTTTCACTTGTAAAAAGCTTGGTCCTTGTCTAAATTTATAATATCTCCTTTTAATATAAGTTTATTAGAATTTTAAAAAGTTACGATTTTGCTACACTTTCAGCGATGTGTATTTTTTGCCGTAGATAAGTGGGGCAAGTGGTATGGTGTGCATGAGTAGAACAGCAAAGACAAAAACTCGGGTATCAACTAGTACACATATAAAATTGCCGATATATTTCAAAACTAAACCTATTTACAGAAAGCAAAAAATTGAAACCTAGAATTTTGATTAGAGGAGAGAGAGGAGGTGGTCCTCCAGCGCTCTCGCTGACCGAACGAAACGCAATAAGGCAAGCACTGTTACTTCACGTGGGTGTTTTTGTGTGGGTAATAGTGCCCCAGGCGAGCCGATCCATTCATGCTGAAACCAGTAATAGCTTCAGCGTGGCTCTACCACCTATAAATGTAGATTAGACAGACCCTTTGCAATTTTTAATGCCCAACCGAGCGTACGGGGATCAGCTAGTAGTTGTGTAAACTTGTCCCGCTCCGTTAATCGGATTAAACTGATGTGTAAAGTTAAGCTTAGTTATAATCAAAAACTCGTACAGGGTCTGTGTGTAAGGGCGGAGAAATAATTGAATTTTCGAAATTGGTAATTATGAGTCCTTAGTATTGAAATCGATTCTGATCGCAAATTTGATTGAACTTTACTAAGCTTACTTTCTAGTTAGTTTGATCTGGAATAATAATACGCACCCTTGCTGGAAAATATATTACTTTTCACAATTTAAAATGAATTATAAACGGCGAGAATCTATGATATAATATTATCTATACTTATATTATAAAGAGGTAAAGTTTGTGACGTTGTAGGGGGTAATCTCAGGAACTATTTGTTCGATTTGAAAAATTCTTTCAGTACTATATAGCTCATTTATTGAGGAAGGTTATAGGCTATATATCATTACGTTAAGACTAATAGGAGCGGAACACCGATAAAGAATGTTTCAAAATCGGGGTTTTTTTTCCTCATGAGAGCTTCCGTTGCGTGTTAGCGTTAGCTCAAAGTAACGATTCCACGCGGACGAAGCTGGTTGGTACCAGCGACTTCGCCTACGTGGTCTAATATCTTATCAATCTATACTAATATTATAAAGAGGTAAAGTTTGTGACGTTGTGAGTTTGTGGGTTTGTGAGTTTGTGACGTTGTGGCGTTGTAAGGGGTAATCTCAGGAACTACTAGTCCGATTTGAATCATTCTTTCAGTGTTATATAGCTTATTCATCGAGAATGGTTATAGGCTTATATATCATGACGCTAAGGCCAGTAGGAGCGGAGCACAGATGAACAATGTTTCAACTGAGACTATTATTACTTCAGAGAACTATTACTACGCGGACAAAGTCGCGGGCAGGGGCTATAATCTATATACTAATATTATAAAGAGGTAAAGTTTGTGAGTTTGTGACGTTGTAGGGGGGTAATCTCAGGAACTACTAAACCAATTTCTTTTACTAATATAAATCCACGTTATTTATGAGTGTCATAGGCTATATATCATTACGCTAAGGGCAATATGAGCGGAGCTACAATGAAAAATGTTTTAAAATCGGGCTTTTTTTCCTTTTGAGTGCTTCTGCTGCGTCTTAGCCCAAAATAACTATTCCACGCGTGCGAAGTCGCGGGCAGAAGCTATTAACTAATTATATTATCTATAATCTATACTAATATTATAAAGAGGTAAAGTTTGTGAGGTTGTAGGGGATAATATCTGGGGAGTCGGAGAAAAATGGTCGAACGAAAACGTTTCTTACGAACGCTGCCTTTATTATGAGATATATATTATTGACTTCTAGAGAAAAGTTGTAGCTTGATAATGCCTATTACCGCCCAACGAAGTGGGCACGGGTCGGCTAGTGTATTTATATACAGAAGAAAAAACATAAATACACCACACCGCTTGCTCCACGGCAAGATAACGCACGTCATTTAAAGTGCAGTGCTTATAAAATGCATAGTATTTTAAAACTGTGGTAACTTTATATTAAACTGGCTATGCCTGTGACTTCGCCCGCGTGGAATTGAATGCAAAAAATAGTGATAAATTAAACTATTTGAGTGTACATTTGTAAATCTTGTACAATAGTTAGCCGTGTTACAGACACCTGATTATTTTTATATAAGATGTAGATCTTCGAAACGCTGTATTTAAAGTAATAAACGAACCGTTTGCTATCTGTAACACATGTAGGAAGATATAGATAATGTCATATTTTAGCGTAAGTAGTTTTAAGTTGTCATCTTTCTGTCTCTCCGACAATATACGTCTTGCAGTACGGTTGAGTTTCTTTGAGCTCCCTAAAATAGAACCTTTTGGACATTTATATCACTGGCGACGAGTTGGATACGCGACTTACGTTAGTGCAGTGTTGTGTAAGCGTTTCCTGGACTAATATTTACGTGTTTTGTGAATAATTTTTACGAAAAATAGCCGTCGGTACCGTAGGACATTTTGACCTTTTCAATGATAACTGGGATTTATATATTGATCAGCTCCAACAGTATTTTGTTGTCAACGATGTTAAGCAAGGACTAAAAGTGACTACATTAAATACGTTAACAGGGAGTGAGTGTTATGAACTTATGGTAAATTTGTGTGCACCCGACAAACCATCATGTAAATCTTATGAAGAACTATTGACAATTATGAAAAATCATTTGCAACCGCAACCTAGTAAGTTGGCAGAACGATTTAAGTTTCGGCAACGAATTCAAACCCGTGAAGAATATATAGCCGAATTTGTTTCGGTTTTAAAAAAGATGTCCAGGAATTGCGGATTCACGGCTGACAGTCTACAAGAAAATTTGCGGGTTCAATTTATTTGTGGGTTGAGAAACGAATTTACTAGACAACACCTCTTTACGGAAGACGACATTACTTTCGAAAAGGCGTTTAAACTGGCCGTGTCGAGCGAAGCAGCTGAAACGAACGCAGCGACGGTGGATGACTGCACTCGCGGGAGGAGTGGCAGTACATCGGTGCAGGCGGTGCATCAGCTGGCAGCATCGGCGGCGAGAAGGGAGCAATACAACATGCGAGCGGACCGACCGGGCACAGCGGCGGTGGCGCCGGAGCACGGTTATCGGCCGAGAATTGATGGTGGTGTAAGTAGCACAAGCGGAGCGGGTAGAAATAGAAAATCGGAGAGACAGAGACAGAGATGACAACTTAAAACTACATACGCTAAAATATGACATTATCTATATCTACCTACATATGTTACAATATCGACTTTTAACGCAAGTAAATTGTTCAGATAGTCTCATTTGGTAGAAAGTTTCACCGAATCGTTTTATATTCTATAAGAAATACTCGTTATAAACGGACCCTATATTACGCGTCACTAGTCTAAGTCAAGCCGCGCAAGCGCAATGCGTTTGGTCACACACACTATCATGTCATGACGGGTAATTATAAATTTACCTCCTGCCAAAAATACCGTTAACCGTTCCTAAAGAAGTCTTCACTTCAAAAACCAATCTTATGACCTTCATACTATACTAGCAGTTACTTTGGGCTAACGCTAACACGCAGCGAAAGCTCTCAAAGGGAAGAAAACCCTGATTTTGAAACATTCTTCATTGGTGCTCCGCTCCTATTATATAGCCTATATAATATAACCTATAACGTTCCTCGATAAATGAGCTATCTAACACTGACATAATTTTTCAAATCGGACCAGTAGTTCCAGAGATTAGCGCGTTCAACCACAAACAAACTCCAGCTTTATAATCTATCTATATATATATAAGAGATTCCCACCTATATATTGACTCATCACGATATCTCTGGAACCATAAGGCGTAACGACTTGAAATATGGTAGGAATATTCCTTTCGCCGAGTAGAGGTCAGTTAAGAACGGATTTTATGAAATTCCACCCACAAGGGGGGTTGCGGGGGGGTAATCAGGGCGGGACAACGTCAGCCGGGCCCGCTAGTATTAGTATATACGACGTTGTATTGGCAGAGATCTGCTTTGAAATGTCATTCCACTATCGTATATAATCCGTAGTAATTAACAAATGTGTATCGATTTACCATTTCATAATTGAATATCGAAGCTTGTTACTTACGTGTAGGTGTTTGAGAACGTACATGTGGTCTGGGAACGTGCTCGAGTAACGATGTCTCGGTTTGCTCCCGTTTCGATTGATGTAGTATGATTCATAGTGATTTTGAGAGAGCTTAAATTATCGTGTAACTGGAATATAGGTTTTTGATCTGCCTAGATTTGTCAGTACTATAAAGTTTCAATTAAACATCTTAATGTATAAACATCCGGTGTCATGATGTTTGTCCACGATGCACTTCGAAACTACTCGACTGATGTTTATAAAAGTTGGCATTTATGTAAAATTTGGTCCAGCTTGTGAGATAGGTTAATTTATATTTCGATTAATGGCTTCAATATTTTTAATTAATAATCACATGATCGTCAATGTTGTTTATTGTCATTAATTGTAAGTTCTACGGTCTCGAACAGATGGCGCTTTAAATTAGTTTGTCGGCAGAAAACTGTAGGGAAAACTTTTATCCATAGGCTCATAGATGGCGTCACGTTTAATTTTGAAATTAATTTATCATAATTTTAATTAAACATGTAATCCGGATCAGCTAGTAATATATATATATATATATATATATATATATATATATAAATTATGTATTATATTTTCTATTTTATACGTTTTTACTTATATTACTTATATATTAAGTATTAAAAAAATACGCACAAAGACGCGAGCAAAGTTAGTATGTATTAGATAAACAGGGATCAAATTTTATCTTCCTTAATAATTCACACGCAGCTTGGGTGTGAAATAAAAAAGTATCCCTATTCTAAAACCGTTCGATATTCGAATGGTCAAATTTTATCGTGAGCCAACTGTCGATTCTACGCTTTTAGATAACGGAAGCAGAATGGAAATGTCGCGCGACAGCTGTGACTATGCAAATACAACGGACTATTTGAATTTCGAATCGGTTATCTACCGGTTACTATGCCGTAATGCGTGCTTTGTTTTACCTGTAGTATCGTTTAATTTGCTTGAACCAATATTAAGAATAGAATACGTCAAGACCTCGGTAAGTCGAGCATATATGGATGGCAAGATAAAAATCGACTTAAAGAGCTTTTAACTGGATCCTTTTTATATGTAAATTTGTCGTACACAACTTTTGAGATAAATAATATATTCTTGCTACAGAAGTAATGTTTGAACTATAGACACTTCTAAAAAGTAGAAATTAATGGAGAAAAATTCTTTTAAGAAATTCAAAACTTTATTCTTTCTTCAAGTTAGAATAACCAAATACTGATAAATATATTCGAGATACAAACAAACATATTTTTTGGATTATATAAGGAGATATGTATTAAAATAGCTTAGCTGTACACCCCACTAATTATTTTGGCTTATCGAGGAATAAGATTTAATATAAAGATGGAATGGAAGAGAACAAAGGTTTCGTTCGAGTTGTCGAGGTTTTCGACTTACAGAGGTTCGATATATCGAGTTCCTACTTTATAATATTTTGTTGAAAGATAATATTACTGATGCTTTTATATTCTTACTTACTCGTATTTTTGCTATAAAAAGTATTTTGCAGTTTTTCAGGTCGCAGACAACCTCTACGCCAAATTTGATTGGGACCAAACTAAAAGTCAGGCGTAATAGTGAAAGGGTAAGAAACAAACTATGATATTAATGTAGATTTTACCTCTCACTGGCTGTGCCCGCGACTTTCTCCGCGTGAAATCTTATGTACAAAACAGCGATTAAGAAAGTCATCTGAATGTATTAAGTCCATTTACTTATCTACTTTTCTCTCGTACTTACGCCGCGTCCTCATTAAAATTACAATAACTTTTGATAAACCGAACCGATTTTAATGAAACAAAGACTAAATGTTACTCGTAGATATACTTTATGATTTTCTTTGAAAGGTTTTATCATGAACGCAGTACTTTAGCACTGATGCGAGTTCATACAAACGAACATACAGACGGACATTTTAAAAAATGATTGAAATGTATTTTATTACTTACTAGCGGGCCCGGCAGACGTTGTCCCACCCTGATTATAAAAAAACCCTAGAGAAAATATATACCAAAACGTTCCTCGTGAATCACTTTATCCACTGGTGAAAACCGCATAAAGAACCGTTCAGTAGTTTGTAACGCCCCCCGCCCTCTCTCCTCTCTCTTACACACCTCATCTCTCCCACTCTCTTCTATCCCTATATATATATCTCCCTATATAGCTATATTATATAGAGACCTATTCAAGCGCTACCAAACCCCTATCCTTTACCTTCAATACCTTTATCTTACCAGTTAAACATACCCTGGTTAAAACAATGTATTAACCCCTTATTATTATTATTATTACCATGATCATTTAGAAGCTAGGACCCTTTACGTTGTGAATTGAAACAAAGTTGTAGTAAGCAAGTTGTTTTAATCTGGTACTCAGAAAACATTACATAGATTAAATCCAGCATAATTAGAACTTTAGGAAACACATAACAACACATAATAAATTCAATCAATCAAAATCAAATAAATAAAATGTAAGTTAATCTCTATATATATAATACCGCATACATAATATGTTAAATTAATTCAAAGTACATCCTAATAATATTCATTAAAGTATATAGTTATTTGTATTAAACATGAGACTGTATGTATAGTGTATAAATGGTTTTTTTTTTCCCTGAAGGGGAAGAGGCCCCAACTTACTCAAGCCCACCTCTTTAGAAGCACTGTAATTTACAATGAATTTACAGCTAAACCCAACAATCAATATGGTGTGAAGGAATCATAGCAGCTTGTATAGTCAAAGTGCTAACACACCCACGAGATTGCAAATATTAATGCCTTTTAAATGGTAGACATAACCAGTAATTGAATTATATAATCACACTAGTTCCAAAAGGATAGTGGATAAGGTTTTGGTTGCAAGATGTGCAGAACTAAATCGGCACTAGCATTTATACTACAAAATAGTATTGTAGTGATTAATTTAGATTGGTAGTTGAACTTCTGATTGGTTCCAGTCACCATTACTTTATAATGTGCTAACCGAATCCCACACAGATAATTCTTTTACCAAGGTTGTTAGTATATAACAAACAATAAATTAAATAATGCTGTGCTGACTCTGCTCAGTACACATTCAAGCGATAGATGGATAGCAGTTGATTGTATAGGCATTAGGGCCATGTTTGTCCCTTTGCAAAACAACAATGCAAAATGTAAAGTGTAAATCAAACTCTACCACCGGTTCGGAAAGTTATCCAGTCATCGAGAAGAACCGGCAAGAAACTCGATTTGGTTTATCTTTTAGCAAAACAAATAGGTAATATATACATATTAATCTATGTATTCATTTATAATCCTACATTACTTGCATTATATTAGCCTATAGAGATCTCAACTTAATTATATATTTCCTTGGATCATAGGTTAACCTTTACACTCTATTGAAATATATTTAGCCTATTTTATAAGTAGTTGCTTAGATTTTCCAACATAATCAGACATATTTGTGGAATGGTATATCCATATATACTTAACTGAAGTTCCCAGAATTGAAATTCTATAGTGAATCTTTAATAATATAAATGTTCTATGTAACAATTATTGATTTTAACTGAAATGTCTGTAAAGAGTATAGCGTGGAGTTGTGACAATCTTAAAGAAGTCCTCCATAACTCTCAGCAGAATCCAGTTCATATTCTTTTGAATTATATACACAAGAGGATGCTGAGTTAAGTTACGTTAAGGGTTTGCACCCGACTACACCAGGCAGAGGTTCCATGAGAGCCGATCATGTCAGACGAAAGACGGCTACCGGATCGTACTTTGGTAAAGATGCATGTTGGGGCCGCCGCCTGTCAATATGGCGACACCTCTCGCCCTCGTACGTCACCGGCCCGCGGTTAGGCGGGGTGAGGTGGAAATGAGGAGAGACGTGAGGCGAGGCGACGTTCCCCGGCGGTGGGCGGGCGTAGTACTCTCGAAGGTGGTAGCGAGAGCGCCGGTAGCCCGCCTCGGTGACGACAGTCGGATGCCGGTGATGTCTTGAAAGGGCATCGATGATGTGCAATGTGATGCACGAGCCAGCCGATGAAGGTCGTAGATTTTGAAGCGGAGGTCGGGATGATCGCAAGAAAATACCGTGGTTCTCGTATAATGAACGCGCCCCCGAGCCAACAGAGCACTACTACCGACGATGTAGACTTCTCGATGTTACTATTCAATGTTATCTCAATGAGATGTACAATCAGACTACTCGATGTTATTGCGATGACTTGTGCACGCAAACTATCTCGATGTTATTGCGATGACTTGTGCAAGCAAACTACTCGATGTTATTGCGATGACTTGTGCAAGCAAACTACCCGATGTTATTGCGATGACTTGTGCAAGCAAACTACTCGATGTTATTGCGATGACTTGTGCAAGCAAACTACGCGATGTTATTGCGATGACTTGTGCAATCGAACTACTCGATGTTATTGCGATGACTTGTGAATCAGACTACTCGATGTTATTGCGATGACTTGTGAATCAGACTACCTCGATGTTATCTCAATAAGATGTACAAGCAAACTATCTCGATGTTATTGCAATGACTTGTGCAAGCAAACTATCTCGATGTTATTGCGATGACTTGTGCAATCAAACTACTCGTTGTTATCTCAATAATATGTACAAGCAAACTACGCGATGTTATTGCGATGACTTGTGCAAGCAAACTACTCGTTGTTATCTCAATAATATGTACAAGCAAACTACGCGATGTTATTGCGATGACTTGTGCAATCGAACTACTCGATGTTATTGCGATGACTTGTTGAATCAGACTACGATCTAGTACCGCACGGACCGTGCTTATAAGCAAAATCGGGCCGGCGACTATCGCGGCGACTAACGGTATCCCGTTAGACGTCGTGGCTCTATTTGTTGGCTCGGATATCGCGTTCCTATTTATTTATCATATTTATCATATTTTTACATATAAAATGTCTATAATATCAATTTCTTATTATCTATTTGCATGCAATCTATATTCTAAAATTTACATCTTATATCTATCTTACATATGAATAAAGTTATCTCTATATTAAGCGCCGTTTCGAACTAAACTCTATATTCTATTCTATAATTCTATATAACTCTATAATAATCTTATTACATAAACCTTAACTTATATTCATATGTAAATCTATTTTCAGTGTGTTAAAATTTACATCGATCTGTATAGGGTGACATAATTAATCTCTATATATATTCACATTCACATTCACTCGATATTCAATGTTACATATCGTTACGTTATGTTCGCCAGTTATATATATATATATATATATATATATATATATTCCCTGTCATAATATTAATTCCATTCATATTTTATTTTAAAACGATACATAATAAAATTAGAAATTTCTGTTTACAACGCCGTTGCGTGAGAAATTACTGTAAAGCCATAAAGTCCCGTTCGACTTGCAACTTTCAACTATTGTTTGTACAATTACCATAAAATAAAATATATTATTTTATTGGGCTCGTTCGGGTACCGTAACGTCATAACGAATATTATTCGGCGGACCCTATTCAAGTATATTGCTTGAGCAATAACCATTTAACAGAAAATATATTATTTTGCTTTATTCAAAGGCAAAATCCACCGCCTAGTCTCTGGGAATTTTACAAAGGTAAGCCGGTATATGGCTGGAGTCATTGTTCATAAAATTACTAAAAACCCTGAGATCGAAGACGTCCGTTATGAGGAACCGTTGTAATATTTTATGCACCTCTATAACCATTACGTTTGTCTATATTAAATTATACAATCTTCCATATTTGCCGTTCTATATGATCGTATAATTCTTGCTATGTAACGTATACTTCAATAGTATATAACGTGTGTAACTCTATCATATTCTCTCTACGAATGTTTCCATGCACACACGCTATATATTCCATACGGCATAACTTAATCTCATCTATCATGTAATTCCCTACTTAATGCGAATGTAATCTATAAGTCACCCTATACTAACACACATAATTCTATACAATCCGTAATTCAATAATTCTATGCATGCATCTACATATCCATAATTCAATCCCTATTACTATAAATATCACATCTATAATTCCATGTTCAATAACTCAATACACCCATAACATACCTAAAATTCTATATCCAATTTATATCTCTATTCTATCATACTCGTATGAATTAAATCTAACAAAGTCTATATTAAATGTCAATAAACTATATCTATGCTCTCTATAAAATATCACTAAATCTACGTATAAATCTATGTACTACTTATCGTGTGCGTCGCCAACATCCTCCCCCTCGTGCGCAGCACCAACTCCATGTCCTGGCGACGCCGATGCATCTCCTCGCTCCGATGGTGTCACAGCAGGCTCGTCTGGTCTGTCGTCCATTGCTGCATGCATGGCTTGTCTTCTTGGTGGCAGCTTCCGTACGGTGGCTTCCTCTAGTATGGCGTGCCGTCCACATCGATCCGCCATACTATTCAAGAATTTCGTCATCGTGTTGAGATCAGGATCTTCTCCATCCATCTTGTCCGCGGTGTAGTCGTACCAACGGAACTTCAATATAGTTGGCATCTTATCTGTGATGCTCTTCAATATTTCGGGCGACTGTAGATATTGCGGTTTTCGCAGCCCTCTTATTGCTGCGACGGTGTTATTTATGCAGCTTGCCAGCATGCATATATCGTATGCAGAATCGCTGATTACTGGCAGTCTCCTTATTTTGTTCAGTTCTGCCAGAATCAGGGCATCCGCTCTTCCATATGACCGTCGCAGCGCCTCCATGATCTCCTCGGGTGTACTCTCCGAGAACAGCAGGCTGCGAACTCCCTCTCGTGCCTCTCCCTTCAGTGCTCTTCTCAGTCGCGCCATGTTCTGCACGTCTGAGAAGAGCGGAGCGGTGTCATCGTAGACGGCCTCGAAGGCCACCCACTCTCTGCAGTCCCCTTCGAATGGTGGTAGCTGATGCACATGATCAGGTTGTGGCATCATTCCCTGGTGTGCAGTCTTCATCGCCTCAGCTATGGCTTGGGCTAGGCTTCTATGTTCATGACTCCTTCCATGTTGACCATCAGCTTCGGTGGTGGGGGCAGGAGTATTCTGTGTACACCGAACGACCTCTATGTGTTCAGTGTCTCTCTTGCTCTTGGCCTCCGTGCGTCCCGCCGAATCCCGGATCCAGTCCCTGACCTGGTTCTCCGGATCTGCTGGCTCCTCGATAACGGAGTCATCATCTTCTTCCTCGATGTCGGCTTGTATTATTTCCAAGCGTAGCCTAGCTGCCACTGTCGCCGCTTGTGCTTCCCGAAGCTCCTTCTCAGCCAATGCTGTACGGGCCTCCAGCTCCTGTCGCCTCTTCTGCGACTTCGTGGATGCAGGCCTGTGTCTCCTCAATGTGGATGCTACGGTGACTTGCGTTGTTTCTGTTGCTGAGGTATCGTACGTCTCTGTAGAGCTGCTTTGTTGTACGGCCTCTGTTTCAACTAGCTGTTCGCTCTGTGATTCCTTCTGGCTCCTGGTAACCGGCATCTTGATTGCTGCGAAGATCCGGCTCTCGAAGGACCAGCTGTTGGGGCCGCCGCCTGTCAATATGGCGACACCTCTCGCCCTCGTACGTCACCGGCCCGCGGTTAGGCGGGGTGAGGTGGAAATGAGGAGAGACGTGAGGCGAGGCGACGTTCCCCGGCGGTGGGCGGGCGTAGTACTCTCGAAGGTGGTAGCGAGAGCGCCGGTAGCCCGCCTCGGTGACGACAGTCGGATGCCGGTGATGTCTTGAAGGGGCCTCGATGATGTGCAATGTGATGCACGAGCCAGCCGATGAAGGTGGTAGATTTTGAAGCGGAGGTCGGGGTGGTCGCAAGAAAATACCGTGGTTCTCGTATAATGAACGCGCCCCCGAGCCAACAGAGCACTACTACCGACGATGTAGACTTCTCGATGTTACTATTCAATGTTATCTCAATGAGATGTACAATCAGACTACTCGATGTTATTGCGATGACTTGTGCACGCAAACTGTCTCGATGTTATTGCGATGACTTGTGCAAGCAAACTACTCGATGTTATTGCGATGACTTGTGCAAGCAAACTACGCGATGTTATTGCGATGACTTGTGCAAGCAAACTACTCGATGTTATTGCGATGACTTGTGCAAGCAAACTACGCGATGTTATTGCGATGACTTGTACAAGCAAACTATCTCGATGTTATTGCGATGACTTGTGCAAGCAAACTATCTCGATGTTATTGCGATGACTTGTGCAATCAAACTACTCGTTGTTATCTCAATAATATGTACAAGCAAACTACGCGATGTTATTGCGATGACTTGTGCAAGCAAACTACTCGTTGTTATCTCAATAATATGTACAAGCAAACTACGCGATGTTATTGCGATGACTTGTGCAATCGAACTACTCGATGTTATTGCGATGACTTGTTGAATCAGACTACGATCTAGTACCGCACGGACCGTGCTTATAAGCAAAATCGGGCCGGCGACTATCGCGGCGACTAACGGTATCCCGTTAGACGTCGTGGCTCTATTTGTTGGCTCGGATATCGCGTTCCTATTTATTTATCATATTTATCATATTTTTACATATAAAATGTCTATAATATCAATTTCTTATTATCTATTTGCATGCAATCTATATTCTAAAATTTACATCTTATATCTATCTTACATATGAATAAAGTTATCTCTATATTAAGCGCCGTTTCGAACTAAACTCTATATTCTATTCTATAATTCTATATAACTCTATAATAATCTTATTACATAAACCTTAACTTATATTCATATGTAAATCTATTTTCAGTGTGTTAAAATTTACATCGATCTGTATAGGGTGACATAATTAATCTCTATATATATTCACATTCACATTCACTCGATATTCAATGTTACATATCGTTACGTTATGTTCGCCAGTTATATATATATATATATATATATATATATATTCCTTGTCATAATATTAATTCCATTCATATTTTATTTTAAAACGATACATAATAAAATTAGAAATTTCTGTTTACAACGCCGTTGCGTGAGAAATTACTGTAAAGCCATAAAGTCCCGTTCGACTTGCAACTTTCAACTATTGTTTGTACAATTACCATAAAATAAAATATATTATTTTATTGGGCTCGTTCGGGTACCGTAACGTCATAACGAATATTATTCGGCGGACCCTATTCAAGTATATTGCTTGAGCAATAACCATTTAACAGAAAATATATTATTTTGCTTTATTCAAAGGCAAAATCCACCGCCTAGTCTCTGGGAATTTTACAAAGGTAAGCCGGTATATGGCTGGAGTCATTGTTCATAAAATTACTAAAAACCCTGAGATCGAAGACGTCCGTTATGAGGAACCGTTGTAATATTTTATGCACCTCTATAACCATTACGTTTGTCTATATTAAATTATACAATCTTCCATATTTGCCGTTCTATATGATCGTATAATTCTTGCTATGTAACGTATACTTCAATAGTATATAACGTGTGTAACTCTATCATATTCTCTCTACGAATGTTTCCATGCACACACGCTATATATTCCATACGGCATAACTTAATCTCATCTATCATGTAATTCCCTACTTAATGCGAATGTAATCTATAAGTCACCCTATACTAACACACATAATTCTATACAATCCGTAATTCAATAATTCTATGCATGCATCTACATATCCATAATTCAATCCCTATTACTATAAATATCACATCTATAATTCCATGTTCAATAACTCAATACACCCATAACATACCTAAAATTCTATATCCAATTTATATCTCTATTCTATCATACTCGTATGAATTAAATCTAACAAAGTCTATATTAAATGTCAATAAACTATATCTATGCTCTCTATAAAATATCACTAAATCTACGTATAAATCTATGTACTACTTATCGTGTGCGTCGCCAACAATGCACTATGCTTCAAAAACCCAAACCATTCCCCGGGTCAAGGCTAACGTATCGCTGACAACGGCCCTATTACACCTCAGGCATACAGTAACCTCCTCGCTACCCAGCAAAACGATTTACTTGATAGAGAAAGAGAGTTAAAGACCGCCGAAACGTATATGCTTTAGGTGCACCTCACATCAACGCCTACTGGGACTCCCTATAATAAAACACTGCTTATGAAGTGGAATCGCATCAGTTTAAGGAATTATTTGTTAAGTAACTTATAGTGTCACAGATTTACCAGTGCCAACCTTCTTCCTTCTCAAACTACCTCATTCTGATAGGATCAGAACTACAATAGCTTAGCTCATGTTTAGTAATGTGTCTTTGGTTGAGTTCTATTGATAGAGACTATTATTTGAGGTTTAGAAATGAAATTAATGAGTAATACATATTAGAATTACTTGTATAGATCCTGACCTATTTAACAGCTCATATTCTTCATCAATACTTTACTTATCTAACTTTGAAGTTTATAGTTATGCTTGTAATATATTTAAGTAACTTTATAAAATGATATACAACCAATTTAGTGGAGTACAATTATTGTTCAGTACCTGATTGAGGTATTAAAATCTTTACACATATTAATGACATCAAATGCATATAGACACTTATCTGACTTCTATAGAATTCAACCTTCCTTAATAAATATTGAGTAACTTACTATTTGATGTAACAATTATTGATATTAATTAAAATGTCTGTGAGTTAGTGCAGTGTAGGATTTTTATATTCTTAGTGGAATCTAGTTCACATTCTTACATATAACAGACAAATTACTGGCTATGATGCTTAACACAACGATACATACTTCACCTCCAAGTAATACGCCGTAATTTACGATCTAAATGTCTAAATACAAATTGCAACATAATCACTATAATGACGCTAATTCAATCACTAATCCGCGGAATTCTTTCTAGAAGAACCCTATCTCGGATTTCACAACTAAACTGTCCGCAATTTTGGGTTTTTTTATCACCCAACACTATACTTTTTACTGTGAGATCTCCCGGACACACAACGAAACTCACGCGCACTACGTCAAGAAGCACTAATCACCCCGATGCTACCTAATTCTCAAGCACTGGATAAATCCAGGAGCTTCCTGACTAATATTGCATAATTCGAGACACTTTTCCGGTACTGTACGATGTATAATTTCACTTTTCAGGTTAGAACTTTCTAAATATATGAAATAACTATTAATTCAATAAAACTTTGTATTTCTTTGTTTCCGTATTCCTTTGTTCTCAAAGCAAACTGGTATTACGACCGCTAAATCCCTACTTTTCACAGAGACAATCTTGCGCACGTATTCACAAACGAAGTTACTCGGACTATCCATCTCGAATCGCCGTTAAAAATCCTTATATACCTTCCTATTGTCCTCCCAACCTCCCTTACTTTTTTTTTTCTCGAAATGACTACACTATTGGCCTTTTTAGAGGCCTCTACAGCTTCACCGGACTACTAAGGCGAGCGCTTAAGGCACTCAGCATTTGATCTGCTTATTCCACGGAATGCCGGCTCCGTATAACCTGATGGGTTCTAGTTTGCGCTCGTAATTGCGGCATATGGGGTCGAAAAATATCGCAGCGCTTTTGTCGGGATTAACTTTTATACGCCATCGAAGAAACCAGTCACCGAGTGTGCTAACGGCTTCTTCGATGCGTGTCCTAAGTCGTATCGGAAACCAATCGGAAGCGTAGATGACTGTGTCGTCAGCATAGCAACCTACCTCTACCCCCGGGAGCCGAGGTAGGTCGCTGACGAACAGATTGAAGAGGGAGGGTGCCAGAATGGACCCTTGGGGCACGCCTGAGCGTATGGGGTGGGGTGAAGACACTTCACCTTCCACTCTGTAGCGGAAAGTCCTATCTGATAAATAATCGCGGATTAAATGTACTAATCTATCGGGGAGTACCCCCCTTACTGACATTGCGTCCCCTATGTACGTCAGAAAAATCAGGCTTTCTCTCTCTATTCCTTTGTTACTTTCGTCTATTTTATTCCTATCTCGCTCTAATGCTTTTTTTTCCAGACGTACTTCCATACTAGACGTGGTGGTCGTGTGTAGATACCTTTTTCTATATCTGTCCTTTTCTAATCCTTTGGGTTTTATCTCCATTTCTTTCTAATTTCTTAATTCCAATCTCAATTCTATACTTTTCACATTGCGTTACACACATACTACAGTTTTAAAATTCTCTGCCACGCCTTTTGTCAGGGTTCCTTAGTCGTTAATAGAACACTTTAAATTTTCCTTATGGTTCAGTACTTAATTAAATATTAATATTCAAAATTATTTTATTTATGATGAATGTTAGCATTTATTCAGAATCCTATTCAATATTCTAAAATACTTAACAATTTTTTGTTTCCCTTGTTTTTTTTTTGTATTCCTAATTAGATCCATTACATGATATAGATGGTGTTAATTGTATCAATATTTTTTCCCATAATTTGCCCAGTTGGGTTCGTTACAAGTTTTTGAGTTTATCGCGAACAGACAGACAGACAGACGCGGTAGTGGACTTTGTTTTATACTATGTAATGATTCCTTGAGACCTGCAACAATTATTTTTTTTACAAAAGTCTAAAATGTACATACACGTGAAACTTACATTCTTATTATATGTATAGATGATTTTAAATATATCTCATATAATTGAATAACCTTAAAGCTTTTTCATAAGGCCACAGTACCTAAATTAGTTACTTCCAATGGAGCGTAAATTGCAGCGTCAAAACTCATAGAAATTGCTGCGCAGTGTGTTGAAAACACACCCTAAATTGAATCAGAAAAGTTTTATATGCGTACATACGACGTGAAGTCAACATTTTACCGTTTTTTTTTCGAACTGACTACGCTATTGACTTAGCAAGGTCTTAACAGCTTCACCGGACTACTAAGGCGAGCGCTTAAGGCACTCAGCCGATAAAAATTTTACCGGCGATCTGTTTACTTGTTATAGTATTATTTGGTGTGCCCGCGACTCTGTGGAAACCTTACCGCGTGGTAACTTATGTAAAAAAACAGTGACTAATAAAATTGTCTGAATGTATTAACTCCATTTACTTATTTACTTTCTCTCGTACTTAAGTCATATCGTCATTAAAATTACAATAACTTTTGATGGAGTGGACCGATTTTAATAAAACAAAGGCCAAGCTACTGTCGAAGATATGCTTTATGGTGTGGGTTTATTATGAACCCAGCAACTTTAGCAGTGCCTGCATCAATTTTTTTCACGAAACTCGAAAAAGTACAGACAAGTCAGATTTACATTCTTATTATATGTATAGACTAGCTGTGCCCGCGACGTCGTCCACGTGGAACCTGATGTACAAAACAAGGACTAATAACGTCATCTGAACTTTACGTATTTAATCCATTTGCTTATCTACTTTTTCTCGTACTTAACTCCGTCGTCATTAAAATTACCAAAACTTTTGATAGAGTGGACCGATTTTAATAAAACAAAGGCTAAGTTACTGTCGAAGATATGCTTTACGATTTTCTTGGTGTGGTTTTATTATGAACCCAGTTCTTTAGCAGCGATGCGTGTTTATACAAACAGACAAGCAGACAGATATTTATAAAAATGATTAAAATGTATTTTATTACTTATTTCTAGATATAGCAACAATTTTTTTCACGAAGCTCGTAAAAGTACAGACACATCAGATTTACATTCTTAATATATGTATATAGATAGATAGATTATATAATTTACGGGAACCTAATAGTTTGTATTTATATTAGAACTGTAAAGAAAATATCTGCAGGGCTGAATGAGAAAAACTGGCTAAGTCACATTTACAAAACTTTACAGGATAGCCAATTTAAATTTTGAAAGTATGTTATGGTGAACTTAAAACCATTACATAGTATAAAACAAAGTCCTCTGCCACGTCTGTCTGTCTGTTCGCGATAATCTCAAAAACTACTGGACGGATTTTCACGCGGTTTTCACCAGTATGTAAACTAATTCATGGTGAAGCGACTTAAGTATAAGAGAAAAGTAGATAGTAATTTGACTTAATACAGATGCCTTTATTAGTCACTGTTTTTGCGTAAGGTTCAACGTGGACTAAGTCGCAAGAATAGCTAGTAATATATGAATCAAAAATATAAAGCACTCTGTGATGCCGAATCCAAGCGACGCTTTGTTGTGTGTGGTCCCTTTATTCTTGGGTTGCGAGTGTACAAAAATATATTTCTTCCAGAAACACTACACATTCCTATTTGTAATTGATGTTAAGGTGTTCTTTACATCGTTCGCTTTAAACGGTAAGCAGAACGGCACTTACGTAATGTATTTATTCATTATTATGCAGCAACTTTATCAATTAATATAATTTATGATCATATGGTCTTGGTAGTTTAGTGGTTTGACCAATGAAATATGAATCTGAAGTCCACAGGTTCGAACGCAGGCAAGTACCAACGAATTACTCGGAATTCGCGTATATTTACTAATTTAAATTGGTAACACTAACGCCTTACGGTGAAGGTAAACATCGAACATCTGAAGCTGAGAAATGTTTTTGTACCACTGTACTGTATGTACACTTATACTTGCGAATACTTTTTTTTCTCGAACTGACAACGCTATTGACCTAGCAAGGTCTTAACAGCTTTACCGGACTACATCGCGAATACGTTGTGGGCTGGCGTGGTGATTATGCGAAAGAGGGCCTATGACCCTGTAATGCGTCTCTTACATGTCGATAATGATGGTGATATTTTAATTCAACACTATTCAGTTTCATAATAAAATCCCCTTAAATAATATAAATAAACGTTCGCAAACACGACGTGTTTAAGACAAACAACTGAAGTTTTTAGTTAGCTAATTAATTCCGTAGCACGCTGTTAACTTAGCCGCTTTAAGATGCTTGTTGTAGAGTACGCGAATGTATGCAGGAGGTAAACAACAACTCTAAATTTATTGCACGGTTAAAAGGCTTAAGTACAAGAATGATCAAGACAAGGCTCTCGAGTAACAGTTTATTATTTTTTTAACTAGTTAAACTAGCCATTACCCGCGGTTTTCATTACACAAACAAGAGTTCATGTCTTTCTGCATACAAAATTTTATGATGATCGGTTAAGTGGGTAAGATATGAAAGAGTGACAAACAAACAACAAAACTCACATTCGCATTTATAATACTGACTAGCTGTAATCCGTCCGCGTGGAACCTAATGTAAAAAAACAGTGCTTAAAAATCGTCAGAATGTATTAAGTCCATTTATTTATCTCTTGTACTTAAGTCACGTCGTCATTAAAATTACAATAACTTTTGATAGAGTAGAGCGATTTTAATAAAACTAAGACTAAATGTTACTCATGCCTTATGATTTTCTTGGTAAGCTTTTATCGTGAACGCAGTACTTTAGTAGTGATGCGAGTTCAAAGAAACAGATAGACATTTCTAAAAATGATTAAAAATATATTTTATTACTTATTCCAAGACACCTACAATGATTTATTTGACAAAAATCTTTTTTTCTATATCATACGAGGCAAACGAACAGGTGGGTCAACCGATGTCAAGCGATCACCACCGTCCACAGACACTTGCAACACTAGAGGAGTCGCAAGTACGCCGCCAGCCTGTGTTGGGGGGGGAGGGAGGAGTGGGAGAGGGGAAGGGGGAAGGGAAGTGAGCCTCCGGCGCTCTCACTGACCGAATGAAACGCAACAATGCAAGCACTGTTACTTCACGTCGGTTTTCTGTGAGAGGGTGGTACTACCCCGGGCGAGCCAACCCATTCATGCTGCAACCAGTAATAGCTTCAGCGTGGCTCTACCACCTACCACCACCTAAAAAAGCACAGACACGTTAGATTTACATTCTTATTATATGTATTATAGGTTAAGGTACTCTGGCTGAGAGATTTTTCTGCCAGGAATGTGAAGTCTACATATGGTAATCAAAGACATTGATCTAAAGTAGTTTTGTATAGAGTCAGAATTTCTTAAGCGGGCCACTAAAAATCGACTATTCGATTTTGATATATTTATGAGCATATTTTGGTAGCTTTATAGGTTGAAAGTAATACCTTAAAATGATTTTTGAAAATTTCAATTTTTCAAAAATTTATGACCGAGTAAAAATTTCGAGTACTTTTTTTTTTAATTAAAATATATCAGTGAATAATTGCTGGATTTTAATGAAACTCGGTTTGTATGCTAAGGAATAGCAGATGAATAGAACAAAAATAATTTACGTAAAAAAAAAAAATTGTTTATAATTAATTCGTTTCATAATAAACAAATCGTAATTTAACTAACTTCTCGGTGTTGTAGAAAAAATTTTTTATAAAAATATTCGTTGAACTATTAACTAAATGATGGCACAAGAATATTTTAGTGCTCTCTTACCAGGAAAAAGATATGAACGATTGAATCTGGTAGACAGCGGCCGAGGCGGACGTGCTACGCCGAGCGCTACTCCTATGCCGAGCTTCCGAACATACTTCTACCTTCTGCAATTTTCCAGGCTAAATAAAACTTTAAAAATAAATGACATTATTAAATATTTATTAAAATTTAGAACTTATTTCTTTACAGATTTTTTAACTTTCATGGCAGAACTTTCGCAATAATTTGAAATAATTTTTAATTTTCTATCTCTTGGATTTTAAGTAGACGCAAAAACAAATGACAAACGCAACTTCAATATTATTATTATTATTCATTCCCGTACATTTCATTCGTTCAAGCCATGTAAAAGTAATTCCCTTGAGTGTAAAATTATTTCAAATTATTGCAAAAGTTCTGTCATGAAAGTTACAAAATCTGTAAAGGAATAAATTCTAAATTTTAATAAATATTTAATAATGTCATTTATTTTTAAAGTTTTATTTAGCCTGGAAAATTGCAGAAGGTAGAAGTATGTTCGGAAGCTCGGCATAGGAGTAGCGCTCGGCGTAGCACGTCCGCCTCGGCCGCTGTCTACCAGATTCAATCGTTCATATCTTTTTCCTGGTAAGAGAGCACTAAAATATTCTTGTGCCATCATTTAGTTAATAGTTCAACGAATATTTTTATAAAAAAAAAAATTTTCTACAACACCGAGAAGTTAGTTAAATTACCATTTGTTTATTATGAAACGAATTAATTATAAACAATTTTTTCTTTTTTTACGTAAATTATTTTTGTTCTATTCATCTGCTATTCCTTAGCACACAAACCGAGTTTCATTAAAATCCAGCAATTATTCACTGATATATTTTAATTTAAAAAAAAGTACTCGAAATTTTTACTCGATCATAAATTTTTTAAAAATTGAAATTTTCAAAAATCATTTTAGGATATTACTTTCAACCTATAGAGCTACCAAAATATGCTCATAGATATATCAAAATCGAATAGTCGATTTTTAGTGGCCCGCTTAAGAAATTCTGACTCATATCAATGATTTCAATAAAAGTGAGAGGAACACTCTGGAAACGTGACGTCATTACTCAAAAGCGTTGCCAATTTTGTGATGGGCTATTTTTAGAAACCCATTGTACGAGTATTTAATTGCTGCGGTCGATGAGTTATTCTTTGATTAATTATTTGTGTTAAGTACTTATGTATGCTGTCATCATATAAATAAATTATTAAAATTACGTAATAGTTGTTAATAAATTTTGTTCGACTCCGTTTAGGATGAAACGTCCAACCTAAAGTCTCAAACATTAAATAATGTCTAGAAGGGTGTGCTTTATTGATATAAGGGCGAGGTATAAAAGGGTTATTTTTAAACACTTATTTAATAAATAAATTGGACGAAGATTTTCTTAGAGTGAGGTTTTATTATACTATACATTAGTTTAACTATAGATTACCTCAGTTGTATCGTATTTTATGTGAAACTGGATGAAAGGACGTAGTCACTGTATGAGGCTGGATGGCTACCACAACATACCGGATGTAACACGCGCTACCACAGTAACACAGCACACATAACAGATAAACACTAAACCAATGTACATGATTATTGAAGTGAAACTTCTTTATCGACGTAGGGAGGAATTTTAGAGCATGTAAAAACGTATGTAACGTTTTTCGGTTACGCGCCATCTTAATTCCTGTACATTTTCCGTTACGCGCCATGTTTATTTCTAAAGGTGCACTCACAATGGTCAGATTCCGATTTTTTTTTTTCTAAAGGTGCGCTCACAATGATCAGATTCCGTTTTTTTGAAGTGAAACTTCTTTATCGACGTAGGGAGGAATTTTAGAGCATGTAAAAACGTATGTAACGTTTTTCGGTTACGCGCCATCTTAATTTCTGTACATTTTTCCGTTACGCGCCATGTTTATTTCTAAAGGTGCGCTCACAATGCTCAGATTCAGTTATTTTTTTCTAAAGGTGCGCTCACAATGATCAGATTCAGTTTTTTTTTTCTGTAAAGTTGTAAATATAGTAGATCATTTTTCGAAAAATGATGTCATAAAGAAGTTTCACTTCTTACGTGTGTACACTGATACACGCACGTTTTTTTTTATAAACTGTAGTTTTATCCTTTAGTCAGGTTTTTCCTCGTTCAAATCGTTAAAAACACAAACGAGCAAACTTTACTGCAGTAATGTCTCCTATAACATTGAGATGAAATATATGTGAAGTCAATTTATTCGTCGAACGCATTCTAAGCATGACCATATATGTCATTCTATTTAAGGCGCGCGCTTACTCTCGCAACTTTAATTCTAGCCGCGGTAAAAACGCAATAGTAACGTAAATTCTCAAAACAATGAATCGGGTATGATTAGAAATATTATTATCGAATAATTATATCTTTCAAATCGAGGAACATTTTTTAATCACAATGAATTATATTATATTGACAGCGACAGGAATTAACCTAAAAGTATGAAAAAGGAGTTTTTGGCGGGATTTTGGTCTGTCATGTAGTTGGATTATATAAATTTTATTCATAATCTTGTGTTACTTGACTCTATATTGTGTAAAATTGGTGGTGTTTTATGTAAAATAGTTTATTTATTGTGCATAAGTGAAGTGAATGGAAAATAATACCACGGACCATGAATTCTGAGATGCCACAAAAACTCCATGGGAAGTTCTAACAAGATGGCCACCATCTTGTTAATTCATTGAAATTATATCAAGAAACTTGTAATATCGATACTCACTTGACAATGGCAGTAATAGTCTACTAGAAGACTGGTTGCCAAAAATGGAATGGAAGAAGAACTTGTAATACTATTAACTACTCGACAATGGCAGTAATAACCTAAAAGATTGGTTGCCAAAAATAAAGTAACAAAAAAAGTATGAAAAAGATCCGCACTGGATTCTTTTAAGAATGATGAACTTTCTCAGACGCTTAATAGTTAAGATGATTTCTAAAATAGTTTAAACATATAAACGTAACCTCAGATTTTATACGCAACACTGTAGATGAGTGTACATCTTATTCTCACGCACGCGTAACCTTCTCGGACGCCGCCGTGAGAGAAGGATCCCTCGTTAGTTAGTTCCCGCACACATCGCAGTTCTCAGTGATATCTCGAGCCGAGGTCGTCCCCGGATGGAGCCCCCGAGATAGCACTTTCGCGATACAGTGACTCACCTACATCACTTGCACTCACACATGAGATCAACTCTCAACACACGTGCACATATATACACATGGTTGACGGGTTTGTTTTTTTTCCCTTTTTCGAGCTGAATCGAATAGTTTAGCTCGTTTCATTCAGATATACACGTACGCATTTGTGAATCATGCAATCTCGATTGTATGATTCACAAATGAATATATGTATGAATAGCTAGAATAGTTTAGCTAGGTCAGACGCGAATTTCTCAGGTAACAGCCCAAGCCGAGGTGTGCCGAGCACCCTTGTGTATGTTACCTAAAAACCAAATCGGCTGAGTGCCTTAAGCGCTCGCCTTAGTAGTCCGGTGAAGCTGTAAAGACCTTGCCAGGTCAATAGCATAGTCAGTTCGAAAAAAAAAAAAAACATCTTATTCTCCCCGCCACCGCGCTCGTTTTTTTGGTCAAATCAATTAGTGCGTGCTATTTGGTCAATTCAAATCAGCGCGCGCTTACCCGGTTTCCTGTAACACTTTTCTGTCCCTTTTCTAAAAACATTCCCGCAAAAAATATCAAGTAACCGAGAGAAAACATGCTAAACATCAAAAGTTGATACAAAGTAACTAATAGTACTTATCTAAACTTATATTAAATACCAGGTGCCCGATTCTCATGGGTGTGCTTACAAACAAACTCATATAAAAACTTGTTTTTACAGTAATAACATGTAACGAAGTAAAACTGAACTGGTCTTTAGATCTAAAGATAACATTATTTCATTGTTTTGAATTATAACTTCTACCGGCAGTCCTTATGACTGCCTCGACTTTTTTTTTATATTGTTTATATTCATTGATATACAAAAACCCAAGACGCACACTTAACGTCTCACAGCCGGCACACAAAAATGAGTGCATAATTTTGGATTATGCACTCATTTCAAATAGTCTCGCGTCGCTAGCGTCCTTGTAAAAATAACTTTAAATAATTCCGGTAAGGTTGAATTTGCAAAATCATAAGTTTATCGCACAACTATAACCACGTATGTATATTGGGTAGTTGTTGCGGCCGGTTTTGAGCGCTACCTTTATTCGAGACTGTGCGTCTTGAGTTTTTATATGTCAATGTTTAGATTACTAATATCTCGCTCTTTCTAATACTAGTTTTCAAATTAACATATTTAAGTTCACATCTCTGTTACAGTGAGGCGTGGTAGCGGCTAATCAATTGCAGGCGGAAGCGAAAAATAACGTCCTCTATAATGTTTAGTAAATATATATGTCTGTCTATACTTAACGTATAGATGTATGTATATCTTAGTACGAGAAACTTATTACTGAAGTGAATTTTGGATTAAAAACTCAAATCTTTTATTACGGAAGTTAGTCACAAATGTTCCTAAAAGTAGTTTAACGATAAGACTCTTATAACGATAATAATTCATTTTTATAGAGCTGAAAATCGTTAAAAAGTCATATAAATTATCAGAACTTACTTCCTCAAGGCTTAGATTCGTTTTGGAGAAGTTATTTTAATTTCAGAAAGCGGAATCTAGATATTCGTGATTATTTTTGAATCCAGTTGTCTCTGAATATTCGATCTAATTCCTATCTTTTCTTGTTAAACACTAAGTTATTCTCGAGGATATGCTGTATCGTTTTCTTGGTGACGTTTTATCGTAAACCTAGTACTTTCATACAAACAGACAGACATTTCTAAAAAATATTGATATAACGATCTATCTTTGTCCACCTGACAATAATCACTCTGGCGGAAATTCGAATCCAGAGTTGATAAGATCCAAAAGAGCATAGCGTAGAAGCAACACCGTGTAGAAATTTTAGCTGCATTGGGGGTTCAAGAGGGGGAGGGGGGGGGGAGACACGGCTCGTACTATGCAAATAAGACAGCAAACTAATCCAGCAAGTCGTATTTGCATAATCGCCGGATGAAATGTAAATATACTCCCAGAGCACTTCACTTTTTCGCTTGTGAAGCTAAATTTCGTAGGTGATGTGTATTGAATCATACGGTAATGTTTGCTTTCTGATATTGAACAATTTTCATATTACACTAGCAACATGTCGCGAATTCCTTCGCGTTAAATCTACACTAATATTAGGAAGCTGGAGGGTTTGTTTGTTTGGTTGAACGCGCTAATCTCAGGAACTACTGGTCCAATTTGAAAAATTATTTCAGTGTTAGATAGCTGATTTATCGAGGAAGATTTTAGTCTATATATCATCACGCTAATATCAATAGGAGCGGAGCACCAATGAAGAATGTTCTTTACCTTTCGATGCGTGTTAGCGTTAGCCCAATGTAACTATTCGACGTGGACGAAGTCGCAAGCAGAAGCTAGATACTATATAAAACATAACAATAAAATACAGTCTACTGTTACCCGGTGGTGTGTTTAGTAAAATTGGTATCATAAAAACTTTTCCTTGAAACAAGACTTAGATGTTTTATTTATAGTGTTTAGTCAAATACTGATTGTATATATTGTTGTGATATACACCAATATCTGTTTTATATAATACTAGTTTTAATTCGTGGCTTCACTCTCATTAATATGGATTTTGAAAATTATGTACAGTCTATGTCACTAGCTGCTACTATAGATATCTACATGTGAAAGAATTCGATTAAATAGTTTTATTAACTTCTCTACTGTTTACTGATCATTATGAAAATTGGTATGCAATATTAATCTGGTTATAACTCAGTTATTTGCTTAAGAAATAGTAAAGATAATAAATGCAAGCGGAGACGCTTGCAGAGTTAGGCTTAATACAATTATTAAAACGCCTGCCAAAAAATTCATAGCAATGTCTCGTGTAAGCGTAACAAAACATATTATTTTTCGAACAGGCGCCTTCGTTATCTATAATGAGATCGATAATCCTTCAGCTGTTCCGCTTTCACACATCTTTTTGAGTTGTTTTATAGGTACAGTCACGTCGAAAAGTGCTGAGTTCATTTATTAAATTGATGAACGCTTTATTAAGTAGATAGATACTTTTTAGACATAACGCAATTTTTCCGTTTTAATAGCTGTATTGTGGATTAAAAAAATGTACAAAATGCAAATATATAAAAAAAAAGTATCATAGTAGGCAAACGAACAGGTTTGTCACCTGATGTTAAGTGATCACCACCATAAATATACACTTGCAACACCAGAGGATTCGCAAGTGAGCTGCCAGCCTGTGTTTGGGGGAGGGGGTATAGGGAAGCGAGAGTAGGGGAGGGGAAGTGGGCTTTCAGCGTTCTCACTGACCGAACGCAACGCAAAAATGCAAGCATTATTACTTCACGTCGGTTTTCTGTGTGACGGGTGGTACTACCCCGGGCGAGCCGACCCATTCATGCTGAAACCAGAAATAGCTTCAGCGTGGCTCTACCACCTATAATATAATAATAACAAAAATTAAGTTTAGACACTCAAATATAACTGAACGACAAATACGTGAGTATAGTGCACTAAATAGACTCAAAAGTTACATACACAAATTAAGCTTACTTATAGATACAAATATATATTAATATGTAATAATAAAAAGTTAGTAATGAATACGAATTTTGAAGTACGGATCACTCTTCCTCCTGCTTGTAGAAAAATGTCAGGGTAATTGGAATTTAAATTGCATTTACATCCGCGATTTTTTTCCGGGCACAACTTTTCATTATTTCTTTTATAACAAAATGATGCTCGCTATATGTTGCTTTT
The DNA here is from genome assembly GCA_036509395.1 of Antheraea yamamai. Lineage (NCBI taxonomy): Eukaryota > Metazoa > Arthropoda > Insecta > Lepidoptera > Saturniidae > Antheraea > Antheraea yamamai. The sequence goes on from AP028451.1 coordinate 9,883,829, forward strand.
ATTTCTTCATCGAAATAAAATATTTTACCTGGATTTAGTAGTCTATCTTTGTTATTGTATAGTTTTCCATTGTTATTTAACTTCGACAAGCCTGCTAACCCATTTCAATTTTATTTATATACACATAAATATCCTATGGATAATACAAACGAGTAAAATTGCAAAGGTAGATGGATTTTTGTTACTTTTTCACACACATTCTTTATAGCAATATAACTTAGACATGACAATAATATATAGGCTATTCATAAATATTTATTTTAATGGACTAATTATGAGAATAAGTGCTAAGCAGATTGAGAATGGTCCTGCTATCTGCGAGCTGTCTCAGTGTACGCCGGACAAACCGTTAGATTATGGCTTAGTTAATAGCCTTTTCTGGTGAACCTCCTTGACTGCTATTGATGTTAAATTGTATGAAAAATCCAATGTACTTTTTATTTTTATGCGTGACAGTATTTAAGAGAACACGCTTCACAAATTAGATCGGCCGCCAAACAGGCAATTTACCTTATTCTGTTCGCATTTCGCACACGTCGTCGAAAATCTTATTACCTAGCTACGTATGAGGGCTAACTGCGTAAATACACGATTTGTATTGTAACACTCTGAAGGTTATTATTTTTTATTGTTTTCACAGATCATATTATAACCATTTTATCATATTAGGCTATATGATAACTAAAAAGCTGTAGATACGTTACCTATATGATATTTTGGCAAAACAAATGGCACGATAACGCACATATACGTAAAGTAATGTTGTAACGCCGCACTGTCTCAGATAAAATGTGGAAGTAAGATGGCATATTCTCAATATCGGTGGTGAAAAAGAAATAGTTATATGTTGCTTAGATACGGGCTAGCCAAGTTTTAACAAGGCGTTGTCGAAGCGCTTAAGACGTATCTACAGCTTTTTCTTATGATATTAGTTATAATATCATTAATGTTAGGCTTTAATTATATTACATTATACAACGTGGTGACGCCGATGCGATGGTCGACGTTACCGAAGGGGGGCGGGGGCTTCTATGCTAATTTAAGTGGACTGTATATGCGGGGGTGCTATATTTGATATTCAACTATTGCGATCAGCTACGAAGAGGGAGACACGGGTAGGAAGGAAACTTGGCATATACCTCGCGGCGCTGCAGTTTCCATGTGGCTAGCCGGCTAGGTGATTCTCGTTTCTCTCCACTGGGTCTTCTCCCACACAACACTTATTGTTTATAATGTATGTCGGCACGTATGTAGCGATGCGTTTATTTCTCACTCGACCATGCGAAAACTCAAAATATTAGCAAGCGGTGCGGCGCGGCGCGGACACAACAACACTATGATGCGGCGCGGACAACACAACAGTAATGGCGGCGCGTTCGTCGTGCTACCGTATATAAGCATGTGCCATAGGAAAGGGTAATTGGTCGGGCTTCAAAGTGGCGTGATCTGAGCACAATAATGCGGGAATTTCAAATATATATAAAGCGGCGCAACCACAACGTATGATTTAAAATTTTAAATCGGTGTGTCTAGGAACATTTGCATACCAGTTCATTATGATATATATTAGATATTAGTAATACGTTGACTTTTCACTCAGAAAAAAGTTTTGTTCCCGAGGGTTAAGTCAAATCTAAATTTAAAAAAATCGAATATACTTAATTTAGTTTAGGCCCTGAGAAAGCCTTTAGGCATGTCAAAGCTACCACCGGTTTGAAAGCAATCCACTCATCGAGAAGAACCGGCAAGAAACTCGATCTGATTTATCTTTTCATCATACATAATTTTACAAACATAGATAATTACATTCGTTTGTGGTGGATGCATATAGAGGAGCGTCATTTCCAGACGTCACTATCGTTCACATATTGATCCGCGCTATAATAGCCTTTAGACATTAAAACCCGCTTGACATGGGGCTTGACTTACTATCCAGCAAATCGGTAATGTGCTTGATAATTTATAATACAGTTGAAAAATCATAAAAATATGACTAATTAAGTCTGTAAATTTTATGATTTGATACTACCAAACAAAACTTACCAAACTTACTTACCTAATTTTGTTGCAAGTTTGATGTGTTAAGAAATTTGCACCAAATTATCTGTTAAATTTCAAAGTTATATAACAAATCAAATATTGAAGATAGAAATTCGACTCAATACAATTTTTTGTACCAAATTTAATAATAGAAAAGGTTCATTCATTCGTTTATTTTTAATAATTTTATCACAGTTTGCAAAACAAAAAAGTAATAGAAATCAAGTTTCCCATGTTATTTATATAGAAAAACTCTAAGTTCGATGGAGAACCTCTTAGAATTGGAATTTTGAGCTCCGCTTTTAACAGGAGCTTTGTTGGGGGATACCTTCTGAGATATTTTGGGCTGAAAGTAAAAAAAAAATATCGCCTTGTTTTGGCACACCCTAATATACACACATGTAAATGAAAAAGACGTTTCACCATCCTTCATTTTACTCTTACTTTCCATACCTTACATGTCCTTTGAAATTAACTGGCTAAACAGTAGGTTAATTTAATAATAAAATAATATATAATATATAAATTTAGAATATACATTAACAAATACTTAAATAATTCATTGATAAATAATATTTCTTTAATAAATTTATGAATTCACTGAAATAAATATTATTCTATTTGGTATTATTGAATGTCAAAATGAATTGTGATCGAATCTCGACCACTACTAGATGTACTTAAAAATGTACAACAACTGCCAACCTTATTCAGCTACAGGCTGCAATATAAGGTAGCGCTGATTTTCAATGGGGGCTAAAAAGGATCGATGGACGTATTGTCGGTAGATGTACGAAAAAATAAAGAAATACTTAAAAACTAAACAGATGAAAGCATTTAAGACTGACAGTTCTGTATAGTAACGTAAAAATTAACTAACGTTTTTGAATATGCCATAGATATTATTTATATGAAAGTTTGGAGCTGAATTTCTTGCATGACATAGTGACCAACATTCGTCCATGTTCGCAAACTTTTTTGTTAATATTATTAACTTGCTATGCCCGCGACTTGATTCGTGTGGTATCTTATGTAAAAACAGTTACTAATAAAGTCATCTGAATGTATTAAGCCCATTTGATTATCTTTTCTCTCGCACTTAAGTCGCGTCGATATTAAAAATAACTTTTGATAGACCGAACCGATTTTAATGAAATAAAAACTAAATGTCACTCGAAGATATGTTTTATAATTTTCTTGAAAAGGTTTTGTCATGAACGTAAACCTTTAGCAGTGATTCGTGTTTACACAAACAGACAACAGACAGACAGGTATTTCTAAAAATGTTAAGTTACATTTACGTTCTCATATGTGTATATAGAAGAAGATATTATGAACTATTTTTTTAAAATCAGAAATATTACAATAGACTCTTCACATCTCTACAAACACGTTACCAAAACTAAACACGAGAATTGTTCAAAGCGCAATGGGTTACGTTAGAGCACGATTGTTCTGACGATCGGGCGTCAAGTGGTCCGGAAAGCGATAGCGGGACAATTTATGGTATAGCCTATCTGAGCTAATACAACTTAGTTTTCACACACGGCTCTCTTCAATTAACTTTACTCGGCAATCTATGAAGGGGACTGTAGAATGTTGATATCAATGTGAACTGAAATTTAACTCAATGATATCAAAGTCTATACATACAAATAAAATTCTATTGTCTCTTTGTAATGTCCATATAATAGCGTCTTAATAAATGGATATGAAGCTGTATACGTTACTTAAGAGTATAATAAAAAAAATGTGTGCGTGTACTAGTGTACACACGTAAGAAGTGAAACTTGTTTAAGGCCTTATTTTTCGCAAAATGATCTATATGCAACTTTCCAGAAATTGGTTAAAAAAAAAAAAAAAAACCCTTTCTTTCTTTATGGCAAACAATTTCATTAATATATTAAAAAATAAAGTTAAATTAGATAAAGTTTAAACAAAGGGATTTTATTATCATAGACATGAATACAAACAAGATGGCGCGTAACGGAAAAATGTGACGGTAAATTTTTTCCAACGCCGATAAAGAAGTTTCACTTCAAAAATTGTTTGTCTGTTTGTTCCAGATATCTCAGAAATGATTTGTCCAGTTTTGGCAGGACTTTCACTGGTAGATACCTGATGTTATAAGTAGTAGCTTAGGCTATTTTACCTTAGAAGACAAAATAGTGTATCTAGGATTTTTTCACAAAAAAATGTCAGTTTTGTTTATAGCTACAAGAAACTTTTCAATTGTTTGAATGACATGTTCTATTTACAATAAATTTAAACGTTTCAGCTACTCTGCCAAAGAGGATGACATACTCGAGAGCTACAAGCTAAAAGCATATATATTAAGCTTGCTGTCGTTAAGGGCGCTTGCCCCTTACTTAGTTTAAACCACTAGTACAATCACACACAAAACCTAGGAAATAAAAGGTAATTAATTCGTCAATTGTTTGTATAATCAATTTATTGCGAAAAGATAAAAGCATATCTTAGTTTGTTAATTCAAATTCGGTTTTTGGCGGAATCTTAGTCTGTTATGCAGTGAATTTTATATTTGATTCATAATCGCGTATTAATTGACTTTATGATGAAACATGAAATGAAACATTTTTTCCGTGCGATTTTCCGAATGCACAGGCTATCGTACGGAATTCCGAATCGGACAAAACTACGAACGGAAAAGCACTGTATGCTTGTTATAGGTCCATAGATTTGTATGGATTTACTGTGTTCGAAATCCCGATTCAATATTTCGAATCGAAATTCCGAAACGGAATTCCGTATGTATGTGGCCACCTTTAAAGTTCTTCATTGAAGCTAGGCCTGATTTTTTTACGTTTAAAACTATCATTCCCATACTTTTAAAAGTTTTAGAACAAACTTTAACTAAGGTTCTTTTTGTTGTTTATTAGTCTATGTTTTGATATTATTATTTTATATGTTAAATGTAACCATGAACTACCACATGATTGAAGGACGCGACCCTTTAAACATTCATCTTGTATATGTACAAGTGTAAGCGTATTCAGTTTTAAATAAATTCACATCAGTAAGAGAAAGAAAGAAAAATGAAATAAACGAAAAAGGAAATTTGTCCGTCTGTTTGTTTGTTGGGGTACGATTTAATTAAACCGAATGTTATAAAATTAGGCCCAGACGTAGTCTGAAACCTGAAGAACGATATACAGGTGCCCTTAAAAACTAATTTCTGTAAGCATAGCTTTCTACTATACATACTAACTATTGTGTTCTAATACATACTGTGTTCTAAGTCACATATTATTTGGTAAGATTATATTTAAGATATAGAGTATGAAACACAACTTCACTCAAAAGTTATATAAAGCAGTACTACTTAAGAAGTTTTTTACTTTTTTATTTAGACATTTTTTGTGCCGGCTGTACGCGATGTTATTGTACAGTGACAGCTGTGGATGTCGACTTTTAGTTATTCGTGTTTAGACTTTCAGAGTGTGTCCGCAGAAGTTTGTCCATATGTGCTCCGTCTGTGGCTTTATATCTCGCCTATTGTCTCTCTAGTAACTTTGTATTAGTGTCAAGAGTGTTTACTCAAGATATATTCTGGGGATTTGTTAGAATGCGGTTTAATTTATTTACGGTACAATAAAGACCTACTTTAAGTTAAGATAAAACTATGTTTTATATACAAAAAGCATACGTAGTTATGATCGCGTGTAGTGCTGTACAAATTCGGGAGCTAAATTAATTGTGTCTGCATAGCAAGCGAGATAGCTTTGAAATTTTCTAAACAAAATTTAGTCAAATGGTGGACTTCGGATTTTATGCAGCACAAAAATCAACAAAATAACTTTAGAAGTAAGGCGTCTTATTAGGGGGTTGTGAAATTCTGATCTGTAACTTTTTTATGCGACGAAAAGTGGCTGCGGTAAACACTGTGTCGAGAGGAGTGTTAAAAACACCGGTTCTTATTCGATCAGGGTTATGATGTAAGGGGTGTCGAATAACATCATAAGGCTTGAGATACACATCCAAGACAACTTCACCTGCTGAATAACGAACGAGGCAATGGCGAAAGCGGGATGGTAGGGATTTACAGACTGACTGGGTCGCAACCACAATGTATATGGTGAAAAAGCCCGTCATAGTGATTCGCTTCTGCGGGTCGCGTTTCCGGATCAGTTTGTGCATATCCAGCTTTTCGTAAGCCGGTATGACAGCGGTGATAAGCGATGGATAGTGTGTCATTCGGTGGTCGCCATTGATTTTGGATCGTACTGTGCTTACCATCAGGCATAGAGCAGTCATTTTGCCGTGCTACAATAAAAAAAAATCACCGAAGTTAGGCAACGTCGATCGCGGTCAGTACTTGGATGGGTGACCGCCTGGGAACACCGTGTGACGTTGGCTTTTTGTTGTATTTTTTGTAATTTAAATGTTTCCCTGTAATAAAGAAGATTCACTTCCATCGTATGTCTTTATGACACACCCTGTTTCGGTGACATTGCGACTTAATTTTATCATTTTATAGGTTTTATAAGTAACAGATATTTACTAACAGTGTCAGCTGACGACAGGTTCAATTATCCGCCTACGTTAGCTTCAATCGTCGACCAACGACGCTTTTTAATATTTAATGACTCCTGTTGTTTCAAAACTGTTTTCTGGTTCAGTAAGATGTGACAGCGGGGCTATTTCACTTGAAGCGGACAACGAAAAAAGGTAAAGTTTTGAAATTCGTTCATGTTCAGCCTAATTGCAAATGTAGTAGGTATTAATGTGGAAATATATTTTTGTCTATGATGATTATTTGCCAATATATACTCTCCTAAACTAAAGTCGTACTCGAAATTAGGATTTTTTTGAAGTAGTTTTTCGAATCGAATCCAATCGTATCGAATTACTATGAAATATCAAACGTAGCGATTGATATAGAAAATTTTAGTGCTCTTTTTTAAACTAAAATTAATAAAAATCATGTACAAAATAGAAAGTGAACAGTGCGAAATAAAATTTTAGTACTCTGCCCGCGACTTCGTACGCCTGGAATAGTTACTTTGGGCTAACGCTAACACGCAGCGGAAACTCTCAAGAAGAAAGAATACCCCGATTTTGAAACATTCTTCATTGGTGCTCCGCTCCTATTGGTCTTAGCGTGATGATAACCTTTAACTTTTCTCGATAAATGAGCTATATAACACTGAAAGAATTTTTCAAATCGGATCAGTAGTTCCTTTGATTACCCCCTACAACTTCACAACGTCACAAACATTATCTCTGAATTAAATATACCTTTAGTTAGAAGTACGTTTCAGTTATAAATTGTACGTAAGAAGTGTCAGTCCCGTCACTTGCATTGAATTGAATGCGTTGTATTTAATGTTTTTTTTTGTCAGCGTCATAAAGCGAAACTAACAGAACATCACAATTACAGTGGAAACGACATAAATTGTCCCGTTATCGGTTTCCGGGCCACTTGACGCGCGATCGTCACTCGCACGATTTGCGGTGTTTCACCGGAGGCCATTTGTTGTGGTCGCACTGCAATTCTGATAGTTCATCCTACTATTATTTTGGCTCTATAATTCACGATTGTTGGTATATAATTCAATCCAACGTGTTCCATTTACGTCCTCAATAGGTTTTTTTTTAACAATATACAAGATTTTATACAATTTTCTCATATCATTAAAAATTGGAGCAGTTTTAGATTAATAAGCTATAGAAATTACTCTAGTCTTAACAATGATTTTATAAATAAAAAGATATAGATACGTTACCTACATGATATTTTGACAAAACAAATGGCACGATAACGCACACATACGTAAAGTAATATTGTAACGTCACACTATCTTGTGTAAAATGTGAAAATAAGATGGCATATTCACAATATCGGTGGTGAAAATGAAATAGTTATATGTTGCTTAGATACGGGCGGATTGACAGGCGGCCGTCAAAAATAATGATACTAAGATCACTTTCGTTTTCTAGCTAGCCGAGTTTTAACAAGGCGCTGTCGTAGCGCATATGACATATCTATATAATAATAATATCATTGAGTGTTAATGTAAATTTGACCTATCCTACCTTTCTTCTTATTATTTCTTTTTTTTTATATAATAGGTGGCAAACGAGCAGATAGGTCACTTGATGTTAAGTAATCATCACCGTCCATAGACACCTGCAACACCAGAAGAGTCGCAAGTGCGTTGCCACTCTGTGTTTGGGAGAAGGAGGAGTGGGGAAGTGGGAAGGGGGGAGGAGAGTTGGGTATCCGGCACTCTCATTGACCGAACGAAACGCAACAATGCAAGTACTGTTACTTTACGTCGGTTTTCTGCGAAAGGGTGGTAGTACTCCGGGCAAGCCGACCCATTCATGCTGAAACCAGTAGTAGCATCAGCGTGGCTCTACCACCTACAAGTGGCTCTTCTTTCTTTCTTCCTATCCTTTTGACCTGAAGCGATGATAGTTTAGTTGATAGCCTATTCGGACGTTGGTAGATGTAGATTCGAATCCCAGCAACTGAGTCGGAGCTTCGTGTAAAGTAGAACATCGTGACGAAACCATAGCATGGTGGTAGGGGTAGTAGGGTGGTAGGGTTCTAAGTCCGTCTGACTAGCTACAACCCTCAAGCTACCTGTCGTAAAGCACGTGTTGGTGTGTTCCGGAAGCCGTTTCTTCTTAACGTCAGGGTTGTTTTCCAAACCGGTGGTAATCAATCAATCAATCCACCGAGACTAATCGAATATAAAGGTCAGCCGATACAGAAATGTAATACTGAATTTAGTTAGGAATTAGCCGTAGATGTGACTAGATCAACTGTCTAAGCGAAGATGTCCAATATCTCGTCGTTGGTTACCTTTAAAGGTATTCAGTCAAAACTAACACCCGATAATAATTAAGACGCATGTACATCCGATACCTCCAACCGATGGTGTTTCAGAACGGGGTAAATAATAAACACTCCACAGTAACTCCCTCAATATAGACAATAGTACCGACACGAGTCAATAGTAACTCCCCCGATATATATAACATTAAAGCGCTAAAACAAGTGGAATAACGACCATCCTGAATAAAATAATAATCAACGTTAAAATAATCACAATCGAATTTACGGGCGATCATAAAACGAACGTTAGTTAAGATGTAACAGGCTATCAAATGAACGAGAGATAATGTCTTCATCAATTTTATGTAGGGAAAGCAATTTCCGCTCGCGGAGTTCAATGCTAAGTTAATGAGTCTATTCGCTATGTTTTTACTTGTTTAAGTTCGAGGGTCCGTAATGTTCCGGATATTCGATTTTATCATTGAAGTCAATCATATTAGTTACTAGCAGGCCCAGCGGACGTTATTCCACTCTTTTAATAAAACAAACTTGACAAATTATACACCTAAACCTTCCTCATGAATGATTTTATCTACTGATGAAAAGTGCATGAAAATTCGTTCAGTAGTTTTTGAGTTTATCAGCATGAATGTGTTGGCTCGCCCCCAGTCTTAACACCCTCTTACGGAAAACCGACGTGAAGTAACAGTGCTTGCATTATTGCGTTTGATATAAAAAATAAATAAATTTAAAAGTTTTTTTTTACTAAAAGCATTTGACAACATTAACTTAAATTATAACAAAATAACCAATTTTAATACTCTTGTCTGTTTCTTTGTTCCGGGTAATCTTTGATAGAGTTGGACCTATTGTGACGGGGTTTCCACTGACAGATCACTAATATTACGAAGAGTAACTTAGCTACTAGTTATCCTTAAATATGTTCTGTTCTCGAGGAATAGGTGAAACCCACAGTACCACGAAGGAAACCGTGGACAACAGCTAGTATTAAATAAAATACTAACAAATGACTTTCCTCTAATAATGACGTCACAACAATGATCAAATTTCGTATGACAACAAGGATATGTGTTTAAGTCCGGGAGTTTCTTTTTCCGAACATTCTTTCGGCTTAAATACCTATGAAATTGTCGTTTCATACTGTAACAATTGACGACACTGCAATAAAACCGCATATCAGAGGATTTACTTAGAAGAGTAAGTTTACACAAGACGCTTCAGCAATAAACATATGTTCCAATAAAACTAGACATTCACGTAGCTTATTGCGGTGATAAAAGACCGTTTTGCCAAAAGTGGAACGAATTGGCAATTACTCCCCTTTTATGTGTGTGAATAGATTGAATGGAATCGTTTTGTGTATTTTATCCTATGGGAGATTTTAGGCCAGGTCACTTTTGTAAAAAGTGGTAATCGCTTGTCGGAAAACCTAGCCTATATTTAAAATTTTGTCTGCATTCTTTTTTCTATAACTTCGCAAATATATCCACATAATATATATATAAAAACTAGTTGATACCCGTTACTTCGCCTGCGTTGTTTACATATATGTAAATAGGAAAAACAGTTGTGTAAATTTTTTATCCTCTGTTTTTCAATCTACTTTCTATTTTTGTTTAGTAGCTATTGACGAGTGTTATCAATAGAAAAATGGAAAAGGTTTGGTATTTTTTTTCTCTGTAACTCGAACAGTAAATAATTTATTGTCTATTTCGATCACTAGTTATCTTAACAACATATTTTTTTTTAAGTTTCAAAAGCATTAATATACTTATACAATTTCTTTAGTCTTTTGTAAGGTTTATAAAAATCGAAGCTTGTTAAAACTTTAATATGTCTATATTGACTATAGATATCATGATATTTCTTTCACATGCAGGTCAAGAGACTAAGAAATAAAACTAATTAAAAGAAATGATCGATTCAATCCAGTAACTTTATTGCTGATGCACACACAACACGGAACAAAGAGATAAGTGGAAGTGATATGTCGAGTATCAAAGTACGGGACCGGAGTCGCCAAAATGAAACAAACAAAATATATTGCTACTAAAGAAATGATCGATTCAATCCAGTAACTTTATTGCTGATGCACACACAACACGGAACAAAGAGATAAGTGGAAGTGATATGTCGAGTATCAAAATACGGGACCGGAGTCGCCAAAATCAAACAAACAAAATATATTGCTACTAAAGAAAATTCTTGTCTACTAAAGAAACATTTTGTCAAAATTTGTATAAAACGTTTGCCATGTGTTTCAAATTAAGTCTAAACATATAAATAAATAAGTAGACAACATTTTTGTCATCAGCGGCTTTTATAAAAGACATCTGCCAAAAATATTGGAAATAAATTAAATGTGCAAACAAATCTACACATTTATAATTATATATGTGGGTGTGTGTTTACGACCATACGGTAGAAGTGAATACTTATATTTATCAACTAGCTGACCCGTGCAACTTCGTCTGCACCAAATCGGTTATCACTGGTGCCAATTGTATTTTTAAACGCGAAAAATTTTAATATAGGTAGCTAAAACCTTATTGCAGCCACACCATCGGTTTCCAATTGTGAATCCAAACTATCAAGGGACTTAATCAAACATATGCCCAGATGGTATGTGAGAAATCTTTTAAAATAAGCCTACAACCCGTTCGTAGCAACCAACATATATTGGTGGTAATGTGAAAAAAAGCTTTAAAGGTCTATGGACCCCCCAGTTTCTAACGAAGTTCCTTACCTTTTTTTGTAGACGTTTACTATACAGTCAGTAGAGTTTACATTATAAAATATCAAGTTGATAGAGTTAAATTGTAAATTAAAACGATAAAATGTATTCATAAAATAAAATAATGATAAATGAAACACTGAATAATATCATAACTATTTTCAACTTGAATTAAAACTTTTTCACATTCCATTGTATTGAAGAAAAATATAAACATTAAAAAGATATGAGCACGACGCGTCAAATGTCACATGCCTGTAACTATTTGTCTAAGAGCTAACAACGGTTTTGAAAAAGAAAATAAGGCAGTTTTTATATATCTTTATGTTCTTCCAAACAGAGTAGCGGAGAGGTAGCCCACCTGGCTGCACGCTGGTAAACGTTGCGTTTATTAGTGCATATCGCACCTTTATTGGCAAAAATATTAATTTTTATATAATTTTTGAATGTTTTGTTTTTTACTAACTTAGAAACGCTACTAAAACATGAAATTATCATTGCCAGACATTTTTGTTATTAACAATAATGTGCCCGATGCTATTTTTTATTAAATAAAATAAAGTATGTCCAAATCATGTTAAGATAGCTGTAATTTTAATATTATTATTATTATTTATTTTTTAGTGAAGGCTTAGTCGCCTTCTCGGCTATATCGCCTAAGTGACATACAACTATATAACAATAAGAATGACAATAAACTTAACAATAGCTTATATTAATTTTGTACAATTCTTTAGCATCTTTCGAAGTGGGGTCAGACAATAACGAATTGTACAAACCAGTGTGGAACGAACCAGAAGCATTAAGCCGAAATCTAATATCTTCGTTTCGACCACATTCTGCCAGGATGTGGTGCACATCATCGATGAGCTCACAACTCTGGCAGAGTGGTGATAGTACTTTACGCATCAGGTAGGCGAACTTTTTACATGGGATGTGTTCTGAGCGTAATCTTATTCCTGTGATTGCTTCCCGACGGCAAATCGTACTGTCATCAATCCATGGTGACCTTAAGGGATGTGTCTGAATCGTTCTGTACCATATTCGCTTTATTTTAGAACGCTCATCAAAGTATTCCTTCCAATGCGAGTAACAGCTATTTTTAAATACTGAGCATACATCCAAGTAAGTTGGTAAAATATTAATAAGAGCACCTTCGGAGGATCCTTCTCTAGCTAAAAGATCAGCTCTTTGATTCCCAGTTATACCTATATGAGAAGGGATCCATTGTAAAACAATTACTTTGTTCTTTGCTTTGAAATCTAGTAATTGCTTCAAAATAGTGTACGTAGGCTATCGGTATTCCTCGAAAAGTCGAGGTACATCGCGCTACGTATTGAAGAACACTTTTTGAATCAGATAAAATAACAATCTTAATGGATTCAGTTGATTGTGCAAATGAGAAGGCCTCTGCAATTGCTATTAATTCAGTGCGCATAATTGAAATAATTTCATCAATTTGAAATTTCATAAAAGTTTTAGAATTTGACTCAAAAAATGCGGCTCCTAAATAATTACCAGCTTTAGATCCGTCAGTGTATATTTTAACAAAATTTTGATAATATTTATTTATATATATTGAAGACAAATATCTTTTATTTTAACAACATCATATTGACGCTTTGGCTTCCAAATACCATCTACATTTATTTTAATTATATTGTGCACATCAATGTTATCGACCCAGATGTGTAAAGTGAACATTTCATGTTTTATACTTGTTTGACTTGGAGTATTTTTATATTGAGAAAAATAGTGGTCTTTTTCTTTTACGCCAATAGACTTATTGGAATGAGGTGGACAGTTCTTCTGATACATTAGTTAGTTCGTTCTTTTCGAATGGCTTAAATTTAAATAGAATTTTGCCAGCTTAATATTGTCTCCTAAGATATAACGGACATATGCTCAATTAGCTTTCCATAACATGGATTGGAGTACTTTTAATGAAACCCCCGATAATTCTCATGGCTTGGTTTTGGACTTTTTCAAGTTTATAGAGGTTAACCTGAGCACTACTATCATAAAGAAAGCTGGCATAGTCAATTCAACTGCGTGTAATATTGAAGTATAAACGAACTAAATGTTATGGATGAACACCCCAATTGAAACAGGCTAATGCTTTGAAAACGTTTAGAAACTTAGAGCTAGATACTGCAACTGCATTGATATGTTTACCCCATTTTATGTATGATAAAGATAGCGATAATTGTGGAAGCGCCTGTTATAGACGCATGTATTCAAGATGACGTCAGTCTCAAGTCATATGTCTACGTTTATCGTTGTTTTTCGTTTACAGTGTTTACAGTGAAATCTCAATATCATAATGGTATATAAAATGAAATATGTTCTTTGCAATGGAAACAATAAAATGGTTTGAAATGAATTATTTTATTTATAAAAAATAACATCGGACACATTATAATCAATAACAAAATTATCTGGCAGTGATAAATTCATGTTTTTAATAGCGTTTAAAAGTTACTGAAAAAAATGTTCCTTAAATTATTTATAACCCAAAATTTTAACCTGTAAAGGTGTGATGCGCATTAAAAAACACAACGTTATCCGGCTACCAGGAATCCTGAATTCTGTTTGGAAGGGCATAATATATCTTCATTTTAAAGAACCAGCTTTTCTAAAATTCTCGTTCTTCCAACATTGCTGGCTCTTGTACTAAGGTGTCGCAAAAAAGTCTAGTTACATTAACTACAATTTTTTTGTCTTTCGTTATCCTGGAGAACCCTTTGCGTTTTATGGGACAAAAAGTATCCTAAATGTAACCTTGGAATATTAGTTATTATTGTGTCAAGTTTCGTTAAAATCGGTTCAGTACTTTCAGCGTGATGCGTGTTCACAGGGACAGACAGACAGACAGACAGACAGACAGACAAAAATTGTAAAAAGATTATTTTTGGCTTCTATATCGATAACAAAGTCTACCCCGATAAAAATTTTCAAAAAATATTTAATGTACAGATTTGACCTTGCTACAGTTTTATTATAGTATAGAAGATAGATAGAAGATTGTATATAAAGAAATTATAATAATGTTTCTGCACAATATACATCTATACTTTACTATATAATAATGTTATAAAGAGGTGAAATTGTAGGAAGTAGTTTCAGGAACTACTGGTTAGATTTGAATACTTTTTCCACTGTTGGAGAGCTCATTTATCGATGAGGGCTACAGGCTATATATCATCACGTTAAAGATCAATAGGACCGGAGCACCAACGTAGAATGTTTGATAATCGTTTTTTTTTCCTTCCGCCTTTCCTTCCTTCCTTCCAAGGGTTTCCGCTGCGTATTAGTTAGCCCAAAGTAACTATTCCACGCGGACGAAGTCGCGGGCAGAAGCTAGTTTAAAATATAACATAAAAAGCATGCATAATATTATTGAATACGTAATAATGAAACTGTAACTATTAGAACGATGCATTCGCTTTCAGACAGGTAAACATGGTTGATAGCGACTGGAGCCGATTATACACGATTCAGCGTCACCGACCGCGCGTGACGTTTCATTTTCGTTTACTGTAATACACGAACAAATTATATCTACTGTTTTTTCGTAAATAATTATTTTTTATACATACCGTAGCAATATAAATATACATTTAATAATTGTATAAAATTTGTCTTTCAAAATATGTTTACACTTATAAACAGATTCTACAGTAGCAAAGTATAATGGCTGTTATAAACACTGGCCGCTATATATGCAAAGTACAAAATGTCTGCTTACACGTGCTGAAAATTAGGCAGTGCCATGAAAGCCTCGAGGCAAATTACCGCTACCGCATCCCGGCTAACACAACGAGGTAAACTCACGTAGAGTCAAATGCTTTACCGACTATCTCACAACGGACTCGGCTACATTTTAAACTAAACTTAGACTTGTATTCAACACATAATTAATACAAATATTTCCCATACAAATATGGCTACTATCTTCACATACTCCGGAGTTTAGTTAAGCGAAAAAAAATTGGTTGTCTGTAAAAACGCTTTACGTACCATAATTTCACGTGATAACGACTCGAACGCATCGGCCGATGCAGTGGAAGAGAGATAGATGCGTCACAAGCTGAACGCTTAGGCCGATCGTGTCTCTCTATCGCTCGTTTCGTGCTCTCGCTTGCACGCTCGGCTCAGGCGGAACGTGACAATGAGTCATGCTTTTTCGTGCGTGCAGCCGGCGTTCATCAATTTATAAGACACTAGCCGACTCGTGCCCACTTCGTTGGACGGTAATAGGCATTATCAAGCTATAACTTTTCTCTAGAACTCAATCATATATATCTCATAATTAAGGCATCGTTCGTAAGAAACGTTTTCGTTCGACCATTTTTCTCCGACTCCCCAGATATTACCCCCTACAACCTCACAAACTTTACCTCTTTATAATATTAGTATAGATTATATAATTAGTTAATAGCTTCTGCCCGCGACTTTGCACGCGTGGAATAGTTATTTTGGGCTAAGACGCAGCGGAAGCTCTCAAAAGGAAAAAAATACCCCGACTTTAAAACATTTTTCATTGTTGCTCCGCTCCTATTGGTCTTAGTGTGATGTTATGTAGCCTATAACACTCATAAATAACGTGGCTTTCTATTGGTAAAAGAATTTTCAAAATCGGTTCAGTAGTTCCTGAGATTACCCCCTACAACCTCACAAACTCACAAACTTTACTTCTTTATAATATTAGTATATAGATTATTACAAAGGTGAACGATCCAACTGCAACTCTTATCGCGGTATTTCTCTCCTTACAGCCCCCGGAAAGGTCTTTGCTAGAGTTCTCTTAAACCGCCTAAAGAACTTGTCTGAAAAGATTCTGCCAGAAACCCAGTTTGGCATCCGACCAGACCGAGGAACATGCGAAGCTATATTTTCTTTGCGTCAACTGCAAGAAAAGAGCAGAGAACAGGGTCGTCAGCTGTACCTTTGCTTTGTTGACCTGGAGAAGGCTTTCGACAGCGTGCCTCGGGAAGCTCTATGGTTGGTGCTAGGTAAGCTCGGGTGCACGGGAAAGTTTGTGAGACTTCTCAGACTACTGCATGACAACATGCAATGCTGTGTTGCCGTAGACGGTGAACAGACAGACTTCTTCCCCGTTACCTGTGGGGTGAAGCAAGGATGCGTTTTAGCGCCTACTCTGTTTGCCTTGTACTTTGCGGTGGTAGTTAGAGAAGTCTTACAAACTGTTTCTCAAGGAGTCCGCATCCGCTTCCGCACAGACGGCAGCCTTTTCAACTTGGCTAGACTTAAGGCTCGCACTAAAGTCTCATACGCTCTGATCACTGAGATCATGTATGCTGATGACTTGTGCTTCCTAGCAGAATCCCTAGACGGCCTGCAACAGCTGATGTCCGAATTCCACCAAGCCTGCCGTAAGTTTGGCCTGAAGATCAGTGTCAATAAGACGCAGGTGATGTCCCTGGACATACACGGTCACGAGACACTGAACATAAAACTTGGTGAGGATGTTTTGAAGCAGGTGGATAAATTTCGCTATCTGGGGAACACTGTAACATCTAAGTGTGACCTTGATGCTGAGATCAATAGCAGGGTGGGTGCCGCAGCTGCGGCATTTGGTAAGCTATGTTCCAAGGTCTTCTGCTCGCATGACCTTAAGTTGGCCACTAAAATATCGGTTTACATGGCAGTTGTGCTGCCAAACCTCCTATACTCCTCTGAGACGTGGTGTATATACCGCCGTCACATTCGCACTCTGGATCGCTTCCACCTTAAATGCCTGCGTACCATCATGAAGATCAGATGGTCCGATAAAGTGCGAAATACTGAAGTTTTGCGACGAGCCAATGTTGGTGGCATTGAAGCCTATTTAATTCGTCGACAGCTTCGGTGGTGCGGTCATGTATCGCGTATGGCGGAGGAAAGAGTGGCGAAACGCATCTTCTATTCTGAACTGGAGGAGGGCAAGCGGAATCATGGTGGCCCCCTCCTCCGGTACAAGGATGTCCAAAAGCGGCACATGAAGAAATGCAATATAGAGCCCTCTTGTTGGGAACGTTTGGCAGCACAACGGCCAGAATGGCGCAGAATGGTGAACAGCCAAGTACGCGAGTTCAAGGCTCAGCGGAAAGCTGACCTTGATACCAAACGCGACCAGTTAAAGGCTCGCCCTCCTGCTGCCATAACATATCATTACGAGAACGGCGTACTCACGTGCCCTCAATGTGCACGAAGTTTCGCCGCGAAGATAGGCTACATAAGCCATCTTCGAGCGCACCAGCGCCATTTCTAAGTTTAGGGGTCAAAGTGGTCGCCATGGCCGAAACCGGTCGGAGCAATCATCATCATCATCATCATATAGATTATAGCCCCTGCCCGCGACTTCGTCCGCGTAGTAATAGTTACTACTCTGGGCTAACGCTGACATACAGCAGAAGCTCTCAAAAAGAAAAAAACATCTCGATTTTGAAACATTTTTCATCTATTGGCCTTAGCGTGATGATTTATAGCCTATAATCATTCTCGATGAATGAGCTATATAACACTGAAAGAATTATTCAAATCGGACCAGTAGTTCCTGAGATTACCCCTTACAACGCCACAACGTCACAACGTCACAAACTCACAAACCCATAAACCCACAAACTCATAAACTTTACCTCTTTATAATATTAGTATAGATGATAATTAATAATGAAATTGCGTATTTTAAGTAATAGAGATTTTAGGCTCTGAGGGGAAGGGAACAGATTATTTCTTGAAGTTATAGTGGTATTTACTTTATCGAGGTTTGTTTTATCGAGGTTCTATTGTATGACTAGCGGGCCTGGTGGGTGTTGTCCCACCCTGATAACAATAAAAAACTTGACAAATTATATACCTTCCTCATGAGTCGCTTTTTTCACTGGTAACATCGCAAGAAAATCCGTTCGGTAGTTTTTGGGTTTATCGCGAACAGACAGACAGACAGGCGTAGCAGAGGACTTTGTTTTATAATATGTAGAGATCAATCTTTATATATCCTACAATAAATATACATATAGGTTATACTAAATGAATATACTTTTAATCTTCTCTGTTACTATGTCTATCTCGATTACTCTTTATTAAAATTACATCAGTGCGAGTGGTACCGCGAATTACTCCATATAATGACGCCGGCAGCCTCGCAACCCGCGCTGCAGCCAACTTATTTGAATTTATGACAGCTTTGTTGCGAAGTGCTCGTTTAGTAAATTACATAAAAGCTATTGTAATATGACCTCGGCCACTGTTTTCTTTTGTATTATGTAGAAAATATAGTTGAAGCAAGAACTGTCATTATAGTCTTTCCACTATTTCATTTGCTACTAAACTCGACATACGTTGTCTCCTTGGTGTTTCAATTAATTCGTTTGTGATTATTTTGGTTAAGTTATGGAAGACTATTCTAAATGATAATGAAAGAGTATTTTTAATGATAATTGAATCTGTTAAATATTGTAATTTAGTTAAGTAGTAGTTTAAGCTCATAGTTAAGCCTGCTACATATCCGCACATTCTAGTCTCAATTAAAAACAAATGCTTCCGGTTTTTGCAAATTTCCTATATTTTTTTAAACTATTAAATGAAGTAATTTTAATTTTGGGTGTGGTGTTCGGTACACATGCTGAATGTTCAGACAGTAGCAATATGTATGGAGGATATTATGCGCTCGATTCTCGTTCTATGTCGTTAAAAAAATAGGGGCTTAATATTTGACCGAATTATCTAGAAAAATGCAAAAACTATACACAATACTCTACGGGTCTATGTTAAAGCACACTGTCATTGATCGCTGGGTGATTTCACTTTCATTTGAAAGGGAACGTGGAAACGTCAGGAACAAAACAAAAGCGTTTATTGCCCATTTTATTATCGAAAGTTATTAAATCCAGGTCGATCATTTTTGCTTTCGGCACCGGACATTGCAACTAAGTTTACTACGATTGTGTTTATACTTTTGAAAGTCACTTTAACTTAGGTTATATAAGGTATAACTTAGAACAAACTTTAACTTAGGTTTTCTTGGTTGTTTATTAGTATTTAATTTGATATTATTATTTTATATGTTAATTGTGACCATGAAGTGAATACTGCGAGTGTTTAACCTTTCACCTGGTATGTGTCACTACACTACGATATGTGGGCCGTATCAAGCAATGAAGTCAGGCATTATTTGTAATACAACACTTCATAGACGTGAGCTGCTAAAAATATCATCCTTAACTTGGTGAGGTTATAATATATCGATAACCAAAAAATCATAGAAATATTTCTCGTATATTACATAATCGTGATGCCAATTTGACGTCCAAGAACTAATAATTAAAGCCACGGAACATTGTCTCGTATATATGATACAGTTTCAAACCCATTCATAGCGGCTTGGAATTGGGCGTAAATCTCAATTACAACACTAGATATCCAAAACTGGGTGAGCGTTACACCGAACTGTAATATTATATGCAAATTTATTTACGCTCGCTTTTACACAATATTGGATCAAATGTGTACCTCTCATATTTGCATAGTTTTATACTCAAAGGAGTTGAAATGTGCGTTACCGATAGAGCTCGCTGTACCATCGAACATCCCATTACATGTAATAATTAATATGTATTGTTTACTAACACATACATTAAGCGAAAATGGCTATATAGTCAGTGTATAAAGCTGTAAATGTAGCCGTAGAAGTTAAATGGTATACAAGCGAATTCCCTATACAACCTACTAAAATATTTTGGCATTTTAAGAGCCTCAAAAAAGCTCCTAATTGAAGGGAATATCGAAATTGGATATGGTGGGATCATACCTAATTTAGGAAAATTGTGTAATAAGTAAGCAGTGGAGGTGAATATCAATACATTTTTTGAGACCTCTCAAGTATACACTGTATTCGCAAGTCCCTAGGCATTGATCCTGCTATTGATTCCTGATGAATCTAAGAGCGACGTGTCTACTGGCAACGGGTCTGCGAGCATCGAATCTTCGAGTCATCAGGCCACTAATCATAAAGCCACCACAACCCACCAGAAGAAGAGATAAAATAGAACGAAATTATAATATTGTGAATAGAGACACTTCAATATGTGAAACACCAGACTAGGCCCCCTCGGCAGCTGCTCAAGCCTAGGTCCGTTCCCTCGGCGTGGAGCCCTTGAGTACGCTGCTCGCGCGATACAGTGACACAAAATCTTACATCACTGCGACAACTTTACACATATCACCTCCACACACGTGCACGCATACACGCTTACACATGCAAGTGGAAGGGTCTTATCTTTTTTCCCTTATCAAACTGAAATAGTTTAGAATATTATCCGATACGAAATATATATAAGAGTTATTGAGTTATGTATGCTTGGTACACATATATGTTTCAACAACTCATATATGTATGAATAGTTAGCTTAGCTTAGGTTAGCTCACATAGGTCGCGAATTGCATGTATCAGGCAACAGCTAAAGCCGAGGTGTGCCGCGCACCCTTGAGCTAGTTGTCAAAATAAAATCGGCTGAGTGCCTTAAGCGCTCGCCTTAGTAGTCCGGTGAAGCTGTTAAGACCTTGCTTGGTCAATAGCGTAGTAATCATTTCGAAGAAAAAAAAATCAATATGTGAACGATGGTGATGACTGGAAATAACGCCTCTCCCTGTGCATCCACCGAAAACGGATGTAACCCTATATATATATATATATATATATATATAAATATATATATAAATATGTTGTGCTATGTTATTTATAATGAAAAGATAAACCAGATCGAGTTTCTTGCCGGTTCTTCTCGATGACTGGATTATTTTCCGAACCGGAGGTAGTTTTGACGTTCAATGGTGCCTTTTCAATTAAATAAAGAAAAGTTTGATATGATTCACAGCTGTCTTACAAGCACCTCATCTTTTTGTATATACTTTTTGAAATATACACTTCATTCACAAGTCCCTAGCATTGATTCTTTATGAGTCTACGAGCGACGAGTCTGCTAGTGACGAATCTTTGAGTCACTGAGCTACTAGCCATCGAACCACCACAAACTGTATTGTAAAGAGAAGTACAACAGAACGAATGTACTATATTGTAAATAGAGTTATCTTACAAACACCTCTTTATTTATGAGTAGCTGTGTTCGCGACGTCATCCTCGTGAAATCTAATGTAAAAAAAACAGAGATTAATAAAGTCATCTGAATGTATTAAGTCCATTTACTTATCTATTTATCTCTCGTATTTAAATCACGTCGTCATTAAAAGTACAATATTTTTTTATAGCTCGAAAACAGATTTTAATGAAAAAAAGACTTAATGTTATTCCAAGATATGCTTTATGATTTTCTTGAAGAAATTTTATCATGATCGCATTATTTTTGCAGTGATGCATGTGCATAGAAACAGACAGACAGACATTTTTATAATTGATTAAAGTGTATTTTGTTACTTATTCGTAGACACCTTACCATTATATTCTTATTATATGTATAGATCATGTGATGCAATGGTCAGTCTATTAACAATTGAAAAAAGTGCGTATGATTCCAGTACCCGTAATATAAACTAAACCACTTTACTGAACTGTACTGTAGTGTACTTTAGCAGATAAACAATTATTAAACCCCACATTCTCATAGTTTTTCATTCTTATTGCTCGATCACATCTCTCGGTTCATCATCTCGGTTTTTCTTTTCCTCTCTTTGGCCAAGCATCGTTTTTCCATTTTTTTACTTGTGAAACTTTGCATATGAATGTAATCCTATCGTTTTTGAAGATGTTTGTTATAAAGAAATATGTTCGGAACGGTGTAAAAGTAGTCATCTTGTATACAAGCATTGTTTAGCCATTCCGATTGTTTGTCCGACGTAACAGGAGTGTAATAATTGGGTTGATTCAGTACTCCGTTGTGAACGTATATCTATCTGTATCACATTGATATTACGGTATTCATTCTAGTATCTATGCAACATACTCACCTATATTATACTTATCATTACAAAGTATAAAACAAAGTTCTTTGCCACGTTATGTCTGTCTGTCTGTTCGCGATAAACTCAAAAACTACTGAACGGATTTTCATGCGGTTTTTACCAGTAGATAAAGTTATTCATGAGGAAGGTTTAGGTAATTTGTTAAGTTAAGTTTTTTTTAATTATCTGGGTAGGAGAACGTCTGCCGGGTCCGCTAGTATACTACCTAGTCTTGCCATAAATATTGAAACAAAGAAAAAAATATTTTCTATTGCAAATAACATTTATTACTTTTACAGTGTGTTAGTTTAATACATAAATATAAAACAATTTAAAATATAAAAAGCTTATTCGAAGTGGTCTCCATTGGCTGCAATACAGTGATTTAAACGTTGAGGCCAATTATCAACAGAAGCACGCACTCCTTCCATGGGAAAATTCTTCACTGCCAATCGTATGGATTGTTTTAGGGACTCCTAAATTATCATGGCGTTTAGAGCAAGCCGTACTTTCTAAAACTGACCATAAATCATAATCCAGTGGATTAAGATCGGGACTAGACGACGGCCAGTCTTCAGCTCTGATGAAGTTCGAAACGTTCGTTTCCAATCAAGACAACCAAGATTGCAAAACCAACCAAGAAGAAATTTTTCTGTGACCTCCCTTTGCGTACGGCTTCAGTAGTTGTTTCGAATTTACCACCCTATTATTTTCTAAATTATCAATTAAGAAATGACTAGTAAGTCTCTTATAGGCTGCAAGTCCTAAATCATCTTTTAAAATACGCGACATGGTTCTAGGTGCTATCTTCATCTCCATCTTCGAATTCTTTCCCTTACTGCTTTGACCAACTTTTTCGTACGAACACTACGTGGACGGCCAGATCTTTTTCTGTCACAAACAGAGGAGATCTCATTGTACCTATTAATAGGCCGGTACACAAACATTTTACTAATACCAAGCGTGTGGAGAGTTTTAAATATTGCATTTGGCTTCATACCTACTTTGTGTAATGCAATCACAGCGATTCGGTTCCCTTTATCATCCCACTCCATTTTAATATCGCAAAATATTGTATAATTTATTTGCGCCAAAATGAGAAACTCAATGAATAATCATATAAAAATGACAGATTCCAAATTCAAATCTAATATTTTGTTTATTTTTAATTGTAACAGTATTTATGGCCAGACTAAGTATAATAAAACTGTAACAATGCCAAATCTGTACATTCAATATTAAAAAAAATATAATCGGGGTAGACTTTGATATCGATATAGAAGCCAGAAATAATCCTTTTATAATTTTGGTCTGTCTTTCTGTCTGTCCCTGTGAACACGTATCACTCTGAAAGTACTGAACCAATTTTGACGAAACTTGACACAGTGATAACTAATATTACAAGGTTACATTTAGGATACTTTTTGTCCCATAAAACGCAAGGGGAGGTATATAAGTAAGTTAGTTATGATATATGTCTTGATTATTGACTTCAACGACAAAAGAAGTGAGATCTAAATGGGTGCGAAGCTCAATGGTCTGTCCTGAAATTTATTTATAACAACATAAAATATGTTATTACAACTTAAAATATCATTTTTTCTTATAATTTAGGATAATATATTGAAGCCTAAGGTCTGACTTGGTTAGGCTAGGCTAGGTCGAGAGGGTCCGTGAGCAAGACCCTCAAAGTGGCCGTCTCCGCCAACGGAGGACGGGCAGGAGGAGGCGTCAGTTTGACCGCCTCCTCCCACTGTAGCCGGACCGGGGAAGATGGGTCGGGGGGCCCATCTTTCCATTGCACAGGTCCGGCGGACGGAGGAGACGGCCGGTGTGTACCCGGCTGTCTCCTAACAAGACGAGGCCCGGCGGCGGCGATTTCGCTGCTGGGCCAACCGCTGGGGCGGCACGATGAAGTCTATAGAGATCTCGTGCCGCCCCAACTATAGCGGCAGACGTACACCGTGGGGTTTTAGTCCGTGCGAGTCGGACATAACTCACCCTCTCCCCCGAGAGGGTGGTGTATCCATAAGGGATTTCCCCACGTTAAAAAAAAAAAAAAAAAAGGCTAGGTCTGATATAAACAAAACATTTATTATTAGTAGCAAAAAGCAATAGTTTCAGAACCTATTTCAAATTTAATTCAATGCATTAAAATGTCTCAAGATCTCTAAGGGATGTCAGCAATTCAAAGAATAATATGACACTTATACTCGCACACAGCCCATGCCATAACAATTGAACTGGTCGTTGTCCCTTCTAATGACCTTTGAAATACACTTTTGACCAGCGAATGTCTCTCCGGGTAACGCAAAATTTATTATACGGTCGGCGAATTGAAACGAACGTTCAAACCAAACGATGTCGAGTATTTGTCGACTGTAAAATATAAATTTG
>AP028451.1:9908810-9985266 GCA_036509395.1 Antheraea yamamai
TCAGCTTGAGCTGACGTCACTAGTGTAATAATCATGGTGATTACTCTTACTCATTCTTCAAGTGTAATGACGTCACACAGAGATCCGTACTGTCCGGCGACTCGATAGTGAATCTCCTGAGCGCACTCTGTGCGGCCGTATTTATAGGGCGCTCTGCACGTGCGCTCCGCACGTGCGGTGCGGCTGCACGTGCGCTCTGCACGTGCGGTGCGGCTGCACGTGCGCTCTGCAGGTGCGGTGCGGCTGCACGTGCGCTCTGCACGTGCGGTGCGGCTGTATTTATAGGGCGCGACGCAGGTGCGCGCCGCAGGTGCGGTGTGGCCGTATTTATAGAGCGCGACGCACGTGCGCGCCGCACGTGCGCGCGTATATAAGTTTTATACTAAGTATTGAAATGTAATCATGCAATTATTGTGAAGTAATTGCTTATGAACTCATTATAAATTAATCAAATCATTCTGGTAATCGACTAATTATTGTAGTTCCGCCGATACGGCCATACTGACAGGCGGTGCGTGCTCTGCACCAGCCTCGTTGATTTTTGTAGTGATATTCGTTAATCAGCTGTGAACATAAAATAATTTTCTTTGAGCAACTTGCGTTGCTTACGTTACGTAGTTAAACATAAAGACACAAGTGTCTTGTTCTCGGAGGTTCTCGGAGGTTCTCGGCGATTCTCGGCGATTCTCGGCGGTTCTCGGAGGTTCTCGGAGGTTCTCGGAGGTTCTCGGAGGTTCTCGGAGGTTCTCGGAGGTTCTCGGAGGTTCTCGGAGGTTCTCGGAGGTTCTCGGAGGTTCTCGGAGATTCTCGTAGAGTTATTTAAACTTATTTTAATCAGCTGTGAACATAAAAATAACTTTCTTTGAGTGGGGTATCTGTAAGCAACTTGCGTTGCTTACGTTACGTAGTTAAACATAAAGACAAGTGTCTTGTTCTCGGAGGTTCTCGGAGGTTCTCGGAGGTTCTCGGACATTCTCGGAGATTCTCGGAGGTTCTCGGAGGTTCTCGGAGGTTCTCGGAGATTCTCGTAGAGTTATTTAAACTAGGTTCTCGGAGATTCTCGTAGAGTTATTTAAACTTATTGATTGAGTTACTCACCGTTTATTCGGATGAAATGTCTCACCTAGTAGGTCGTGTTCTCTTCTCGAGAAGTCGATGGAATGGGCTCAGTTGGTGCCGAGTCTCGATGAGCGGGTGATTCGTTTTCCGCCGATACGGTCAACTGATCACCAGGTTGTGGAGCACGGTGTAGCTGATCATGGGCGACCTTGCGGGGCCGTCCTCTGCCAATGACTTTCCCAGTGACCCGATGAGTTGTACAGTTCATTGCCAATTGAAGTTCCTCAAGTACTGTATGCCACTGCTCTGTTTCGTAGTTTTTGATCATCACCAATGCATTTTTGAGAGTAGCAACGACCCTTTCGACTTGGCCATTCGCTCGGCTGACTCCTGGAACAATAGCGTGAATATTTATCCCGACCTGGATACAGTACTCTTTGAACTCACCAAGAAATTCTCTTCCTCCATCGACTATGATCTGGACCGGTGTGCCAAATAGATGCACAGTACGTTTCAGAGCAGCCAATGTACTGTGTGGGTTTTTGTTGAGTTTTGCAGGAACGCCCACCAGCGATGAATCCTTGGTAGAAGATCCCTCCTGTATTTAGAAGCACTGCCAGTGCTTCCAACTCATAAGAGTGGTAACGACTTTCGGCCTCGATGGTTCTCACACAAAAGCAACTGCATGTTGACGTTCATCATTTGCACTAGTATTGCACCGAATCCAATACCACTTGCATCCGTGAATAAGAGTATGGGTGCTTCTTGTTTCGTTAATTCGTACAAAGGTACCCTTATTCGGTATCCTGCCAGACCATTGAACTGTCTGACCTGCTTGACAGTTTTAGGTACTGGAGCTTTGACGAGAGCCTCCACCTTTCGCGGGCTTGGTTGCACCTGTCCATCAGAAACTATGTTCCCGAGATATTCAATCGATCGTTTGAAGAAGCTGCACTTGTCAATGTTTATCGAGAATCCGGAGTCTTGTAGTGCTATGAGAATTCGTTCCAGGTTTGATATTCCTTCCAAAAATTCTGCACATTTACTCAAAACATCATCCACGTAGACCTGCGCAGCTGTTCCCAGTAATGACGCGAGAGCTCTGTTGATGCATCGCTGGTAAACCGAGCAAGCATTGCTCAAACCAAATGGCATGGTGAGATATTCATATAAACCATCTGGTGTAACGAAGGCGGTCTTCTCTATAGAAGTCTCACTGATAGGAATCTGGTGGAAGCCCGCTGCCATATCGAGGCTTGTGTAGAAATTACCCTTAGACAACTGGTCAATTTGATCCGAGATTAATGGAAGCAGATAATGGTCACGTAGCGTATTTCGCGAAAGTCTACGCAAAGTCGGTCGTCGCCATTCTTTTTCTTGACTAGAATGATGGGGCTAGAGTATGGAGATTTGCTCTCACGGATAATGTTGTTTTCCAGCAGTTCTTGAATTATGGAGCGCACCTTTTCTCGTTCCACTAGACTGAAACGATATGGTCTCCTTTCCACGAATTTACCGGGATTTTTTCAGTCTGATTTCTAACTCGCCGGTGTTGACTCGAGTCTTTGGATATCCACGAAAAAATAGGTGTTCGTAATTATTCAGAAGTCGATGTAGCTGCATTACTTCATCTTCTTTGGTAAGGTCACAGTCCATGTTGTTGAAGAGAGGAGAACTCGTAGTCACCGTCCAATCATCGATCCACATTTTTGCACGCCCCTTTAACAAGCTGCAGACTTTCATGCGGACATCGAAATCATTCAACTTGTACGATTCAATCGCTTGATCTATATTTTGGCACCGACATGGGTGTCTGGGTCAAACGATGGTAAGTAGATATCCTTGATCCTTATTTTTGTTTCTGTGGGTGGAGCACATAAGCGCTCTGACATTTTCTGCATCATTTCCATCATTTGTATTAGAAATTGTGGTGGTGCCCCATCCACCTGCAGTCCATAGTGAGCGTATGTTTGTGGTCTTGATTGTACTACAGTTTCCAACGGCGTATTGATGACCAATCCAGGCCCCTGCTGTGTGTTGTTCGGAGTCGGTTGATCAGGTGGTGAATGAGCTATTGAGGAGGCAGTTTGGGTAGGAGCTTCTTGCAATCCCACTTCTGATGACGGAGGATGGCCCTCAATAGTGTTTTTAAAAAGCGTGACGTCAGCTTGAGCTGACGTCACTAGTGTAATAATCATGGTGATTACTCTTACTCATTCTTCAAGTGTAATGACGTCACACAGAGATCCGTACTGTCCGGCGACTCGATAGTGAATCTCCTGAGCGCACTCTGTGCGGCCGTATTTATAGGGCGCTCTGCACGTGCGCTCCGCACGTGCGGTGCGGCTGCACGTGCGCTCTGCACGTGCGGTGCGGCTGCACGTGCGCTCTGCAGGTGCGGTGCGGCTGCACGTGCGCTCTGCACGTGCGGTGCGGCTGTATTTATAGGGCGCGACGCAGGTGCGCGCCGCAGGTGCGGTGTGGCCGTATTTATAGAGCGCGACGCACGTGCGCGCCGCACGTGCGCGCGTATATAAGTTTTATACTAAGTATTGAAATGTAATCATGCAATTATTGTGAAGTAATTGCTTATGAACTCATTATAAATTAATCAAATCATTCTGGTAATCGACTAATTATTGTAGTTCCGCCGATATATATTATACATTTATTTTACATTTACATTATATAATATACATTTGATTGATTAATAGACTTTATAAAAATGTATATTATTATTGCTCCGAGAGCCTATAGATATGAAAACCACACTAATGTTAATAATTTCAATAAATCAATTCTGATATTTAAATATCGTCCTTCATACTATAATTAATATGAGAATTCAAAAGTCAACATATTTATTTCATAGTTTTGAGTTTTCAATTCTGTCGGCAGTCGGTGTGAGACTGCCTCGACTTTTTTTTTATTATTTTGACAATCACAAATGAACCAATAAAACGTTTCTATATGTTCACGAAATCATTTTATTTAAACAACTATTGTATAGTAGTATATCTTCTTATTTAGTACTAGCTTCTGCACGCGACTTCGTTCGCGTGGAATAGTTACTTTGCCCTAACGCTAACGCAGCAGAAGATCTCAAAAGGAAAAAAAACACATTTTAAAACATTCTTCATTGTGCTCCGTTCCTGTTGGTCTTAGCGTAATGATATATAGAGCTTTTCTCGATAAATGATCTAACCCTGAAATGATTTTACAAATTGGACCAGCAGTTCCTAAGACTA
Source organism: Antheraea yamamai (assembly GCA_036509395.1). NCBI lineage: Eukaryota > Metazoa > Arthropoda > Insecta > Lepidoptera > Saturniidae > Antheraea > Antheraea yamamai. The sequence continues at coordinate 9,913,118 of AP028451.1, forward strand.
GCGCTATCAATGTTTATAACAAATAAGTTTTATAATATTAGTATAGACTAGCTGTGCCCGCGACTTCGTCTACGTGGAGCCGGATGTACAAAACAATGACTAATAAAGTCATCTGAACGTATTTAGTCCATTTGCTTATCTACTTTTCTCTCATACTTAAGTCGCGGCGCCATTAAAATTACAATAACGTTTGATAGAGTGGGCCGATTTTAATGAAACAAAGACTAAGTTATTCCCTAGGATATGCTTTATGATTTTCTTGTAGAGTCTTATTATGAACCCAGTACTTTAGCAGTGTTGCGTGTTCATACAAACAGACATTGTCAAAAATGATTTAAATGTATTCTATTACTTATTCCTAGACACCTTTACTTTCTGCTTCCTGCTGAAGTTTTTCGTGGGGACTACAGTATGGAGTGCTTCAAGGGAAAAAAATGGTTATTTAAGGGTCAGCAACGCGCATGTAACACTTCTGATGTTACAAGCGTCCGTAGGCTGCGGTGACCGCTTTACATCCGGCGGCCTGCATGCTTGTTTGCTACCGTCGTGTTAAAAAAAAACATTTTTTTTTCACGAAAATCAAAAAAGTACAGACACGTTAGATTTACATTCTTATTATATGTATAGATACCCGTGCGCAGTTGAGGTGGATAGCTAGTAAAGCAATAAGAATAAATCTTCAACAAAAATCAGAACGAATTGGAAAGATATCACGGCTCATTAAAATTCTCACTGTTCCAATAATTGAATATCCCAAGTTTCCGAAGGTCTGTGAAGAAAGCCGCGACCCGTATTTCAGAAGCGCGAATGTCGGGACATTACTATATATTTTTATGTTAATCGTAAAAGTACAGTGAGTTTCCACCTTGCTCATTAGAGTTGGCGCGATTTACAAGATTTAGCGTTTTTATTAATTTTTCGGACTGACTAAACCCTTGTAAACATAACCTAAAGCCCAACAAAATGGCGACAACCGTAAGGTTCTCTATGTGCACTCTAATGTTTTGGAATAGGCTATCTGGTAAGATGTTCCCACAGGGTTATGACATGGGGCTCTTCAAGGGCTCAAAGGGATTGAAACACGCTCTTCAAGTATGTAACACGACAATGATACCCCCAGTGTTGCAATTGTCCATAGGCGACGGTATCCATTTACCATCAGATTGGTCGTCTGCAGTTAGCATCGGCGTCGGCTCTTTGGCATAAAAAAGAAAACTATAAGTAGTAGTCCTAGGCTATTTACTTTTTAGATTCGATTGGTTGTCCCACGTTTTAGACTTAGTAAAACCAGCAACATTTTTTTGGGAAATAGTGTTAGACTATATAACAAAGTCCCAAAGGGTATTACCGATTTGCCGGTTTGCTAATTTAAGCGCCATGTCAAGTGGGTTTTGGTGTCAAAAGGCTATTATAGAGTAGATCAATATGTGAACGATGGTCATGTCTGGAATTAACTCATCTCTGTGCATCCATTAAAAACGTTTGTGACATTTACCTAATATATTATATATATTTGTTAAAAAGATAAACCAGATCGAGTTTCTTGCCGGTTCTTCTCGATGGCTGGGTTGTTTTCCGAACCGGTGGTAGTTTTGACGTTCACAAGTGCCTTCTTAGGGCCTAAATTGAATAAAGTGTTTTTGATTTGATTTGATTGACCCTGTGCCAACTCTTTTAATGCCTAACGACGCGGGCGCGCATCACCTAGTTAACATACCATACAAATATTTGAATCGCACCTCCCGCTCATCTTCTATTGTTAAGACCACACACCGCAAGGCTGTTTTGCATTAAAATTTAATAAAACCCAGTGTATTTAATTCGTATTTATCTGCATATCATCGTAAAACTTTATGTGTTGACAGTACTTACTTTCTTTATGTGTTTCCAAAAGTTTAAATTGCCTCTCGGATACGAGAGAGGCGCTTTTAATAGGCTACCTTTGAACTAAGCACGAAGTACGAGTGAAGTTTATCGCAAAACTTGTTTTATTCTATACTTCGTACAGTTGTAAGATGTCTTATTGTTTCTTGGTATGTTTTTTACATTTCTGTAATACCAGAAACCGCCCGCGACTTTGTCCAACATAAAAAAAATTAATTAAATATAAGTATATTGCTAAATGTTGAGTCAGATCTCACATTGAATTCAGAAGGCAATAAAAAAGCTGATAAACTAAAGACATTTTATACGACCGCATATGTGGGGTATTAGGGCCGGTCTGAAGAGAGTAGAGCATTACCGAGAAGGATTGAAATGTTAGCTAGGTACCATGCTGCACGGCTCAGTCAATAAGAAATTGAAGTTACCGTCGATCTGGGCGTACGTGAAGTCCCTTGCGACCAGTAATTTCGAAAAAAAAACCGCGAATTATTTCAACCTCTTAATGATATTTGTTGCGATTTATATCACAAACCCGAAGCTCCACGTTTTAAAAGATAGTCAAACACGAGATCTGTTTTAACATTGTCGACGATAATCCATAATTTTCAAATTAAAGCAGAACTAAAACCTTGAGTGTATCGTTTGGAATAATAGTAGACTGTTATTTATGATTTTTTAAATCTTATCATTACTATTTAACTTTCTTTATGGACCTGAGTATTGGGATACGATAGAAACTCATGAAAGAATATTACATGTGGCAGATATGATAATGTTAAAATGGATGTGTGGTGTAAGAAATGAGTAGATTAGAAAAAGTTTGAAGTTAGCATTAGTAATACAGTAGTTGAGGAGTGATAGGTTAGCACGGCATGGGCATGGCATAGGCATATAATGAAGACGCATAAACGTCATGTAACCAAAAAAGTTTTAAAGATTAAAGTAGACGGATTTAAGAGTAGAAGTAGACCGAAGAAGGTATAAATGGATAGTGTTAAGTATGATATGTATATAAAAGGTGTGACTTGTTAACTGGCAGTTAGCAGATGACAATGGGAAAGGAAAACATTTTGTACTGGCCCCACTTAGGCAGAAGATGATGATATATAACCTTCGTATGTGTAATTAAACATGGACAGCTAAAAATTAATATTATACTGTCAAATATTTGTGTTCTGCGTAAAGTATATTGTTTCGATCAAAGTTTTGGTGTCGACAGACTTGATCTTAAATTTATAGGAACAGGTGTATTGTGTATTCATCAATGGTGTGTTCTGTATTACTGTTGGCAACTTTAAGATCTTTCCTTTTAATTTATGTTACATGTATTTCCACCGACTGACCTTTCGTGTATCGTTTGGGATCCTATTGAAAACCATAACTGCAATTTGTGCTATAGCGTATTGATGAATAGAATTGCCAATTGTTAGACATTTTTTATTTCTCTGTGTGTTTTAAATTTAATTGTTTTGCTTTGGTCCAAAAATTTTGTTTTCTTTTACTGAAATAAAGAGACATCTAAAATTCCACAGATTTTAAATTTTGCTATTGAATACTCTATTATCCCAGTTTATTACAGGATTTGGCGAGGTCACGTACAGCGCCTGCGTAAACCCTCACACAGACTACATATTGAAATTTATATTTATTATCTTTATTGATGGTAACGATGTGTTTTATATTCCTGGATACGGAATAACGTACATTATTTTAACATGCCTGATAACTTCACGTCCTTTATAGCAGTAAAGCATTATTCCAGTGTAACTCCCATTACTATAAAGAAGTCATTAATTTAGAAGTATCGCTTTTTTATACTTCATAGATTTTGGGGTTTGACCACAATCTGACGAATGTTAAATGATGAGGTAATCTAAGATGGGAACCACATTAAACCTAGAGGGGAACTGGTTCTCAAGTGCAGCTGTCGGAACACAACAACAGGTGCTTGGCGTCAGATATTGAAATTTGAGGGCTGTGGTTAGCCAAAAGGGCTTAGAATAGGCCCTAGCGTAATCTATGGTTCAATTATAATATTTACCTTCACCAAAAGCCACAGCTTATCTATCGACGTAGTATTCGAACACGTTAATCAAAGAGCTATTAACTCTTCGAGTCCTTAAAACATGATTATAGATTGATAAGATCGTGCGTGACTGTCCGGGTTTGCCACAGATGTCGTCTCCCTTACCCACTACATTACTCGGCCCCGTTAATATCTAGGGTACCTCGTCACCGCCAACGTCTGGCACCCTGTAGGACGGTCGCTGGATTATAGAATATTTATCTATATTGAAGTTTTTATATATGCATATGAAGCGTTATGTGATTGCTTTCATCTTTGAAAGAGGGAGCAGACAATCAAGCTCATTGTCCGCGATTGAAAAACTTGGCGGTGGAGGGTCAGGTATGACACTTACAATTAACAAGTATTTTACTCTTACAGAAAATATGCTTCTCGAAACAGATGATACTTGTGCCATACGTGGATTTCCTCGTATTTCCAAGGTTACTTCTTAGAGTCCCATGGTGTGAATGAGGCCTTTTATGAGGAGTTTACTTCTGTAGTCTTTATGGATGACATACAAAAGTAATTCCCTACCTGGAGCTGGGCTAGAATCCACGAATGCTGAAGTAATAATACCTTGATGTTTTAGCCAATAGAAGTCTGACAAAACCCATGCATAGTTGCTCGGTGGAGGGTGGAAATTTGTCTACCTTTTTTTTTTTTTTTTTTTTTTTGGGGGGGGGGACCCTTATTGAAAAGCCCCCCCCGGGGGGGGGGGGGGGGGAGGGCGAGTCGAGGGAAAAAAGGGGGGGGAGGGGTTTTTGGGGGGGGGGGGGGGGAGGGAATGTCCTTCCTTTTGGGGGGGGCGGAGCCGCGGGGGGGGGGGGGGGGGGGGGCTTGGGGGGAGGGGGGGGACGGGGCCCCCCCCTCCGCCGGTGGGTGGGGGGGGGGGGGCCCCCCCCCCCCCCCCCGGGGGGGGGGGGGGGGGGGGGGGGGGGGAGACCCGCCGCCCCCCCGCGGGGGTGGGGGGGGGGGGGGGAGGGGGCCCCCCCGGCCCCCCCCCCCCCCTCTTCTTTTGGGGCGGGGGGGGGGGGCAGGCGGTGCTGCGCGGGGGGGGGGAAAGCAGGAGACCCCTCCTCCTCCCCCGGGGGGGGGGGGGGGCGCGCCCCCCGAGGGAGGGGGGGGTGTGGGGCCCGCGATGGGGGGGGGGGTTGGGGGGGGGGGGCACCAGAGGGGTAGTATTCTCGGGGCGGGGCCCCCCTCTTCTCTCCCTCTCCCGGGGGGGGGGGGGGGGCGCCATAGTCGCCCCCGGGGGCGCCCCCGGCTCCCTCCCCCCCCCCCCTCCCCCCCCCCCTTCTCCCCTCTTGTCTCTTTTCCGGGCCCGGGGGGGGGGGGGAAATTTGTCTACCTAAAGCTACCTAAAGTAAGGGTTGCTCTCTCTACAGACATTTTTTTAATATACTATAGTTTAGTACACGCAAAAGTACAGTGTCCGGCGTTAGAATACTTAGCTTATGGTACTGTATCTGGCTTTTGATTTACCACGTCGGAGAAAAGAGTGAGACGTCCGCCTAACATCTTTTTGCTTCGGTATTCTAAATCGTTGTCTCTGTCACACTCGTAATCAATGTGTTAGACAAAGATAACACTATATGAAACCAACTATCTCGGTCTTTTTACTGACGTATCAAACTAAAAGCCCAACTGTACTTACTTCGACTTAGTATATTATTCACAAACTTGTCGGTCGATGGATGTCTCTTAACATTATTAATCACTGGTTATAAATATTAATATAGTTTGTATAAGTTATTTGATTTATTATAAGTACACTTTAATCTCAGATAATACTAATTTATTCATGTTATTATAATAATTTATTAATATTATTTAAATTAATGTTATCTATACTAATATTATAAAGCTGGAGGATTTTTTGGTTGAACGCGGTAATCTCAGGAACTACTGATCCAATTTGAAAAATTCTTTCAGTGTTAGATAGCTCATTTATCGAAGAAGGCTTTATATCATCCGCCGGGAGCGCATAGGAGCGACGCACCAATGAAGAATGTTTAAAGATCGTTTTTTTTTTCGTTTTGAAAGCTTTCATTGCGTGTTAGCTTTAGCCCAAAGTAACTATTCCACGCAGATGAAGTTATGGGCAGCAGCTAGTATAGTAATATAATATCTGCTATAATGATAATATATACAAATAAATAAAAGGGTTCGTGTCCATTTTTGTTCATAGAAATCAGTTTTGTAGACCTTAAATAAATAAATAAAACTGAAGTATCTGTCACTTGTCAGGGGTTAACTAACCCCTCCCGCGGTCAACGATCACGGCGGCGAAGAGTGAACGATGACCTGAGGCCGCCGTAAAAAGAGAATGCGGGCGGCAGACGCGGGCACGTCCGTCGCTCTGGCGGAACTTCTGCACAGGCCCGCGTGGTTGAGGCGCATTGTGCCGATGTGCCTCCCACGATCGTCGGGGAGGACAACTGTCGCCCTCCCCTGAGGGGTCTAAGAATCTGACCCCTCGATCGCGACGAGGCCCCTGATGAGGGGCCCACACCTGCTGGGGAGTAGACGTAGTGCCAGTTCGGCAGCTCCTGCTCCCCGGCCTATAGGTGAATGAAGGCAACATGGGGTTTTAGTCCGTGCAAGTCGGACATACCCCACCCTCAGCTGTCCGGCTATGGTGGGTATTCGTAGGGATTTCCCCATGTTCAAAAAAGGGGTTAACTAACCCATGAGATAAAATTGAAACGATCTTAACGAGCAGGTTCTAAATTTTTCAGTGTATCTATCAATTTTTCCTATATATATATATGAAGGGCTAAAAAGAAAAACTGGCTAAGTCCATATTTTTTTTCAGATTAATTTTCTGTAGTCTATGGCCACAAAAATACTAAATCTATAATATGACTATTTAAAACAGCCAAACTCAACCTGCGGCCGACGGCCCGCATGTGGCTCGCCAGGTCTTTGTAGTTGGCCCACCCGATTATTTTCAATTACTTGAAATTCGTGTCCATCAGAAAAACCATGAGCACGCTAAGTAAATTAAATGCCAGATAACTCGACCGCAATACGTTCCTTATGATATAAGGTTTATACCAAGCTTGTTTTACTGGACCACCATTTTTCACTACATTAATACGTTGTTAATGTTAAATTACGTTTTTTTTTTTATTTATTACCTTTAATATTTGTAGTTTGCGGCCCGCGACACGACGAGGGAAACGTCTTTGTGGCCCGTTAAAAAAAACGTTGAGTATCTAAAACAAGTGTAAAATGCTTTGTGCCACATTTTTTTGTTGTTGTTGTATTTCTTGTAAAATATTGAATAACTAGCCAAGTCCGTGACTTGACTTAAGTAATTAAAACGTGAAAGCGTAACAAATAAACGAATATTTGAATTTTTAATATTACTTACGATTTAGGATATCTTCTTTTGGCGGGAATCTGCATTAAATTTTTGATTGGGGTGTGGTTGGCAAAATTAGGTGTGTGTGTGTGTGTGGTGGCACGTGAGTTGGGGTGGGGTGGGTGGAGGGGGGGGGCGAGCTGGTGCAGCGAATGGAAGGTTATTAGGTTGTGAGGGTAGGTCGGCGAAATAAAAAAGGGGGGGGGGTATGAGAGTGTAAAAGTGTGTTAAAAAACAAAAAGCGGGTGCGGGTGGCGGCTGATGTGGTCGGTGTTGGTTGCATAGAAAAAATGTGGGGTTAAAAGGTAGGGGTAAATTGTTGTTGGTGGTGTGTGGGGGTGTTGTAAAATTTTTAAATGTTGTTGGTTGCGTTTTGGGTTAGGTTTGTGAATTGTTAAAATAAATAGTTGGGTGTTGAGTTTTTTTTACTGACACGCTATTGCTAGAAGGCTTAAAGTTACGGCTCTGTTTGCAGTTCTATGTTGTTTTATACTAATATTATAATGAGTGGTAAAGTTTTGTTTTGAGGAATGCTTGGTCTACTACTGGGCGATTAAAAATTTTACTGTTAGAAAGGTATATTTAAGTTAGTTAGTAAAAAAGGTGGTTTGAATGTAAAAGTAAAATAAATGTGCAAATTAAAATTGAATGCAGTTACGTCTTTAATTTATAAATAAAAAAATGGAATAATGTGTAGTTTCGGTTGTTCGGATGAAGTTAAAGGGGTCTGGGAAGATATTTGGAATATATGTAAGTTGTTTTGTTACTTTGATGCACTCTTTAAGTATGCTGCGAACAGATTGGTTATTTTAAAAGATTTCACATACAACTGGGTATATGTTTGAGTGAGTCCTGGATTGTTTGGATTCACGATTGGAAGTGCTGGATAACGCTGCAATAGGGTTTTAGGTTTTTTAAGATTATTTGCGTTTAAAAATACAATTGAAACCGGTAATAACCGATTTGGTGCAGACGAAGTTGCACGGGTCAGCTAGTTCACTATAAAATTAGGAAGAAAATTTTTAAATGTGCTGACAGGAGTACACATTTATTAATGACGTTATTATTACAGTTACAGAACTGTACTTATGAAGTCCTATCGTATACTTTTGAATGATACAAATACAAAAGAATTAAGGTATAGAATGAAATTGAGATCTCAAATTGTCGAAACATCAAGGCAAGTTGGTGCTGACGTTGAGTTATGCTTATTGTAATGTGGTGTAAGTTATGGACGAAGGCGAATTTTTTATTGCTATTACAGAGTCATTTCTTTACTTTTTGTTACATAGGGAGAATCAGTATTAAAGATCCACTGTCCACCTGACAACAACGAGTGACTTATCCCGATTCCTACCAGCTATAACTTCATGCTGTTCCTTCATTACCCTTTTATGGGAGAGCGAAGACTACTTTAGTATTTAATCTGCTCATAGCGGCACGTGTGAGCCCCTCTTTATAGGTTTCCCTCTGTGGTCTGACACTGATAGAGTTATCTCGGATGAAAATATGAATACACACACGCCGTGTCTCAGAACAGTGAAAAGGCACTTTTACGTACGTTTAGGTTTTAGAATAAATAAATAAACAAAATGCGTCCTTTGTTGACAATTGAACCCGACGTCACGTTTTAAATTCTTTTTATCGCTTTAATTACTAATATTTCGCTCTCTCTATTACTAGTTTCACATATAACTTTTTCAAATCCACCTCGCGCAAATAAAATCAACCGTTTTATGTTACAGTGAGACGTGGCAGCAGTCAATCAATTCCAGGCAGAACTGCAAAGTAACGTTCACACATATTTATTTGCTAAATTCCATACGCGGGCAACAGCTAGCAGAATAATAAAATGCGATAATATGTTGAGATAAATGACTTTTACTTATCCTAGCTAATATATAATCAAATTTGTCTATACTTCTTAAAGTGTAAATATTTTATTTTTTTGTTTGTAATGACTGAACTCACAAACAAAATTTAACTAATTTTAAAAATGATTTCACCTATGTGGAGTTATAATATGAACAAGAAGCATTTTAAAAAACTTTATTAACGCGATCAGAACCGTGATCATAAACGAATAACATATACAAATAATGCATTGTATTGTTTTCTTTAAAAAAAATATCAATATTATTATATTCCTTCGTTTGTGACTCATGACTAAAGAAAACATACTTGGAAGATTTAGGTTTCCTTAGGAACGTTTGTAGAAAAGGATAAAATTAAATTCTCTTTAACCGTTAATTTGGACCACCGTTCGAGGCGTGGCGTCGGAAATGGTTCCCTTACCAGAAGCGTCTTTTAAATTGTCAGATTGTTTCTATCGACTTTAAGGAATGCATCTGCTATTTTCATTGTGTTACGAACTTTTACTTTTCTTCCTTCCCCCTGCACACATTTTACTTGGAGTCTCCTTTGAGTTTCTAAAGATTACCTTAATAAATAAAAAACTCTTTATTTAATAGAAATGGTATCACAAGGCATTCATATAAACTGTAGATCCCCATACTGGAAATAAAATTCTGTATAGCGTGTAATCTACTAAAACCCAGTTACAAAATTTATATCGCGTTAGTGCCGTAAGTGGCTTACTTAATGGATAAAGAAAAATAAAATTAAATTTAAATTTTACGGGATGACTTGTTAAACAGCAGCAATATTTTCAGGGGTTACTGAGTAGTCGCTTCTGGTTCTAAACCAATTTAAAAAATAAGTGCCTAATATTTGACCTAATTATCTACAGAAAAACAAAACCGATATACACTAAACATCTGGTGACTTACCCAAGAACGAACTGGTGTCATAATAAGGAAAGCAATGAATCACACCGTGACCTGACATGACCGTGCGGCATTCCGACGATAAGCATGTTTTTCATTGACCCTAAATGTGATTTATTTATATTTAAAAGTATGGTTTTCATACTTTAAAAAGTTTTAGAACAAACTTTAACTAATGTTATCTATGTTGTCTATTAGTATTTGTTTTGATATTATTATTTTATATTTTAATGTAACCATGAACTACCAAAGTTCCAACCAAAGTACTTTAAACATTCACCTGGTACATATAACAAACAGTTAATTTTATAGAATGATAATAACTAATTATATAGACACAAACACCATATAACTATACTATATTGTGTTTAAATTCATTTCTTATATGTTTGTTTATGAGGGAATATGAAAAATATTTCTAGTCTCCTCGTATGTGAAAGATAATAACGAGCTGTTAGTAATTGTTTTTGCTTCTCTTAATTTCCGGGTAATTAAGTCACTGTGTTTGTTCACTTGTCTATATATGAACAGGATGAGAACCTAACAAAGCGATGAGCAAAGGCAGTGTTAGTATTCCGTGTTTTTATTTTAAAATGTTCAGTGTATAGTCTTTCACTATTTTATTATTGAACTGACGGGGCCACGCGTTACTGTGGCTCAGTTATTACATTTTGAATTAAAACATATGACGACATATCTATAAAATCTATATTTCAAAAGCACTGTCATAAGAAAAACAACAAAAGTGAGAATCTTCTTTTTTTTGAAGTCGGTTAACAATTAAAGTGTGCGATATAAGTGTGATGGTAATAAATATTCAGAACATGTTGAAGTTAAAAATGAAACAGAATATTAATTTTTACAAATTAAAATAATAAAGACAACAAACATAATCTTGTCAATGCGCCAAAACTACAGAGAATTTAACTTCTCGTCCTATAAGCCTTGCGCCGGGTCCGTGGCAAATGTGTTTAAATTTTTACACCGCCCAGCAAGTTTTATGGCGGAAAGTTTCGTTGCGAAATTTGTTGGCGGAACTTTAATTCATTAGCGGCCCGACAGATGGCGCTGCGGGAAAATTGAGCGTCCCTGTTTTACGGGGTCTTTGTAGTCATATTAAAGAAACTCTTTGTGCATCAACCGTGCAAGTTTATACTTTGTACAAGAGAATATACAACACTTATATATATATATATAATATATATATAATATATAATATATATATAATATATATATATATATCTCTATATATAAATCCAGTTTCATGATGTTTGTCCATGATAAACATTGAACTCCGAAACTACTCAACCGATATTCATGAACAACTTTAGGTGGTGGAGTCACGCTGAAGCTATTACTGGTTTCAGCATGAATGGGTTGGCTCGCTCGGAGTACAACCACCCTCTCATAGAAAACCGACTTGAAGTAACAGTACTTGCATTGTTGCATATCGTCCGGTCAGTGAACGCGTCCGAGGCCCACCTGCTCATCCCCACCCCTCCCCTCCCTCCTAACCCTTCCCTCCCCTGGTGTTGTTAGTGTCTATAGACGGTGGTGATCACTTAACATCAGGTGACCCACCTATTCGTTTGCCTCTTATGACATAAAAATATATGTATAATTTAGTCCAACTTGAGAGATAGCATAATTTATATTTCGATTCATGCTCTCAATATTTTCAATTCTAAATTAAATGGTTGTCAATGTTGATTATTATTTTTAAATGTAAATTTCATCAGTCGCGAACAGATGGCGCTTTAAATTAGTTTATTAACAAAACACTGTAGAACCGACTGTTATAGATATCTTATATATGACACAATGTTCATTGTGTATTTCTTCATCCCCCATAATACCAAATACTTTTATCATAATTTTATCAATCAATCAATTTTATCAATATCAAAAAAAAAATTAATAATTGAGTCACATCAACAATCAGCTAGTATATAAATAAAATCGGGTCGTACTTGCAGTAACGTAAACGACATATTTGTTTTTAACGCTATCTATCCGCGGTTTATGGTATTTGTTAGTACATCGCTAGTGTTACATATTTCCTTTAATGTCCTGAAATCTTTCTTATTCATTATGTGTTTAAAGGAAATCCGTATAAGCAAACAACCTTAAAAAGACCGCAGTCTTAAGGCCAATAATAGTAAGTAGACAAGAATGCAGCAGTACAAAAAATACTGACTTACAACAGAAATATAGTCCGAGTCAAATTTTCTCACAACTCTGAAGTCGATGCACAGAATACAAATTTAGATATCAGAGGCACGCAGAAGTGGAGAAGGCGGAGTCGGCTTACCCGCGTGAGTTGCTCCGCCCTACTGGACTAACACTGACACGTGTCAGTGCTAGTTGCAGTGCAATCGCTTTCAGAATAGTTTTGTTATTATTAATTACATGTATGTTACACCATAACACCACACGAGAACAGCCAAGTTGCGATATAATTTAACGTTTACTTATAACCATTACGACACATCGGTCATCTGGAGCATAAGGCGACAAGTACGAGGAATTGAGGTCTCATCACCACCGTGGTATCAAGAGACATGTCTGGTACACTGAATCAGATTTGAAAGCACTAGTCATTCAGACATCGAGCAGTAGTCACATCTCTTAGGTTAGGTTATAATAAGTTTAATTACGGTACTATTGTCTCATACGTCCAGCGGTAAACACTTTTTAGTTTTATAATTAATTAGTTGCCCTCGCGAACTTCGTTTCGCCTTAATATGATTTTTTTTCCTTAGCCTACCTTTTTGGTAGATACATACTAATATATGGAACATTTGCTATGCCACCCCATAGAGACTATTCGCTTTTCCGGAATACAAACTGAAAAAGCGAAATATTTAAAGCGAACTACAGTAAAATGATAAAATTACATGCATCAACTAAAAATAAAAAAGCATCGTAATTACGGATGCGTTCAAGTTTGCTAATAGAAATTTGAAGTTGCGTTCATAATTACAGAAAAAAAACTGATTCTTAGGGTTTTCCGTGCAATTTTTCCAATTTTTCTCTCCATAAACACCTTCCTCGGAGTATAAGGAATAAATCGAATCAAAAATTACTCGTATTGAACCAGGTCTCTTCGAATTTTGCGCTTAGCAACATATTTTACGATTCATTTTTATTTATATAAATATAAGTAAAATTGTATTATTTTGATATAAATACATTTTATATTAAAAATGTATTAACATCTCGCGAACGCGCCCCATATAATTTATTATTGCTATTTTCGTTGTTTTCTTTTTATTGTTAATATTTGTTATTTTCGTCACTTTTTTCTCTTTATTGTTACTTGTTGACATTTGTTATTATTACATCATCGACTTTGCAAAATGATGTTTCTATTAAAAACGTCGACCCGCTATAAATAAATATGTATTAAGTACATATTATTTATTAAAGATGAATGTACTTCATTTATAATAACGCTATTGTAACGACACGTTTGTACAATGTGTATTTTACAAGAGATACCCCACAGGTAAAAACAAATACAATATAAGATAGATCATTCTTTTAAAGTACGCTATCAGCTAAAACTCACCAAGCAGGTTATTAAATGTTCGCTGAAGTTAATTATAAATCGCAAATATATAGTGTGGGAAACTGTTAATATTCTAGCTTTGTCCATTGTTCCATCACTATTATTAATTTCTAGTTATTACTATTATTTATTATTAATATAATTTGATTACTCGAGTTATCTTATTATATATTATTACTTTTTAGTCTGTTCCATTTTATATGTAATCCTTGGTAAATATTCTGTATGTATGTATATCTCGTATCTATGCATATATCCGCTAAATTCAAATAATCAGGTTTTCGTAAATTAGCTGTCAAAGCTGTTACATACAAAATATTCTAAACGTTGCAATGTAGTCTACGAATAGTGAAATTTAGTACTGAGGGGTTTATAAATATAATATAAAGTTCCAAATATGTTACTGATGAGAAATCTTATTCGGCAGGCTGTTAGTATTTCCATATCTAATGTACACGTAACACGTTACAGTAAGTGTCGTGCGTGTCGGTCGTACTTCAAATATTTTGAAGTAATTTTAACTTTAACAACTTTGTAACAAGGATTTGTATTTATTTCAGCTTTGTAACTCATCACTGTATGATAGAATCTAAACTATAGCAAGTCGAACGTCTATATAAACCTTTCTAAGTAGAATCTCTTTATATATCGTCTAAACCAAAATCTTTTCGTGTATTAATTGAAATACGACTAATCGAAGCACAATCGTAATTTTATGTAATTGGCTTTTTTATTGTAACGCCATCTACTTTTTAACTTTTTGATCATTTAAAATTCTTTCAGGTATCTCTGTGGAACGATACGAGATACCTTACAACGCGTCCCTAGTCTCCCAAGTACTTGCACTGACTGTCGAAGTTAAAAGTTTTAAATGTATTCTTGATACCACTAAATGAGTCTAATTTTGCTCTTTTATGCCCGGTTGCTGAGATACTCGGTTAATCTGCCAATAGTTATTGACTCAACAAAGTTATCCATAAGTTAAACTGTCAAATGACCCGTTGAATTTTATTAACGTTTATTGTATGATTGTGTGTTCAGAAACGCAATTTGACAAGTTATCGAACGGATAACTCTATTGAACAGATAAACTACAATTAAAGTACCTCAGAAACCGGGAATTGATCGTCTATTTAAATATCGAATAGTGTGCAACGTTTTTGCTGAGAAGAAAATGCATTATATTAATCCAAAAGACAGATATTATTAGTTCCAAAATTAATTCCATAACAATTCGTTTCGACTTCATAATTTACTTTTATTCCGTTTAAATTATTATTATTTTTATATTGTACTATAATAGCTTCTGCCCGCGACTTCGTCCGCGTGGAATAGTTACTTTGGGCTAACGCTAAAAACCCCGATTTTGAAACATGCTTCATTGCTGCTTAGCTCCTATTGGTATTAGCATGATGATATATAGCATATAGCCTTCCTCAATTAATGAGCAATGTAACACTGAAATATTTTTTCAAATCGGTTTAGTAGTTCCTGAGATTAGCGCGTTCAAGCAAACAAATTCTTCAGCTTTATAATATAATATTAGTATAGATCCATCCATCCATCTTTACGTCATGTATAGAATAATAATTTTATCACTATGTTAATTGTATTAGTAGCTACTAATTCTAAAAAACATAAATGCCGGATGTGTTATAAATAGGTATGCTAATAATTATAATGTAATTCTTTAAGGATTCAAACGACGCAATTCTTTTTTGTTAGTAAAAACGTGAAAATATTTGCTCGCGGGACAATACTATATACTTAAATATAGTAGTAGTTCGTAGTTTAGTAGTTCGCTGAAGCTATTACTGGTTTCAGCTTGAATGGGTCGGCTCGCCCGGGGTACTACCACTCTCTCACAGTAAACCGACGTGAAGTAACAGTGCTTGCATTGTTGCGTTTCGTTCGGTCAGTGAGAGCGCCGGAAGACCACTCTCTCCTCCCCCAAACACTGGCTGGCAACGCACTTGCGACTCTCCTGGTGTTGCAAGTGTCAATGGACGGTGGTGATCACTTAACACCAGGTGACCCACCAGTTCGTATGCCTCCTATGACATAAAAAAAGGTAGACAGATATGTAGTTATAGAAACCAGAATTAAATTAATTGTATAACCTAAAATTATACATTCGATACATTTAACAATTGCAAGTCACTGTTGACAATAAAGAACAACAATTTGCTCTTTCAAACGTAGTTATTAATTTATACGAAACTTCATGAGTACAAAAACATCAAAATGGCCATCATAGCGTGCCGCTATTATAGTGCCAAACTCCACTTGATTGCCGAATTATAAAAGCAGTCGTTTGAATGTTGTCAGCGAGATGACACGGATTCAGTTCGCGTTCTTTTGTCTCATACTAACACTAATGAACTCAGAAGCCGCGAGAATTCTAGCTGTTTATCCAACACCCTCTATCAGCCATCAAGTTCCACTCCGACCGCTGACGCACGAGCTAGCCAGACGTGGACACGATGTAACCGTCATCACCCCAAACCCGGCATATCCAAAAGGTAAAACTCCAGCGAACCTAACTGAGATCGACGTGCACGACATGTCTTATGAAATGTGGCAAAACATAATGTCAGCTTCTTCAAATGCGGAACAAAATTTGGAATTACAGATAAAAGTAATATTTGATTTAATTGCTATGATTTTTGAGAAAACACTGCAGACAGCCGAAGTTAGAGATATTATTAATGATAAAAGGGGTTTTGATTTATTGATATTAGAAGCTTGTGCTCGACCGACTTTAGTATTGTCTCACATATTTAAAGCACCCGTTATAGTAATAAGTTCTCTTGGAGCTATGTTCGACAATCATTTTGTTATGGGATCATCGATGCACCCATTTCTATTTCCTGCAAATGTTCAAAAGAGAATTAACAATCTAACAATTTGGGAGAAAATTAATGAGCTTTACATGCGTCATGTATACTATTCAACTTACGAGAAACTCGAAGAAGGAGAGAATGACATGATCAGAAGGAATATAGGAAGCGGTGTGCCTAAATTGAATGAACTGAAAAATAATATTGAAATGTTATTTTTGAACGTCCATCCGATTTGGGAAGACAATAGATCAGTTCCACCGAGTGTCGTTTACGTAGGCGGTATGCACGAGATACCAGAGAAGGATTTACCATCGGTATGTATATTTTACAAGCAGTTTTTTTTTTAATTTGCGCTTACTAATTAAATTGAATTAGCTTGAATATCTAATAGCTATTTGTTAAATAAAACATTGTTAAGGACTTCCAAATGTTGTTATAATTGTACTATATATAATAACATAAAATTTAGGTTTGCCAATAAATCGAGGACAGGTATAAAATGGTAAATTTATATCTTTTTCGATTTTCGTGAAAAAAATTGTTGCAGGTGTCTAGGAATAAGGAAAAGAATATATTTCAATCATTTTTAGAAATGTCTATCTGTCTGTCTGTTTGTATGAACACGCATCATTGCTAAAGTACTGGGTTCACAATAAAACCTCATAGAAGAAAATCATAAAGCATATCCTCGGGAGTAACTTAGTCTTTGTTTCATTAAAATCGGTCCACTCTATCAAACGTTATTGTAATTTAAATGGCGCCGCGACTTAAGTATGACAGAAACGCAGATAAGCGAATGGATTAAATACGTTCAGATGACTTTATTAGTTATCGCGATTTAAAAATCGCGGGCGCAGCTAGTATTAATAAAAATAGGAACTTAAGTAAAAATTTGTGTTTTTTTTTTGTTTTTTTCATACTTAGATACATTTCGATAAAGTTTTGCTAATTTTTGTTGTATAGATCTAATTCATATGACTTGAGTAAATTTTAACTTATATGATGACTAGTAATCACCCGGGGATCTACTTTAATATAATATTTCTTGGTAAAAACTATAATTCACAAATAAGCCAAACCATTTTGGAGTTAAGTATGGATATAAACAACAGACACACTATTTTTTTACATTGTGTTCGTAATGTTTTGTAATATATATTAATTCTAACTAAATACGAATGTGTTTTACGCGTTTACGCCTTAATTACTCAACCGAGCATCATAAAATTTTGCATACATACTATTAGGGGTATAGTAAAGAGCACCAGGTATCACCTATAGTATAGCTATCTTCCAAAATAGAGTACTGTTCCCGAGGTATAGGTATCATTTACATTAAGGCGTGTGAAGCCACGGGGAATAGCTAGTCTACTATGTAATAAATTACAGTAATATACTATTAAATTGTGCATGAAATATAGAGTCACAGAATTTGCACCAAATTTATGGCTCTAAATTTAATACCCATTCGGGCATGAGTGCCTTAGATCTCATTATTATGTGTCAGATATCTGATAGTTAAAGAAGTGAAGGATCCGTATTATGTTACCGAATTATCGAGTACGAAGTCTGATGAATGCTTAACAGATGGTTTAGTGTTAAATATATATTACTGTTTCGTATACAAAGGGCTACTTAACTTTGAAATTATTAGTTTGATAAGGTATATCATATCTATATGTAAATATTTAGTGGAGAAACGGCCAATAATATCTCCCTCCTCAATTCCTCGGCTGATATTGTTCATTCCTATTTTCTTTGGTAGCTATTGACGAGTTTTAGTGTTGCATATAAAAACAATTGATTTTTTTTCTCTATTGTCGAAGGTCGAGCAATGGACGTGCACTCGTTCACTTAAGCGTGTGATGTGTCAATATAACTAGCAGTGTCAATATAATTAATTTAATTCAATATCATCCACAAATACCAACCACCCACCCATGGTGTCGTGTAAAATTAATTGAAAACTGTGTCGTAATTTGTAATAAAATTCTTTATTTTCGTAAAGTTATATTTACTTAGAATTTGAGAGCCTTACCACCTTATTTATGTAAAAGTCTGTTTTTTATTTCAAATTTATGATTAATTTCAATTTTCTCTTAGTTTAATATTTATATAATTAAAAAAAAGTGGTAAGTAATTGAGTAGCGAAGATGAAAACCTTTGATTATAGATTATTGACAAAAGAACCCCAATAACGTTCAAACCTTAAAAAAATCAATGAATTGAATTGAATTGAAAAAAAATGAAAATCAATCAGTGTTAGATAGCTCATTTATCGAGGAAGGCTATATCATTCTAAGACCAATAGGAGCGGATCACCAATGAAGAATGATTCAATATTGTTTTATTTCCTTTTGAGAGCTTTCGTTGCCTGTTAGCGTGTTTTTTAACCGACTTCAAAAAAAGGAGGAGGTTATCAATTAGTCAGTATTTTTTTTTTATGTTTGTTACCTCATAACTTTGGACTGGGTGAACCGATTTTGATTATTCTTTTTTTATTTGAAAGCTGGTACTTCCCGTGTGGTCCCATTTCAATTTGGTCCAGTTCCGACAACGGCATCCAGTGCAAAACCGTATAAGTTTTAAATTTGCATTAATTATGTAAACGACAAATAGACGAATAACTCAATATCACGCTAACCGATTTCGATGATTCATTTTTTATTGGAAAGGATGTACTTCAAGGGTAGTTTGATGAGAATTTGGTTAGGTTCTGATCATGGGATCTGTGACAAAGTAAGAAAACTTTCATGAAACGAGCCTACTCCTTTCTTAAGGGCCGGCAACGCATCTGTGTTTCCTCTCGTGTCGCAGGTGTCCATGGGCGGCCGTGATCACTTACCATCAGGTGACCCGTATGTTCGCTTGCCACCAATATTATAAAAAAAAATCTTCAATTCTTAGGAGCCTATTGTGCTTATGTTCGTTGCGGTGTTGCAACATGACGCAAGCATTGTAATTACATTACTTAAGGTGTATTATGTGTGAAGCGATGGTAGCCGACTTGGTGGTAGAAACTATTGCGGATTATTGATAAGGTTGCGTTCGTACCAAACGTCACTTATTGTACAACCAATTGAAACCATATCGCATAACATACCGATAGATACAATACCGCAAAAATGCGCATATTTTAATATACTTAAGGCGGAACGGAGTTCGCGGGCACTGCTAGTAAAATATATTTATGTACACTAAAAATGGAAAAATAAAGTAAATTTTCAAAAAAAAGTATTAACCGACTTCAATATCAATCAAAAACCCATAAGGCACTAAAAAGCGGAAAATAAATAGTTTATCAAATTAACCAAATTAAATAAAACATATGAATATATGTGCTACCTAGAGATGTATTGGAAGTCGGTGCGAACCGAAAATCATATCATCTACATAGGTACAAAGTTTAAGTCCACTCTCGCGTCTCTGTAATACATTTCTACCTGGAACAAATTTGAAATTTCGGTTGGCACCGACTTCCAATACATCTCTAGGTAGCACACATATTCATATGTTTTATTTAATTTGGTTAATTTGATAAACTATTTATTTTCCGCTTTTTAGTGCCTTATGGGTTTTTGATTGATATTGAAGTCGGTTAATACTTTTTTTTGAAAATTTACTTTTTAATTCTCAGGATAAGGTATTTAAAGTATTGTACCGAAAAGTGAATAATTTAGTTTAATCTCCATAAAAAAGTGACCGAGTCAGAAGACAGTAGGAAGAATCTTCAAAAATAATAACTGAACTGACAGTTTGACGTTCATTAGTCATTTTATTTTAATGGTCGTATTGTAAAGAAAAGAAAATTATCAACCGTGAATTAATTTGATCACCATAATTACTCGATTCAAACAAATCTACATTATTTCGACATGTTAGATGGCAACAACGTGACATCTCGTAGTTTGCAAACTTGCGCAAGATACCCAGTACGAATTACCTCGTCCTTTTTTTTAATGGCCATATTGGTACAGCTACGAGCAAGGTCGTAATATATGTCTTGCAGTATGAAAAAATAGCTACTAAGTTTTAAATATAACTACGCGATAATTCGGTTCAAGTTTATCTTCCAAAAAACAACATTTTTTTAAGTAAAAACTTCTTTAGGCGCGTTGAGCAGTATTTTTGGAAGGAGATAAATTTATAAGTTGAAATCATGATATGCTAGTAAGCATTGCCGGTTGTATTGCGATTGCCTGGCTTGCGTCGGACTGGCGACGCGTAGTATGTGTACCTGTGTACATATAATATTGATATTTTGCAGCTCATCCTACATCTGATTGATTAACAAACTTTATAAGAATGTATATAATTATTGCTTCGTGTGCCAGCAGATGTGAAAACCAGACTTATGTTTATAATTTCAATTCACAAGTCATGAAATTTAAATAAATCACACTATAATGAATATAAAAATTCGGAAGAGAACACAGTTACCAGATTAGGCCTCCCTCGGCAGCGGCTCAAGCCTAGGTCCGTTCCCTCGGCGTGGAGCCCTTGAGTACGCTGCTCGCGCGATACAGTAACACAAAATCTTACATCACTGCGGCAACATTACACATATCACCTCCACACACGTGCACGCATACACGCTTACACATGCAAGTGAAAGAGTTTTATTTTTTTTCTTATCGAATTGAATTAGTTTAGAAAAAAAATATCCAACACAAAATACATATAATAGTTGTTGAGGTATGTATGCTTGGTATATATACTCGTATATGTTTCAATAACTCATATATGTATGAATAGTTAGCTTAGCTTAGGTTAGCTCAAATTGGTCGCGAATTGCATATATCAGGCAACAGCCCAAGCCAAGGTGTGCTGTGCACCCTTGAGCTAGTTGTCAAATAAAATCGGCTGAGTACCTTAAGCGCTCGCCTTAGTAGTCCGGTGAAGCTGTTAAGACCTTGCTAGGTCAATAACGTAGTCAGTTCGAAAAAAAAAGAAGAAAGTTTTCACTTCTGTCGGCAATCCTTATGAGAGTCTCAACATTTTTTTAACTTCTTGATTGTTACTATTTACTATAATTACAATATTCAATAACATTAAATCATTTAAACAAATTGACTTCCCTGATCAGTTTCGTGAAAAGACCCGTGGCAGCCAAAGTGTTAATTTTTAATAGCGTTACCATTGTAGCCATCACTTATTTTCAATTAGCAGCGAGATCAAAGTTTATCATCGCTGTATTCTTGACTAAATTCGACCTCAACAGAGGACGGAGCAAAAATGTCTTTGTAGGATTTTTTTGTGGGTGCATCTTATGATGTACAGATCCAGTTATCAACTATATTTTACATTTTAATAATTAATTGCAAATTCATTATATTATGCAATCTGTGTTATTTTTAACGTAGGTAATATTATGTTGATAATACTTTAGAACATAAAGACTTTCGTTTTATGTAATAACTAGTAAGCCTGGCAGACGTAGTCCCGCCCATATAATAAAAAAAAATCTTGACAAACGATACACTTACACTTTACTCACGAATCGCTTTATTTACTGGTGACAAACGCATCAAATCCGTTTAGTAGTTTTTGAGTTTATCTCGAACAGACCGACAAACAGACGTGGCAGAGAACTTTGTTTTGTAATGTGAGATGATAAATCGGTTTATTTCAAGAACACTGGGACAAATACAGATCCTTAATCGTAAAAAAAACAAATTCTTTATATAAAAAAATATCGCTTAAGCCTTAAGTATTTATAGTCTGGCTTCTATTTTTATTATCAAGGTTGTCGATTATAGATTCTAGTAACCTAGTCAGTATTATGAATGCACCTCCAAACCCCATCTTACTCTGTTCTTATATGTAGGTATCTCAAAGGCTGAAAAAATACTAAAGATTACGTAGTGTCGGGTCTTATAACCTTTTTTATATCATGGTAGGCAAATAAACAGGTGGGTCACCGGATATTAAGTGATCACCGCCGTCCATAGACATTGGCAACACCAGGGATGTCGCAAGTGTGTTGCCAGCCTGTGTTTGGGTGGAGGGCGGAGAGAGGGAGGAAGGAGGGAAGGGACGGTGGGCCTCCGGCGCTCTCACTGACCAAACAAAATGCAACAATGCAAGCACTGTTACTTCACGTCGGTTTTCTGTAGGTCGGGTGGTACTACCCCGGGCGGCCGACCCATTAATGCTGACACCAGTAATAGCTTCAGCTTGTTTTGGTTGTATAAATAGGTTATACAATTACAGTTAAATACAATACAATGCAATGCATTATAACCTAACACAATACAATAAATAGTTATTTAATTAATTATGAGTAGATATTTTAAGTACAGCACAATATAGTAAAAACTCAACCCTCAATATTTCTAATAGTCAGTTTTTACCTATAGGATATTTTTTTTTTATAGTAGCACGGCAAAATGACTGCACTATGCCTGATGGAAAGCACAGTACAATCCAAAAACAATGACGACCACCGAGTGATACACTATCCATCGCTGGTCGCCGCTGTTATGCCGGCCTGCAAAAAGCTGGATATGCACAGGCTGATCCCGAAACGCGACCCGCAGAAGTGAATCACTATCACGAGCTTTTTCGCCATATACATGTTGGTTCCGACCCAGTCAGGCTGTAAAACCATACCACCCCGCTATCGCCATTGCCTCGTTCGTTATTCAGCAGGGTGCACCACGTGCATGTGAGGTTGGCTTGGGTGTCTCAAGTCTTATGATATTATTGGATACCACTTACACCCCATTTCAGTACATATTGTCCCCCCATGCATTAAAAAGAATGTACTTGACCTCTGTGTCTTGAAAATAGTAATGCATGACGGTTCTATTACTACAACGTTAAGATTTTTATTTGCTAACTAGCTGTACCCGCAGCTCCGCACGCGTTTTTTTTTTAAATCGAATTAAAGAATTATAAAATTGTGAGAATATGTACAATTATAGAAATGCTCTTTAAAAGCAATTGTAAGTACGACATGGGCGCCACTTACAGTAACATGTAAAGTGTACATTAGATATATAAATACTAACAGCGTGCCAAATGAGGTTTGTCATCAGCGACATATTTGGAACCTTAACCCACAATATAACTACCTCAGTGCTCACTTACACTGTATAAGGAACTAATGAAACAATAGCTTAAAATATTATTATAATAAAGATTTACATTTACATTACATTTAATATACATTGCCATTATAATTTAGATTATGTGACTACACAAAAAATAAACGCTTGTCTGTTCCGCAAGAAATCGAATTATGGAACTCTTTACGTAATACGTTTATAATCTAAGATCTTATTAGGAAGACCTCTATATCATTAAAGTTGTTAATAATTATAATGTCGAATTGTAAACAATAATATGAGTATTATTTCTCTTATTAAAAATAAAGAATGACTTGAAATATTACTAAATTTATGAGGACAAAGTCGCGGGTAGCAGCTAGTCTAAAATAGAATAACCTCAATTACTTTTTGTAAGGCTCGCTATCTACCAGTGACAGACTCGTGAAAATAGGTCTAACCGTTTTGGTTATAACACAGCCGGCGAAGCCACGGTTAACAGTTAGTATAAATTAAAATTACCTAAATTACTTTTTATAAAGTCAGCTATCTGCCGGTGAAAGTCCCGTGAAAATCGGTCTAACCGTTCTGGAGATAACATTGCAAACAAAGCTGCGGTTAATAGCTAGTCTAATTTAGAGTAGCCTAAGTAACCCGCTGTAGTTTCAGCTATCTGCGTGTGAAATTCCCGTCAAAATCGGTCTAGCCGTTCCGGAGATTAGCCGGAACAAACAGACAGACTGACCGACAAAAATTTTAAAAATTGCATTTTTGTTATCAGTATCGTGTATACTTTCGTACCCTATCAGTAATTTTTTTTATTTTGATATTACGTACAGACACTTTATTTTTATTATATGTATAGAATAGATTTATTGATTAAAAAATATATGTTACTAGCGGGCCCGGCAGACATTGTCCCGCCCTGATTATAAAAAAAAATCTTGACAAATTATATACCAAAACGTTCCTCACTTTCTCCACTGGTTAAAACCGCTTGAAAATCCGTTCAGTAGTTTTTGAGTTTATCGCGAACAGACAGACAGACAGACGCGGTAGGGGACTTTGTTTTATACTATGTAATGAAACTACTTGACCGTTATTAGAAGCTTTATATTGAGAGTAGCGTATCCGTTTCCGTTCGCCTTCGGGATGATCTTCTCGCTCGCCCTTGTGGGGAAAAGCGGGGAAATCACGTCAGGGAGACCCCTCTGGCGGTGGCATCATCTCAGACCGCAGCGCGGCCAGGTCTAGTAGGCGAGGTTGTACTCCTTGTCGGAGTTTGCCTCTATGGTGTAGGATTCAATCTCGTATGTTAACGAGCTCTCTTAGTTGGGGTCTGAATTTTATTTTCCTTCTTGTTTTTTTAGGCGGGCGATCTGGTGAATGTCGTTGTTCAGGCGGTCTAGCGTGCAATGGCGCGATCCTTCTGAGGGGTACGTCGATGCATCTGCTTTACTAAATAATCTCGTCGCTAGACATCTGATGAAGTCGTCGATACTTTCGATCTGCAAATCTCGTGCGATCGTTATCGCAGGGCCGAGACGATCATTCTTAGCGTGACTTTCTGTAATCGTTGCAATTTCGCCTTCATTGAACGGGAGAGGCATCCGTACCATGCAGGTGTAGCGTAAGTTAGACGAGATCTAATGTACGTTTTATAAATGCCTATCCTAGTGTACAGCGGTAGGTTAGAGTGCAAAATCGGATGCAGCGCCCTCTTGGCTGCTCTTGCACGAGTTAGTGCCGGTTCAGCTTATCGGTTGAAGTTAAGGTTTCTATTGATAGTAATTCCTAGGTATTTTATTTCGTGGCGCCATGAGATAGTCTCTCCCTGTAGTGTGAGCGTCGGCGGTTGTGTATTGGCTATTCTGGTCACAATTGCTTGTGTTTTGCTGACATTGACTGTTAACCTACACTTTTCGAGCCAATCCGGGAAGGCGTCCAATGTAGGCTGGAGAAGTGAGGCCGCTCCTTACGATTTATCGAGGTCGTCATAAAAGCTGTGTCATCTGCATATAATGCCAGCTCAGCTTTGCCTTTTACGGGGATATCATGGGTAAACAAGGCGTAAAGTAAGGGTGACAGGCAGCTGCTCTGTGGCACCCCTGCGTCTAAATGGATCTCTTGAGAAGTGCAGTCCTCGACTCTCACAACTGCCCTTCTGTTGACCAGAAATGATCTTATGACTGTATAGAGGCGATCTTCGATGGTAGTGGTAGTCGCAAGTTTGTATAACAGCCCCTCGTGCCATACGCGGTTGAAGGCTTTCTGTATGTCCAGGAATACGGCCGCCGCGTACCCCTTCTTTGCGTGGCACTTGATGACCATATCAGTGACTAGGGCGAGCTGTAAGATTGTAGAGTGATCCTCTCTGAACCCGAATTGTTCGGGTCTGAGCTTTACTGCCGGTTTGAGTGCCGATAGTAGTAGCTTTTCGAATCATTTCGACATCGTATTAAGCAAGGAGATCGGGCCGTTTCCGTTCACTTCTCTTACTACCTTATGTAACTATCCATTTCGCACTTTGCTACTGTTCACCAGGGGGCGGGGCCTAAACCGTGGACGTGAGGTCCAGCAGATTTAATGATCACATGTTTTAGAAAATTGTCAAACGATTTTATAGCAGACTCTTTCTCCATCAAGCCTAAAAAATCAAAAGGGCATATACGAAGATTGTTACAAAGCGTTATATGCCATAGTCTCTGCGTACTAAATCCGGGGTATTCTTGAAGCAGATTTTAAAAGTCATAACCTCAGCGAATTAAGTTTACCCAGGGTTGGATTTACGAGTACACGATTTAAACTTGGGACTAGTGTCCAGGGTAGCACAAATTTTCAAAGGAAAATTCGCAGGGTTAAAAAAAAAGTATTAGATTATGAAGATTAAATTGACAAATTGACATTTTTTTTTAATTTAATTAACCTATCTATTACATATACTAAGAATATAAATCTAACATATTTTTAACATTATTAACATATTTGGAAAAAAAGTTGCACGTGTCTAGGTATAAGTAATAAAATACATTTCAATCATTCTTAGAAATGTCTTTCTGTGTGTTTACTTATTTGCACTCATTTCACAGTGCACATCACTGCTAAAGTACTGCGTTCATGCTATGAACTCATTAAGAAACTCATAAAGAATATCTTCGAGTAACATTTAGTTGTTGTTTTATTAAAATCGGTTCGGTCTATCAAAAGTTATTGTAATTTTAATAATGACGCGACTTAAGTAGAAAGAAAAGTAGATAGTAATTCGACTTAACACGATCATATGACTTTATTAGTCTCTGTTTTGTACATCAGACTCCATCGCATCCTAAATAATTTCAAATTTATTAAACTGTAAATATTAAACAACAAATCCTGAAATTTTCATTGAAATATCTTTTACGGTTTCTCTGTAATCTATTTTTTAATTAAAAGACTCCAAAATTTTCATTTACAAAAAAAAATGTAAAAATGAAAATTTAAAACACCGTTTTAAGGTATCATTATTGATAGTGACTACTTTATATTGAAATATATTAATTTTAATTCCATGATCAAGTGGCAAAAGGGGGGTCCACTTGACGTGATCTTTACCATATACATTTTGTCTACTATTAAATTGAGCACCTTATGAAATTATAATAGCAAAAACTAGCGTGTAAGGAATTGCGCCTGTAACTATGCTAATGTTTTAACTGGTGCTTTTCGCCAGATCGCCCGCCTACAAAAACAAGAAGGATAATAATATTCAGACCCCAACTAAGAGAGCTCGTTAACATACGAGATTGAATCCTACACCATAGAGGCAAACTCCGACAAAGAGTACAACCTCGCCTACTAGACCTGGCCGCGCTGCGGTCAGAGATGACGCCACCGCCAGAGGGGTCTCCCTGACGTGATTTCCCGGCTTTCCCCCACAAGGGCGAGCGAGAAGATCATCCCGAAGGCGAACGGAAACGGATACGCTACTCTCAATATAAAGCTTCTAATAACGGTCAAGTAGTTTCATTACATAGTATAAAACAAAGTCCCCTACCGCGTCTGTCTGTCTGTCTGTTCGCGATAAACTCAAAAACTACTGAATGCATTTTCAGGCGGTTTTCACCAGTGGATAAAATGATTCACGAGGAACGTTTTGGTGTATAATTTGTCAAGGATTTTTTTTATAATCAGGGCGGGACAACGTCTGCCGGGCCCGCTAGTAATGATATATTTTTATTGATGAATATCATATTTTAATACTTATTATCCTATTCCGGGCGAAGACGATACCAAAAACACAATAGTCATAAAAATGGTCCAGCCTTTCTTGAGTTATAAGTGGTGTAACTAACACAACTTTGTTTTGTATATAGAATAGACTATAGATTCATCCCGCTATAAATGGGATGGCGGTTTTAAAAGTAATATAATATAATACAAGATATATAATATGTTTTCAGGAACTGAATTCTTATTTAGATTCATCAAAAAATGGAGTTATATATATCAGTTTCGGGACGAACGTGACACCTTCTATGTTACCACGTGAAAAAATACAAATATTGATTAATGTGTTCTCTAAACTTCCTTATAACGTTCTCTGGAAATGGGATAAGGAAGAGTTACCAGGTAGAACGGACAACATTAAAATTGCAAAATGGTTTCCACAATCGGATCTTCTTAGTAAGTAGTTCTCTGAATTTTATAGCTCTACGTTTATAGTAGCGACACGCTGTGATGGCTTAGGGTGCAAATTACTGTTAATTGTCTATAGTGATGTGTACTTTTTTCTGTTTCTGTGTGAATTTGTTTATCGTGTGCAAATATAAGTATGTAAAACAATTTTCATTGTAATATTCAATTAATTCAAATAACTTAAGTAAATATTAACATTTTCGTTATATTAAAAAAGTTGTTACTATTTGCTACATATAAATCCAAAAAATTGTAGATACAACTCTGATTGGTTTTTTTTTTATAATTTGATATTTCACATAACTATTGTGATATGTCAAAACGGTCATCATAGCATGGTGTTACTTTAACTTAAGCGAATAGTCATCGAGTAAATTGTTTTAAATATCAACCACTTGGAAATTTATTTTATAATGTGCAATTATAGTTTTTATTTACATTAATAACCTTCAGACATAGTTACTCTTAAGTATTATAGATAAAAATCTGTTTGTCTGTTTTATGTGTGCTTATTTACAATGCTTGTAAATTGCTTTACGTGATACTTTTTTATATCATGGATTTATTGTTATTAGTTTTAATTTTTTATTTTATTTTCAATCCTATTTTAATGAATATATAAATCTATACTAATATATAAAGCTGAAGAGTTTGTTTGTTTGTTTGGTTGAACGCTATGATCTCAGGAACTACCCGTCCGATTTGAGAAAACCCTTCGGTTTTAGATAGCTCATTTATCGAGGAAGGCTTTAGGCTATATATCATCATGCAAAGATCAATAGGAGCGGAGCACCAATGAAGAATGTTTCAAAATCGGGCACTTTTTTCCTTTTGAGAGATATCGTTAGCGTTAATATTATATACGTTGCCATGGTAACGTGGTAAGTTTCTATCGCAAACATAGTCAAAGTTTATTTTGTTTTCCTATTCAAAATTTGTTATCTATTACGTATTATAAAAATAAAGTTTGAGTATGTACAATTAAAATAACAACTTTTTGATGAATGTATATGGCTACAAATGACCAAAAATTTTTTTTTTATATTTTGTCTATATTTTTATATTATTATATTTTGTCTGTTTGTTCCGGGTAATCTCCAAAACGGGAATTAATGGGAATTTTACTGGCAGATAGCCGAAATTATAGCGGTTGACATATTGTACTTTATTTGTCCGCGGCTTCGTCCGCATTGCTATTTCCAAAATGGTAGATAGCAGACCTCATAAAAAGTAATTTAGGTTTTTTTATTCGCCTTCGGCCGCAGTGCAATATCCGTAATGCTTTAACTGATTTTCACGGGGCTTTCATTGGCAGATAACTCACCTTATAAGAAGTAACTTAGACTATTTTATTTTGTTACTCAAGACTTCGTGCGCAATATCCTACTATCTCCTAATCGGTTGGACCGACTTTCACGGGACTTTTACGGGCAGATAACTAGCGATATCGGAAAACGTTGTCCCGCCCCGATAATAAAAAGAAAACCTTGAAAAATTATACTTAAACCTTCCCC
This sequence comes from Antheraea yamamai, assembly GCA_036509395.1. Classification (NCBI taxonomy): domain Eukaryota; kingdom Metazoa; phylum Arthropoda; class Insecta; order Lepidoptera; family Saturniidae; genus Antheraea; species Antheraea yamamai. The sequence continues at coordinate 9,942,874 of AP028451.1, forward strand.
ATGAATCATACTGGTGAAAACGGCATGAAAATCTGATCTGTAGTTATTGACTTTATCACGAACAGATAAACAGACAGACCAGAGGACTTAGTTTTTAACCGACTTCGAAAAAGGAGGAGGTTACTATGTTCAGTTGTATGTTTTTTTTTTATGCATGTTAATCGATATTTTCGTCAATTGTGAACCGATTTTAATGATTCTTTTTTTATTTGAATTGGTACACTATGTAGTGATGAACTGCTACCTGTGCATTCGTCCGTGGGAAATTGATCAAAAATATGTTACAACGGCGTGAGACGTGTGCTTTACTGGAATCCAAGAATATATATACATAATTGAAAGTCATATATTTGTATGTAATATTAATTATATCACCTTTTTGGTCAATTTGGCGGCCATATTGTTTTAGTTACCGCGTTTGCGTCTACATAACTCAGTGATTATAGCAATTTATAAAAATAACTTAAGTATATCGACAATATGGACATATTATATCTATATAATAAAAGATTTAAGACATATTGTTCGATAATGTGTAACTTAAAATTTTCATTACTTTCTTATATAGTGTTAGTGAGCACTGACTGTGATATATAGTAGTTTGAAGTTCCAGGTATGTTGCTGATGACAAACACCATCCTATTCGATATACTATTAGTATTCATAAATCTAATGTACACGTTACATGTTACAGTAGATGGCGTGCGTGTCGTAGTTACAAATGTTTTTGTAAAAGCATTTCTGGAATGTACACACCTACTTACAATTTTACATTTCTTTAATACATTTAAAAAAAACGCGTGCGGATCGGCGGGGCACAGCTAGTTATATTATATAATTTGAGTCCTAACTTATCCATACTAATATTATAAAGGTGAAGAGTTTGTTTGCTTGAACGCGTTAATCTCAGGAATTACTGGTCCGATTTGAAAAATTCTTTCAGTGTTAGATAACTCATTTATTGAAGAAAGCTATATGTTATATATCATCACACTAAGACCTATACGAGCGGAGCACCAATGAAAAATAATTAATAATTGGGTTTTTTTTCTTTTTGAGAGCTTCCGCTGCGTGCTAGTGTTAGCCCAAAGTAACTATTCCACGGGGAAGAAGTCGCGGGCAGAAGCTAATATATAAATAGGCGGTGGGGAAACGGGTTAGAACATCTCCCACTTCTGTTTCTTAGTCGATTTTCTTCAATATTTTTTTTTGTTTTGTAGCTACTGACGAGCTTTATTTTTAACAATAAAAAAAATAAAGTAAATTTTCAAAAAAAAAGTATTAACCGACTTCAATATCAATCAAAACCCATAAGGCACTAAAAAGCGGAAAATAAATAGTTTATCAAATTAACCAAATTAAATAAAACATATGAATATGTGTGCTACCTAGAGATGTATTGGAAGTCGGTTAAAAACTGATTTCTTTTCTCGAAGTCCGACCACTGGACGAGCTCTCATATTGTAAATACGAAAGAGAGTTTGTTTTTGCTTTCCTAACTTAACTACTTAACCTTATCTTGAAGTTTTCAATACGCGGTGTCAAGTGTAGAAAAGAACATAGAGTAACTATCATCGAGAAAGAACGTACTGTTCCCACGAGATCGGTCAAACTTATATTAACAGGCTGAAGTCCATAAAATATGCGACATTTTCTCAACTAAGCGAAATAAATTCAAAACAGCGATAGTTTTTTATTTTTTATTTTTCTAACTGACTACGCTATTGACCTAACAAGGTCTTAACAGCTTCATCGGACTACTAAGGCGAGCGCTTAAGGTACTCAGCCGATTTTATTTGGGGAAATAGCTCGAGGGTGCACGACACACCTCGGCTTGGGCTGTTGCCTGATACATGCAATTTGCGACCTATCTGAGCTAACCTAAGCTAAGCGAACTATTCATACATATATGAGTTGTTGAAACATATATGTGTACCGAGCATACATACCTCAACAACTCTTATATATATTTCGTATCGGATAATTTTCTAAACTATTTCAGTTTTATAAGGGAAAATAAAAATGAAACCCTTCCACTTGCATGTGTAAGCGTGTATGCGTGCACGTGTGTGGAGGTGATATGTGTAATGTTGTCGCAGTGATGTAAGATTTTGTGTCACTGTATCGCGAACAGCGCACTCAAGGTCTCCACGCCGGGGGAACGGACCTAGGCTTGAGCCGCTGCCGAGGGGGGCCTAATCTGGTAAAAAATACCGATAGAAACATACCAGTCTATTCACAAAATTGGTGATTGGTTTAGTATTTCTTTTTTCCCTTTCTCTTGCTTTGTTAGTTTTCATAATATTTTAAATATGGTTTTATAATATTAATTTGTTTTAGAATTTTATTTACCTTTCAAATTTCCTAGTATCAGGGTTATTATTTTAAATCTTTATGTATATAAAATAGTTTAATATTTCGTATTATGTGGTTCCCGAGAGGGAGCGTGGGTTCGAACCCCACACCTGACACCATGTTATGTATTATAAGAGATTAATAAAACATCGTTCATTGGATTCTAAAGACAACTCGTTTATTTTACAAAATACCTTTACAAACTATGTTATATTTAACTACCTACATAACATTTCGTTTTATTAAAATTTAATTTATTGTTTGACATGCCGCGGTTGCCTCTAAATATGACTGCATTTATAATCACACATAAAAGTCCTACTTTAATATATTTACTATGTACCTACTGGAGTCCGGTGAAGCTGTTAAGGCCTTGCTAGGCAAATAGAGCAGTCAGGTCGAAAAAAAAAACTAATATGTTATCATATACACGACCCTAAAATAAATCGCGAGCAAAAGCTAGTATGTAACATAAAGAACAAGTTAAAATGAATAAATTACACACATTATGATTTCCGTAAACGTTGTTTGCATATTTGACCTGAGGTAATCATTATAATGCAGCAGATGATTTTGTGGAATATAAATTACTATAAAATAGTCAGTTGTACCATAAATTTTGCTATTTTATAAAAATCAATGTGTCCGTTTGTATGTGACAAAAATATATTAAGAATATTAAATGAGATATGCAGAACATTAATTTTATTTGTATTCCATCTGGTGTCAATATTTAGGTATTAATTTTTTTTATATCATAGGAGGCGAACTGTTATACGGAATTATAAAAATCCCTTTTTAAAAAGAAGATTTATTCACTTAAAATATATATTTATTATTTAACAAAGATTTGTTCACTTAATATACTTATTATTTAACATTGAATAATTATGAGGATTAAGAGTGTTATGGACCGAGTCTGGGAATGAACTGCCGGGTGGTATCGAGGTCAGTGAGAGGACTCGGAAAGTGCTGACGTTAGGTACTGGGAAAGGTGCTAGTTAGGAAGGTTATATAGTTCTGTATTTGTACTATCACCAAAATCAATGTTATCATTCTATCTACAAATTTTATTGTATTCTTTTAGATGTTAAAGTTGACAGGAATATATTTATGGTGAATATTCTAATTTCAGGGCATAAAAACATTAAGCTGTTTATCACTCAAGGAGGACTTCAATCAACAGATGAATCTATTAAAGCGGGAGTTCCAATGATCGGTATACCATTGTTCGCGGATCAATGGTACAATACGGAGAAATACGTTCAACATAAAATTGGTTTAAAACTAGATATAGAGACACTCAATGAGGATGCTTTGAGAGAAGCTGTTGTTACACTTGTTGAGGATGAAAGGTGAATGGTTCATTTTAATTTTATTTAAAGTAGCCTATAATCAAGATTAGACGTACCTTATTAGGTTCGTTTAGGTATTAATGAGTGGTAATTATTTTATGGTAGTTTTGTTACAATCCGGGAGAGTAACTCGTATTTCTGCCACGCTTGGTATCCTCTCCAATGTACTCGCATTAACGGAATGTCGCGCCGCCAGTGACTGTCAGTTTCACCACAGTTCGTCATAGGCCGAGGACCCAATGCCTTACCCTATTGTTATCATATAGCCGCTTTAGCGTTGGGTAGTCGCTGAGTTAGCGTATCCGCAATTATCGAAGCCGCATCGAGTTCGCAAGTCATATAAGAGGAGGATTATACACAGCTGCGGCGCTGAATAGTGCTCGGACGCAACATCAATGCCATATAAGAGGGCACGTGTTTTCCTTTTAGCTCAATCGATTGCATGTTTTTTCTTCCTGCGGTTGAGCGTATCCGCCTACCCTTGCCCTCGCGGCACCTGATCATGCAGTGTAATTCTCGCATTATTAACCACCGCCAATAATGTGGATGACGAAGCAATATAATATGGCTTCTTGAGATACTTTCATCACCATATAATGGTGCATTCTATTCCATGATATCCCTAACGGACGGACGGCGGTGATCACTTCACATCAGATCACTCACATGTTCGTTTGCCTCCTATGAAAAAAAAAAACATTTCATGGTCTCTCGACCCGATTGGTATTTGCCTCAACTTCTTCTCCAATGAGCAATACAACATACCTTTAGTTATAAGTATGCGTTTCACTGTAAATAATGGTTATTTATAGTTAAGTAAAAGTTAGTAATACTTTCATCATTTTGAATATTACAGTTATCGCCGCAATGTACTTAAACTACGATCGTTGATGTACGACCAGCCGCAACGTCCGCTAGATCGCGCCGTATGGTGGACTGAGCACGTGCTGCGGCACGGCGGAGCGAAACATCTGCGATCACCCGCAGCTAACATGTCCTGGGTGGAATACTTAGAACTTAAATTAGTTGCATATATACTGGGTGTTTCCGTCGTATTTTTATTGATACTGGTTTTAATTATTACGAGCTTATTCAGAACTATTCATGAATTAATGTTTTCTCAAGTTAAACTAAAGAAATACTAATGTTTGTGATAATATTTTTACATATTTGTTTTATATGTATAATAAATAATTTTGTTTTTTATCCGATTTTGTATTTAACCAGTTTTGTTCTGGTTGATAAATATTAGAAGGCGATGATGCTATTTTAAGTAGCTCAAAAAAAAACTGACTTGCTATTAAATAGCCACTGCAAACCTGACTGTTTGTAACGGGAGTAAAATGGATGAGTAAAGCTTTAACACTTTGTAAAACCAAGAGGTTGATGGTAAGTGTACTTAATGTAATAATATAGTCAAAGGAAAGTGGCGATAAAGGAAAAAAACAAAAACACGTTATTCACTCTAGAAGATAACTAGAACGCACTTATAATCGTCAAAACTCTACCACGAGAAGAAGCTTGGCATGATTTATTTTTTACTGAATATATTTTTATAACAGAGCATTTTAGTTACAAACGTTTTCTGCGGATATATAGACAGGAGTATTATTTCAAAAATCATTCTTCCATCGATCCACTCAGTAATATTTTGAATCAAAACATTATGATGTTTTAAACCAAAACCTACTTGATATTGTACTTGGACTTACTATTTGATCGTTGATGTGCATTCGGATTTTGTTGTAGAACCTAAAATTATTACTTAATAAAATATTACTGGTCAGATCAAGTTTAGATTGAAGGATTTGTGATTTTTGGCATTAAGATCATGCGGGTTGCTTACAAAATCTAGCTTTTCTAAGTCTTCGCAGACATACATTAAATTATTAAGAAATATTCGGAAGGCAAAGTTAAAACACTGAATTCTTGGAACTTAGTCTTAATGATATTCAGAAAACAGCATGGAATGGCGTCTTATCAGATGTACGATTGATTTAAAATTTTCAAAACAAAGTAATTCTTCTGAATAAGAAACTTAAAATGAATATATTGCTTGAAGTTGATACACCGATATTCCAGGACCTTGACATTCCTATTAATAAGTGCCGTGTCAAGCGGGTCTTAATAAATAATGGCTATTATACGGTGAATCAAGATGTGAACGATGGTGACGTCTGGAACTGACGCCTCTCTCTGTGCACTCACCAAAAATGAATGTAACCGTATATGTTAAAAAGAATATATTGTTCTATGTTATCTATAATGAAAATATAAACCAGATTAGTTTCTTGCCGGTTCTTCTCTATGCCTGGGTTGTTTTCCGAACCGGTAGTAGTTTTGATGGTCATCAGTGCCTTCTCAGGGCCTAAATTAAATAAAGCAATTTGATTTTGATTTCCACAAATGCTTTTTATAGAACTAAAAACATTCAAGTAAAGATGGTTCACACGTGTACAATGTTTTCTAACACTCTTTTAACTCTATAACATAAATTTACACATTCCGAAAACGTTATTTTCTTTTATAAAACCTTAATATATCATTTTGAAAGTAATGTAATATACACCTTTGGCATTATTCTCTACACGATACCATATCTGAGAAACGACTTTCGGAAAACTTCCTAACAGCGATTTATTACAAATGCCCTCTGGAAGTGTACAAGTTTTTCGCTTGTATTATGTTTTAGAAGTGTTCCATGTAGGCCTTTGAAATATTAGCGTATTTATTAATGGCGCATGAGCGTCTACTTTGCGTGATGTATATATTTTTATATCTATTCATAATACATACTAGATATATTGTTTTTTTAACGGAGAAGGGTAACATTACAAATGATATTTGGAGTAGTTAAAGTCGAATCTGTCACTTGTTTTTTTTCATATTGCGTCTAAACTCCTCGTTAAATGCATCCCTACTCGTTAAATTCTACGTTGAACGATTAATACGTGTAATCGAGTATTTCTTTACTGTTGCTTCTGTTATAGGAATGTTTATATGAAAGTCTTATTTCTTTAAATATTGTTAATCATCACCTTAAACTATGGTTTTGTGCTGCTTGAGTGTGCTGCGTGGGAGGGACAGCGCCGCACTTGATTGCGATGGTAGGACGTGATTTGTCGCTGCCGAGCATGGTTTTGGCCATGGCCTACTTCTGCTAGATGACCTCCTTGCACTTCCGCGAGGTAGACCCTCTAAGTGGTCATCTCCGCTAAAGGAGGACCGGTGGGAGGAGGCAGCGCATTGCCCAACTCCTCCCGCCACATTAGTCGGACTTAAGGGGATGGCCCGTGGGGTCCATTTCCTCGTTGCACAGGTCTGGCGAACGAGAGGAGTCAGCTGGTGTGTACCCAGTATGCCTCTCTATAGGTAGGAGCCCGGCGGTCACCTTCTGTCGTGCGGACCGTTGGGGCGGCTCTATAAGGTTCAGTAGCATTATATGATCCCTTGCCGCCCCAAAAATTACGGTCTATCGGTACACCGCGGGGTTTTAGTCCGCGCGAGTCGGATATAAGCCACCCTCTCCCGAGGGTGGCGTATCCATAGCGGGTTTCCCCATGTTAAAAAAAAAGGGTTTTGTGCTGCTGCGAATAATTTCTAAGAAGATTTTCCGCTGTGAAAAAAAGTTCGTAATATTTGAAGAAGAAGTTTACATATTATGTCAGTAAGTAGTATTGCGACTTTGTACTCGTAAAAATGGTTTTGATATTTCATGGAATTCACGTACCATATCCGGCTTATATAATTTGTTGAAAAGCGGTATTAGCTCGCACAAAAAATAAACACTTTATTTTTGTTGCTATAGAAGAAAGAAAAAAGAAGTCTTCATGGTTAGAAAACATTACAAACAACAAGATAGATAAAAGGAAACATACATAGCTTATTTGAAAATCCAACAATGACCCTCCCATTCAGCTACGTGCTGCAGTACAACTGGGCAGTAGTACAGCGCTGATTTTCAATAGGGGGCCAAAGTAATGTACGGACGTGTAGTCGATGTTTTAACAAAACATATTATTACAGGACTTATAATGTGTAGAACAATAAATGAGACGAACTTCTTAGCCTTCCATGGATTCACCGTGCGGGTGCCGGGTCCATCGTGTGGCAGAGGGAGAAACTCAGAGCAGTTCCCAGGACTTGCGACCCAGGTGTAGGTTTAAGGAGGCCCCCTTTGAGATGCGCATCAACGCTCACCTTCACTGCTCGAGTTTCCCGCCCTGCCTAGCCAAATTTGGTAGGAACCTGTTAGTGCAGCCTTTGATACTCGTTCTAAAATAGAACTTACTGCAGTTCTCGACAGGCCAAGGGCCTTCAGAAGGTTGTAGAGAGATTTTGCTGGTATACCTCTCGCTCCTACTTCTACCGCGTATAACTTAACCACATAGCCATTTTTATTTATTTATTTTTATTTGTAATAATAAAATATAAACTTTGCGAAGGATACAGAATATTACAAATGTGCCTGTTGAAAAAAAAAGTTATGTGTATAGATTGAAGGTGTAGATAAGATGCGTGCGTATTCTATGCGTGTTATCTTCTATACAAATAAATAAAATTGAAATGTATGTTTCTAATGTCCAAATAATATCTTTTACTATGGATTTACTTTGAATATGAAAGTATATACGGCACTTGTGTCTATCTCTTTGTTTCGGCTAATCTCCGAAGCGGTTGGACCGTTTTGACGGAAAGTTTATTGGCGGATAGCTGACTGATAAGCGGTGACTTAGGATTATATTATTATAGAAAATAAATTAGGATTTCGCACAAATATAATAAATTATAGAAGTGTCCAACACCGCATGCCTCACGCGAATATTTACACCGAAAATAATTTAATATAATAAATTATAGAAGTGTCCAACACCGCATGCCTCACGCGAATATTTACACCGAAAATAATTTAATATAATAAATTATAGAAGTGTCCAACACCGCATGCCTCACGCGAATATTTACACCGAAAATAATTTAATATAATAAATTATAGAAGTGTCCAACACCGCATGCCTCACGCGAATATTTACACCGAAAATAATTTGTTGACGAAATCATAGGTAAAACAGCTAGCACGTTACGTGCATTGAGTGCAATCGATAAACGAAGCAATCTATCTATCTATCTATATACTATAATAAAACTGTAGCAAGGTCAAATCTGTACATTAAATATTTTTTGAAAATTTTTATCGGAGTAGACTTTATTATCGATATAGAAGCCAAAAATATTCTTTTTTCAATTTTTGTCTGTCTGTCTGTCTGTCTGTCTGTCTGTCTGTCTGTCTGTCCCTGTGAACACGCATCACTCTGAAAGTACTGAACCGATTTTGACGAAACTTGGCACAGTGATAACTAATATTACGAGATTACATCTAGGATACTTTTTATCTCATAAAACGCAAGGGATTCTCCAGGATCTGCCTGTTTGTCTGTCCCTTTGAACACGTACCACTCTGAAAGTACTGAACCAATTTTGACGAAATTTGGCACAGTGATAACTAATATTACAAGGTTACATCTAGAATACTTTTTATCTCATAAAACGCAAGGGATTCTCCAGGATAACGGACGAAAGTCAAAAATTTGTAGTTAATGAAATTTTTGACGGATTTTGGTAAATTTTCATTGTGCTATATATAGCAGACAGATTAGCTAAAAAGATAAGCTATATTTCCCTAAGCTACTTTAAAAAAAATACCAAAAAAAAATCTCCGGGATTCGAACCGTCGGCTCCGGCGGACCATATAATGTCCAGTACATTATAACTGAGCTACGGCTATATGACATTTCTATGCGTAATTATCGACCTCATATGAAAAAAATACGTATAAACGAAACTGTCACTTATATGTTGTTACATTTATTTTATTGCATAAAAAATGTTTGCTAAACAAAGGTGACAGATTTTTTCCTAAAACATAAACCTAGATAATAGTTACATTGCATTGTAGAAGATGAATCTCAACTAGAGTTCTATCAGTACGTGTGTTGTTTCGATATTTGATAAAATTAGTTTTCTAAATGTTATTGAGTCTTGAAGTAGTTGGGTTCAGGTTTGTGAATCTAAGATTAAAATAAATCAGTTGAGGTGTATGCAGTTATTTTTTTTTCTCGAACTGACCACGCTATTGACCTAGCAAGGTCTTAACAGCTTCACCGGACTACTGTTTGCAGTTACTATGTTGTATTTATACTAATATTATAATGAGTGGTAAAGTTTTGTTTTCGAGGAATGCTTGGTACCTACTACTGGTCCGATTTCAAAAATTCTTTCACTGTTAGAAAGGTATATTATCCCAAGTTCAGTATCTCAGTAAAAAAGGTGGTTTGTATGTCAAAAGTAAAATAAATGTGACCAAATTAAAATTGAATGCAGATTTCACGTATACTTTACAAATTCTTATAAAACAAGCAACTAAAACAAAATGGAAATTTAATGTAGATAAAGTTCAACTTTTACAGTATGTTACATGATGAAGTTACAAGGGGTACTGGGAAGACATTTATCGGCAATATATGTAAGTTAGTTTTGATCTTCACTTTGATGACACTACTTTAGGTAATGCTGCGAACAGAGTCTAGGCTTATTTTAAAAGATTTCTCACATACCAACTGGGTATATGTTTGAGTGAGTCCCTGGATAGTTTGGATTCACGATTGGAAGTGCTGGATAACGCTGCAATAGGGTTTTAGGTTTTTTAAGATTATTTGCGTTTAAAAATACAATTGAAACCGGTAATAACCGATTTGGTGCAGACGAAGTTGCACGGGTCAGCTAGTATTGAATATATTTATAAAAAAATACATTAATATGTAGACATATGACAAATATTTACTTTATATTCGAATTCCTTGTCAGATATTTAAAAAAAATCTGTTATATCACGAAGTAATGTTAAGTTTCATACTAGAGCTGAATTTATATTATAATCACTTAAAGTTTAAAAATCACAAACTAATATATGATTTGCATTTATGTGATTTTCGTATTTTCAACTTTGTAACTGTAGGAAATATAAATGCATTTTTAAAGGTAACTTTTAAAACTTCAATTTTTATTTCGCACTTTCGGAGAAAAAATCAAAGACTGAAATCGCTACAAATGTAAATCTATGATTAAATATTACTTTCTTGAATGTAGTTAACGTTTCATTTTGCATAACTATGCTGCGAATTAATACTTATAAGGTTTGACGTGATAACGTCTTATAAATCGATGAACGCCGGCTGCATGGTAGTCCGGTGAAGCTATTAAGACCTTGCTAGGTCAATGGCGTAGTCAGTTCGAGAGAAAAAAAAGCCGGCTGCGCGCACGAGAAAGCATGGCTTATTGTCATGTTCTGCCAGTGCCGGGCGTGCAAGCGAGAGCGCGGAACAAGCGATAGAGAAGCGCGATCGGCCTAAGCGTTCGGCTTGTGACGCATCTGTCTTTCTTCCACTCTGTCGGCCAATGCGTAGTTTTTTTTTAAATGTAGCACGGCAAAGTGACTGCACTGTGCCTGATGGTAAGCACAGCACAATCCAAAAACAACGGCGACCACCGAGAGATACGCACGTAATGTAATGTAACATCTTATGACGTTATCACGTAATATTATCGTCCGTAAACCCACTTTACAGACGACCAGTTTTTTATCAATTGCATGATAATTAATCTTTAAGGTATGTGCGGTTATTAAATTTGAAATCAGTTTATCATCATTTGTTAGTCATTATCGTAGTATTTATATATAACCCACACAGCCTTTAAATTTATAACGAAAATGTTGTTCGTAGTATCTCTTTCAGTTTTGCTGCTTGCTGGAGCAGAGTCCGCGAGGATACTAGGAGTATCTTCTATGCCTTCTATAAGTCATCAAGTCGTATTCAGAGCACTGTCTCTAGAATTGGCAAAGAGAGGTCATGAAATGATAATTATTACTCCAAATTCAGCACTGCCTAAGAACAGACCAAAGGACAATGTAACTGAAATTGATATCGGACATTCATACGAAGTTTTAAAGGAATTTGGTACACAAAATGCTGCTGTAAGTTCTAAACGAGGTATTATTAATGACGTTGAATCTATGATTTCGAATAAAGTCGCTCAAGTTATGTTATATCTTATGGCGGAAATGTTTAATAGTGCTGAAGTGAATCAACTATTACAAGATAACAAACAGAAATTTGACCTGATCATTGTTGAAGCTATAATGAACCTCCATTTAATATTTGGTAAGATTTTTAATGCTCCGGTAATTTTGATTTCTTCGCTTTATGGATTCCCTGAAGTATATGAGACTATCGGTGCGATGACAAGGCATCCAATTTTGTATCCAAATCTGTTAAGAAATAACTTCAATGACCTCACATTATTTGAGAAGATGAGAGAGATTTATTACGAAATTCAATTAGCAAAGACATATTGACAGACTGAGGAAATGGAAAATGCTTTACTGAGAACAAGGTTTGGTGATAATGCTGCTACTGTTCACGAGTTAAAAGATCGCGTGTGCTTATTATTTTTGAATTCGTTTCCTATGTTCGATAATAATCGTCCTGTTCCACCGAGCGTTGTTTATTTGGGTGCTTTGCATTTACAACCAGTCAAAGAGCTTCCGAAGGTAAATAGTTTATTTATTTAGAGTGCTAATAATTTTCTTTGTGATCAACATTACCGCAAACTGTACGTACGTACTTTTACGTTGTCCTCTTTATTAATAGATATAAAGTAAATTTTCAAAAAAAAGTATTAACCGACTTCAATATCAATCAAAAACCCATAAGGCACTAAAAAGCGGAAAATAAATAGTTTATCAAATTAACCAAATTAAATAAAACATATGAATATGTGTGCTACCTAGAGATGTATTGGAAGTCGGTGCCAACCGAAATTTCAAATTTGTTCCAGGTAGAAATGTATTACAGAGACGACTTAAACTTTGTACCTATGTAGATGATATGATTTTCGGTTCGCACCGACTTCCAATACATCTCTAGGTAGCACACATATTCATATGTTTTATTTAATTTGGTTAATTTGATAAACTATTTATTTTCCGCTTTTTAGTGCCTTATGGGTTTTTTATTGATATTGAAGTCGGTTAATACTTTTTTTTTTAAAATTTACTTTATTTTTCCATTTTTAGTGTACATAAATATATTTTACTAGCAGTGCCCGCGAACTCCGTTTCGCCTTAAGTATATTAAAATATGCGCATTTTTGCGGTATGGTATGCGATATGGTTTCAATTGGTTGTACAATAAGTAACGTTTGGTACGAACGCAACCTTATCAATAATCCGCGATAGTTTCTACCACCAACTCGGCTACCATCGCTTCACACATAATACACCTTAAGTAATGTAATTACAATGCTTGCGTCATGTTGCAACAAAGCAACGAACATAAGCACAATAGGCTCCTAAGAATTGAAGAGTTTTTTTTATAATATTGGTGGCAAACCAACATATGGGTCACCTGATGGTAAGTGATCACGGCCGCCCATGGACACTTGCGACACGAGAGGAAACACAGATGCGTTGCCGGCCCTTAAGAAAGGAGTAGGCTCGTTTCTTGAAAGTTTTCTTACTTTGTCACGGATCCCATAATCAGAACCTAACCAAACTCTCATCAAACTACCCTTGAAGTACGTCCTTTCCAATAAAAAATGAATCATCCAAAATCGATTAGCGTGATATTGAGTTATTCGTCTATTTGTCGTGTACATACTTAATGCAAATTTAAAACTTATACGGTTTTGCATTTTCTTACTTTGTCACGGATCCCATAATTAGAACCTAACCAAACTCTCATCAAACTACCCTTGAAGTACGTCCTTTCCAATAAAAAATGAATCATCGAAATCGGTTAGCGTGATATTGAGTTATTCGTCTATTTGTCGTGTACATACTTAATGCAAATTTAAAACTTATACGGTTTTGCACTGGATGACATTGTCGGAACTGGACCAAATTAAAATGAGACCACACGGGAAGTACCAGCTTTCAAATAAAAAAAGAATAATCAAAATCGGTTCATCCAGTCCAAAGTTATGAGGTAACAAACATAAAAAAAAAAAAAAATACAGTCGGATTGATAACCTCCTCCTTTTTTTGAAGTCTGTTAAAAATAGAAATGTATTAATTTTTAGATTAATTCTAAATGAGGTTTTCTATGATTTTGTGGTTCCATACATTTATTAATAGTCCCAATCCAATATATTTGACAATGATATTATTTTTTTAACCATATAAGAGAGTTATATAGCTCAACTCTTCGTTTTACTTCCCAAATATATTGCTAAATATAATTCGCACATTAAAGTTAACTTAAACATAAATAGAAAATAATTATAAAATAGGGTAAAATACACCAACTTTATTTGAGACAAGACGGACTACCGAACTGAACTGAACTGAACTATCATTTTAATCCCTAAAAGTAATTTCATGTAAACGTAACTAGTAAACTTAAAAATTAGTAATATGTAAAAAGTAATAACGTGTCATAGTTTTATCTTTTTAGATATTAGATCTTTTCAGTTTCATTCATTAAACACGCAGCGTACATTTACGCGTGAAAGACGCGTGTAACATATAATTATTATTTAAACTGATTTATTTCTACGACTTAAAGCAATATTTAGATAATTCAAAACGTGGCGTCGTTTACGTCAGCTTAGGAACTAACGTTCGTACTTCAATGATGGATAAGGAATTACTGGACGCATTTTTGAAAGGTTTTGAAATGTTACCATATGATGTTTTGTGGAAGTTTGACGGGGACAACGTTAAAAATGTATCAGAAAACGTAAAGGTGCAGAAATGGTTTCCACAAAGAGATTTACTTGGTTAGTTGATTTTATTTGTCATATATGAAATATAAGGCAGACTAGTGAGTATAAGTTCATAGTAATTCTTGATATTTAAGCCTCCAATTAAATTCTACATCAAACTATTTCAAAGGTTAATTAACGTTAGTTAATACATTCGCTATTATCTATTCTATACATATTTGGAGTGATATGGTTTTAGGTGCGTGTAGTGTGTACTCCAATACTCCAATTGAGTGGCTGCTCCTGCTGGCTAACGAAGGACCTCACTATTGGGGTTATTTAATTTAAAAAAGGCAATTGTTTGCTTGCGCAGTTTTAATGTTGATGTTCCCCGTATCTACGACCTTTCGTGCGGGCCAGCGCGCAGAAACTGGCTCGCCGTTCATACGTCGCGCTCTCATATAATTACACATATAATAAAAATGAAGTGTCTGTATATAATATCAAAATATTTTTTTTTACTAATTGGGTGTGAAAGTATACACGCTACTGATAAGAAAAATGCAATTTTTAAAATTTTTGTCGGTCCGTCTGTCTGTCTGTTTGTTCCGGATAATCTCCGAAACGGCTTTACCGATTTTGACGGGAATTTCACTGGCAGATAGCAAAAATTACAGCGGGTTACTTAGGCTACTTTAAATTAGATTAGATGTTAACTGCGGTTTCGCCCGCAGTACTATCTCCAAAACAGTTGAACTGATCTTCACAAAACTTTGACTGGCAGATAGCTGACCTTATAAAAAGCAATGCAAGCAATTTTAATTTATACTAGCTGTTAACCGTGGCTTCGCCCACTGCGCTATCACCAAAACGGTTAAACCGATTTTCATGGAACTTTCACTGGTAGAAAGCGAATCTTATAAAAAATAATTGAGGGTATTCTATTTTAGACTAGCTGTTACCCGCGACTTTGTCTGCATGAGATTTAGCAACTCATTTTTTATTTTTTATTAGAGAACTAATTATCAGCTTATTGTTTACAATTCGACATTGTAATTATTAATAACTTTAATGATATAGATGTCTTCCTAATAAGATCTTAGATTATAAACGTATTACGTAAAGAGTTCCATAATACGATTTCTTGCGGAACAGACAAGCGTTTATTTTTTGTATAGTCACAAAATGTTAATTATAATGGCAATGTATATTAAATGGAATACATAGTCTCACAATATATATATATATATATATACATAGTAATACATACACGTACATTGTCTCACAATTTTATAATTCTTTAATACGTATTAAAAACACGTGTGGAGCTGCGGATACAGGTAGTTACCGAACAAATTTGGACTCTTTTCAATGTAAACAATAGGTTAGGGCCAAATTTTTCAAATATCATAAAGAATTTGATAATAAATCAGTGTTAATTCTGTGTGAGTTTCACGTATTCTAATACGAATTGATGATAGTATACGCTATAATGTTATATTGATTGATAAAGGTAAATCAAACATTGTCTATATCTCTGCCTTCAATCGGTGTTGTTTAAGCATAACAGTGTTAAGGGATAATTGAATACTTGGACTTGCTGGATCGTCATTTGTCTTAATTCACTTTCGTGTGTTTAATCTCGCAGTTTAGGTACACTTTTTTAATATCGTTAAAGGATTCATCGTTTATTGTAGGTGGTAGAGCCACGCCGAAGCTATCACTGGTTTCAGCACGAATGGGTTGGCTCGCCCGGGGTAGTACCCCCCTCTCACAGAAAACCGACGTGAAGTAACAGTGCTTGCATTGTTGCGTTTCGTTCGGTCAGTGAGAATGCCGGATACCCATCTTCCTTCCCCTCCTCTCTTCCCCACTCCCCCTTCTCCCAAACACAGGCTGGCAACGTACTTGCGAATCCTCCGGTGTTGCAAGTGTCTATGGATGGTGGTGATCACTTAACATCAGGTGACCCACCTGTTCGTTTGCCTCCTATGATATAAAAAGAAAAAAAAAAGGAGTACTAGCGTAACAATGTAATCTTTATTTTGAAGTGCGGCAGTTTTCACAAGTGTCGCTAGTGCTAGAGGGAATCATTCAGTTGTGGGTTTTGTTTTACGCAGACAATTTAAAATGGCGGGGAAGGACGGAAAGAATTTAGCTTGTTCAAGGGTTATATAACGCTAGACTATATTAAAAAGTTTAGAACACCTTTAATGTTGTTTGACAAATGTAATTGAAAAATGAAAATGATAATATTTTGACGACTTAAAATGTGATAACGAAATGTGCTTAACGTCTATTATGATACGTATCAAACACAATTTTGAACTATCATAGAGCCATACAAAGATGTAATCAAAAATAAACATATTTCTGAAAAAAACATTGAATAAGAATGTAGAGTTAAAAAAATTTTGTTTCAGAGCATCCGAATATCAAAGTGTTCGTAACCCAAGGTGGTCTTCAATCTACTGACGAAGCAATTAATTCTGGTGTACCTTTAGTCGGTATTCCTATAATAGCAGACCAGTGGTATAATGTCAATAAGTACGTTGAACTGGGAATTGGTGTTAAGTTAGACGCTGTCACGTTGACTGCTGAGGATTTGGTGAAGGCCGTCAAAAAAGTTATCGATGATGACAGGTAAACAAATATATGTGTCATAGCAAACGATAATTTTCTTATTAATTTAGTACCAAGAGTAGTTAATTTGATTAAGAATGATGACACTGTGCCACCATATAAATATTCGGAGTGGGCCATGAGGGTGGGCGTTGTTGTAAAAGAGCTGATTTTGAAGGCAAAGCATTCTACTGCGGAAGCTCAAGGAGATCGGGTCTGCCAACAAACCTGCCGGTCGTTAATCTGTCCGATTTACGCATTGCATTGTATTCACAATCAGATTATAACAAATTACTGCTCAACTGGATTGAAATCCTACATCGTTATGGAACCAAAACTACCCAACGAGCCTTCCGCTCGCACTGACCTTTTACCGATACATAAATAGTCTTTGTTTATATGGAAGTCGAGATATACTCACTGTTTATAGTTTAATGTGATATTATTTATTATTCTTTACCGATTAATTGCTGATTTTAGTAGCTGATGGGTATTTTTGAAGCTTATGAGATCGTCTTAAGGACAACGAAAATTAACTATAATTTTGTTTAATATTGAATGAATAACTAAGTAAGAAAAGTCGAGATAAATCCTTCATACATTTAATCTTCTTTATACAATTTTCAAATAATAATTGCTTTAAATAGTTTCAGACAAAACATCAAACAAGTAAAGGCATTGATGTACGATCAGCCCCAGAGTCCGCTAGAACGCGCCGTGTGGTGGACTGAGCACGTGCTGCGGCACGGTGGAGCGAGGCATCTGCGGTCACCCGCAGCAAATATGTCCTACTGGGAATATTTAATGGCCGACGTTCTATTTGTAATAATCAGCGTTTTCATCGCTGTATTATTTGTTGTAATCTCTATTTTGTATTATATAATTAATCTACTTAAATCAGGTGAAAAAATTAAAGAAAAACTTAGTTAATAAATAAAAATATAATTAATTTTTATTTGTCTATTCTACTTATGCACATATTCCTTTATAGATTCTCATAAACACTTATTAATTTTGTTTATATTTATACTGCGAAATGCTTAGGCAACATAGTTAAAAAGTACTTTATATGTATCAGTTTTTTAATAATAGCATTTTTAAATCCCTTACGGTCCATAAAAATAAAAGTTTTTGTATCTACGTACTCTTCACTTAAGTTTTAAGTTTGCTCATATAATTACGAAACAGATATTATGTAAATAATCTTGGCGATTGGTTGAACGGCTGAATAGTAGATACATTATAGCGTCACCTAGTGGTAAGGCATATAATGCTGGAGAGAGTAAAAACTTTATTTCTTAAAAATCAAAACTCGACCGCGAAATAACGGTCTCTATTCACAGCGTCCTACTAAATTATTAGCAACTGGACGACCGAACCCAGCACGGTTTTTTAAAAAACACAATTATTTTATTACATCAGTGAACAACCAATTAATTCTGTGGAAATATGTTATCAGCATCTAGTGTAAAATTGCATAAAACTCATTACAGGCTGAAATATTAAACCTTCTGGAGCTTGATCTGGAAGTTTAAATAAAAACTTTATATATTGTGCGAGTAATTCTTGAGCAGAAGTTAGCCGTTTTATTAGGTCCTCTACTTCTTGTATCATGATACCAGGTGAAAGGTTAGACACGTTAGTTAGACAAGTTATTCTACGATACGACACTTCATGGTCACATTTAACACATAATGTTATCAAAACAAATAATAATATAAAACAAAGAGAACCTTAGGTAAAGCTTGTTCTAAGAATTTCAAAGTATGGATAATAACTTAAATAAACCTGGGTTGAATGACCGGTGATAAAATCTTCGAGCGGTAATCCTTTTATAACTTTCCATAATAAAACGTACAATAAACCCTTTTGTTTATTCAAACTTCGAAAAAACAACCTTTGTTAGTTGGGTGGCTACACTTTCATTTCACACTATGGTCATTGACACTGTGCTTTAACATAGACGCTTAGAAAATTGAGTACAATTTTTGTATGTTTCTACATAATTAGCTCAAATATTAAGCACCTATTTTTTAATTGATTTTGAACGAGAATCGAGTTCAGAGTGTTCTTCATAAATATTGCTACTGTCTAAACAATGACCTGGTATATACACCGGCACATGACGATTTTGCGCTCTTTTTTAAACTTCCTAAACTTTTGAACACAATTTCATCTGATAGCATCATAATGACGTGATCTAAGATGGTAAACGCATCGAACCTATAGGACTGGTTCTCAAATGAAGATGCCGGAACACACCAACGGATTCTGGCGACAAACTTCTAACTTGAGTGTGGTAGGTAAATTCATCGACGCTGTTTCCGAACACACTATCAAAAAAGTCATCATGGCTTTGAATGATGTACTCTAATAACTTCATTGTTAAGGTAGTAATTTCTGAATTAAATGAGTGGTTAACTCTTTAATTAGCATTTAACATTAGCTGCATCAATATCTAAAAGGTGCAGTTGTGGTATTGCTCGAAACACCAACATGATTTGCAACGGGTGACTTGTCATTTATTTTATGATATACTTGTCCACAAACTATAAATGCCATGACTATTTGTTGTTTTGTCATTTTCTGCATTGAAAAATGCTAGAGAAAAAGATACATTTGTAATACTCATTTTCATAAAATTCATCCGTAAAGGCTAAAGGCTTAAAAAGAGACGTACTAATACATTTAAAATTTTGTTTGCTTCATCACTCTTCGTCTGTGCAAGTAAAAACGTATTTATATGTCGGTACATAATTATGAAGTTCTTTAGTTCTGCGACGTATTCCATCTCGTTTTTATTCTTCTAATTGGTATTCTCGATGTGCATAATTTTCATAGGTCTAACGTGCCGCACGCTGCCTCAAATCTTCTAGACGTTGTCTTCATTATTCATCATTTTCAGCGTCAACACGTTATGATGCACGTTCTCGTGAAACATTCAAATCATAAGAGCTTTATGCTCTTTTTTTATATCATAGGCTATAAACGAACAGGCCTGTCATCTGTTGTTAAGTGAGCACCACCGCCCATAGCCACTTGATGCTAATTAAGATGCTTACAAAAGTTGACAAAGTATGATTTGATATTTCTTGTAGGTGGTAGAGCCACGCTGAAGCTATTACTGGTTTCAGCATGAATGGGTCGGCTCGTCCGGGGTAGTACCACCCGACCCACAGAAAACCGACGTGAAGTAACAGTGCTTGCATTGTTGCGTTTCGTTCGGTCAGTGAGAGCGCCGGAGGCCCACTTCCCCTCCTCTCAACCCTCCCTCCCTTTCCTCCAAACACAGGCTGGCAACGCACTTTCAACTCCCCTGGTGTTGTTAGTGTCTATGGACGGTGGTAATCACTTAACATCAGGTGACTCACCTGTTCGTTTGCCGGCTATGACATTTCGGATTCAGGTGTCCTCACGATGTTTTCCTTCACCGTCATCTAATAGCATTACCAATTTAAATTAGTAAATGTATACGACAAATATGTTGGTATATGCCGGGATTTTAAACTGCGGACTTCGAAATGATATTCCACTGGTCAGACCACTCGGTAAGTACGAGCAAATACTTAGAGCCATTGGTTATTAGATGTTACATGTTACTATATTAAGCTACATTAATATTTAACATCAGACGAGGTTGATATCAAAAGATAAAACCTATAGAGGATAAAAAATATCGAGACAGTTATAAAGACTGAGTCCATTTGAACCTTTAAATTAGCTATATTGAAATTATTAACATGAGTGTGGTTATCATATCTATTGATATACACAGGCCCCTATACTACACATCGCTAGTCTGACATCTCCTGCCAGAAATATCGCTCAACGAGTCTAAAGAAGTTTCCATTCCAAAAATATAATGCATAAGGAGAAGATATAATCGAATATTAAATAATTTACACACAAAGCTAAAGTATTAATTTTGTCATATTAATTCTTATCATATTATCATGAGCAAGACACTGCACTGAATATTTGTTTTGCGTGACATCCGATTAATATTTCGTGATTTTTGTTTAATATTCTTTATCACGAAAGATAAAGTCACGGAGATTTGCCAAGTATTATGCGTACTTTGCATGACTTGCTACGTACGTAGGCATGACAGATATTGAGATTTTGCAACTAATCATGACAGGAGAAATGGGCAGAGTTAGAAAAACTGGTCATAGAAAAGATTTTTTTTTTGCATGAACAAAACAAATTATGTCAAGTTAATTGCTAATCTTCTCTGATTGGACAATCACCCATAGAAGAATATGAAAATGTTGTAGGAAATTATGTTAATAATCTATGAATATAAACCACATGTTGTTTGATATATATTACAATAGTTGTAAAGAAATAGATCGTCAAAGGCGTTGGTTTTTACTGTCTTAATTGAGCGTCTAGTTTCTTTTGATCTCTTGAAAGACGACAAAGTCAATACAGCGGTTACGAACATAAGTAACTCTGGGAAAACTACAAGTTCTGGAAGCCGTGCAAGGATTTATAATTTCTGTTACCTGTAGCAGTATAATGTGAGAAGATCTCTGTCTATTAGGACATACGTTACATAATTTCCTTAGTTTCCACGTTAACTTGTATATTTTTTTCTGCCATTAAATTTAAATATTCATTTGTACAAAATCTACACTTCGAAAAGTCTTCCGCATAAGTTTTGAAATTATGACACAACCTCGCATTTGAATAACAAACTAAGAGTATAGCAATGCGTGAGCGGGTAAAGTTAGTAGTTTATTTCTATTATAGTGATTCTAAAAAGAACTGATTATTTCATTGTGTTACTTCATAGTTAAGTCCGACTTGATTTTTGATCAATTTTAGCCTTAGTGACTTTATTGCAAAATTATGTTTTATTTTATTAAACAAGTGTACATTAGTGAGTTAAAATCGTACGGTAAGCTACACATACTTTGGAATACGGTGATTAAGTTTCATACTGTTATAACTTTACAGAGACGATTTACACATCACAAGTTATATGAAATAGTGATTTAAACGTATTAAATGAGATAATTGTCTGCGGTCACACATGATTTCCCAATTCGAGAGCTTTGTCAAGCGGTATTTACGATAAAACGTATTGTGTGTAATCAAGTAAAGTGTTCGTTACATGTTGAAGTAACAGCAATTGTGCATTACGAAGCGTTAATAATATTGCCCTATCTATGAGGGTATATCAAAATAAACAATAAAATACCATCTATAGGAGGCAAACGAACGTGTTGTTGTTGATGCTGATGTTATTTTGTTATGATGTTAAGCGATCACCACTGTCCATAGACGCTTGTAACACCAGGAGAATCGAAAGTGCGCTACCATCTTGTGTTTGGGGGGGGGAGGTTTGTCTGATTTGTTTGGAGGTTTGTTGGGCTTGTCTGAGTGTGCTGCGTAGGAGGATCGGCGCTGCACTCTGACCGCGGCGGTAAGATAGGATCTCTCGCTGCCGAGCGTGGTGAAAGCAATGCCCAGCAGCGAGGATGTGTGGAAAATTGTGGCCTCCTTCTGTGAGGAGGTCGTCTCGCAGAAGGCGTCGGCGGAGAGGGTCCGTGAGGAGGATCCTCTAAGTGACCCTCTCCGCCAACGGAGAACCGGCAGGAGAAGGCGGCCTCCTCCCACCGTAATCGGACTAGGGAAAATGATGGTGATGGTGATGACGGATGGTGGAGATGCTCGGTGTGTACATGGCTGTCTCCTAACAAGACGGTGTCCTGCAAGGCGGTTTATAGAGATCTCGTGTCGCTCCAACTATAGCGGCAGACGTACACCGTGGGGTTTTAGTCCGTGCGAGTAGGACATAACCCACCCTCTTTCTCCGAGGGTGGCGTATCCATAAGAGATTTCACCACGAAAATAAAAAAAGGGCTATTTCCGAAATGAGAAATCCTTGGGCGTGCTTCAACTGTAATGGCCTACTACACGGTATGCATGAACGAATGCTGTAGTGTACTATAATAAAACCTAAAATATTTTGCGTCCCTATTTAATTCAGTTATCTATATACAAATGGGTAAAGATAAATCAACTTAGTATATCTTCCTCTTCTATTTGCCAACCGATTTCCTTTACTTGTCCTTTTGATATTGACGAGCTTTAGTGTGTTAACTTGGTCGAATTGAGAAAACTCCCGTTTTCTCCTGATCACTAAGTATACATTATTTTATCACCAAGCTTAGAACAATCACAAAACAGTTTTATCTAATCTGAAATAATATATTTACATAAAAATTATCATATTAAGTATTTTGTCTAGACAAACTATATACAAATGATAATGAAATTCTAGTTTTTGAATGATTCTCACGCCAATTCGGAATTACGGGCAATAACGTGATCATTATTAAATCTGATTACATTTTGTTATCTTTTTGCGTGTTCATTGTTCTTAATTTTGATAATTTTTAGAATCCAGACGGTGATTACATAAATAATACGACTGATAGTGTACTTCGTGTACACACTTTATTAAACTTTGCACTAGTTTGACTTTTCACACAGGAGGCACTATGGAAGGTGAATATAAATAAAACGCGACTGTGGGTACTTGCAGAAATCATTGATTTATTAGTGAACACAAATGACTATGTCTAAAGAAAACCATTTATCGATAGCAAGTTCAGAAACGTGACAGCGCCAGCTCTGAACGACAATACTCATTATTATAAAATTATATTCAACAGATAGTGATAGGCGAATAGTTGGTGACTGATTTTGGTAATATATTTTAATTTCTCTAACACGCTATACTATAATTTCTGTTATGTTTGTCTATTTGCATGGTGTTAATGTCTTTACATGAGACAGCCGGCGTAAGCCTGGCTGTCTCTCTTTAGCGCAGGAGGCCCTTTGGGCCAACCGCGGGGACGACATGGTGCTAGCTAGTACGAGCCCGTGTCATCCCCAGTACGGTGAATGTGGGTGCACCGTGGGGTTTTAGTCCGTGCGAATCGGACATAACCCACTCTCTCCTCCGGGAGGGCGGCATATTCGCTAGGGATTTCCCCAAGTTAATAAAAAAAAGGTCTTTACATGGTGGTGGGGTTATTTCTTAGTCCACATGGTTAGCTGCAACCCTCAAGTTGAAAATCTGTGGCCAAGCATCTTTTGGTGTTTTCTGGCAATTGTACTTAAGAGCCAGTCCTCTCTAAAGTTGACGTTTGTCAAATGCTAAAACCCATAAAGTCCAAAAAAATTGTGGTTATGCCAAATAGTCATTACCGCATAAACGGACTTGCTTGCTAGGCCCTTCAATAAACACAATTCGGGGTCGTGACTAACCCTAGTAAAACTGTGTTACATAACACACTCCGATATGACTGATTACTCCAAAAATCACTATGTTATAGCCCGTAACGCATTTAGTGTAATTTTATATAGAAATGTAGTGTATGTAGAAATCATACTGATCTTGAAAGCTGCAACTGGCATCACACGTTTTTTTTCAGAAACACTCAATACAATATAACTCAGATATTAATAAACTCCAAAATCCTTTGATTGATCAGTTTGAACTTTGGTATATTAATATAATAGTATTTTTTGAAGTAAAACTTCTTTAGGCGCTACTAGGAGGTAACTGGACGACAATGCAACTGAAGTCCGTTACGGCAACATGGTGTCACTTTTATGTACCATCTGGTTTTTAAATATTTTCGAATTTGTCAATAAATAATTTATACACAAATAAGCAAAAATAAAAAAAAAACATTTAATAATAATAAAAATCATACAATATAATATATTATGTATAATTATATGGGCGCGCGACCGTGCTGCCATCTGGTTTCAATGTAAGTAACTAATTAAGTCAAAACTTTATTATCTGTAGTGCCATCTATCAGCTTCTTTGCCATCTATCTTTTGAATGCAAAGGTCGATTTTAATAATTCAAAAAGTTATCTACAGGCACTAAAACAGTCTTAAATTAAATAAAAATTAAATAATTTATTTGGATAAGGATTAATATAAAGACATGAATAACATGGTCTTTTAGGCATGGGCTGGATTTTGTTAAGATTTCTTTTAAAAATTTAGTTATAGTGAGATAATCACAATAGCTGGGCATATGCATATATACCATATGGTACCGCGAAGTTTTTTATAGATATTAATATGTTTTTTAATATTGTAGGACATATTTTTGTTCTATCATTCATAGTTTCCGCAGCGCATGCGATGAAAGTCATTTTATGGCAATATTTTTCCTACCTTGGATTACATTATTGAAATTTTAGTAAGGATTCCTATTTTTTTCTAGTAAAAAATATAATTTATGTTACTCGAGAATAATGTAGCTTTCTATTGATGAACGAATTATCGAAATCCGTCTAGTAGTTTTTGAGTTTATTCGTTATAAACATACAAAAATACAACGTTTCCTCTTTATAATATTAGTGTAGATGTAGATTAAATTCAATCGACCGGTATGAAAAATGGTATAGCAACAATTTTAAAATATGTATTTTCTTTTAACAAACATTAAAAAAACCATTGAAATTAGTTAGGTGCCTTATTGTCTTGGATTGCCATAAAACTACCATTACATCAATTACTATAGATGATTATATTTTAATTTTTAGTTCCTTGGTTTATATTTGAAATCCAAGGAAATTAAAATAAGACTCCCTGAAATTAGATAAGAATTTTGCGAATTGGTTTATATATAATGTAGTTCTGAGGTAAAAAAAAAAAAACATAAAATATATACAACCAAAATGACATTTTTTTTTAAATTCAGCTTAAAATGGTAATTTCATGTTAAGCTACGGGCACAGTTAGTAAAATATGAGATGAAAAAATTACTTTTAAATAAATATGATTTGGAATCACTAAAACTTTATGAACTAACATTGTCACTGACCTCAGGCCTTCCCTAAGAAGACCTCTTTTTCTTTTTAAAAATCCAGTGTTATGATGTTTGCTCACGATGAACTCCTAAGCCACTCAACCGATCTTCATGAATTGTTGGCATTTATCTATAATTTGGTCCAACTTGAGAGATAGGATAATTTATAATAGGTCTTTACCTATGAAATTGCCGTTCTGCAGTACTGGCCATTTCAAATCAAAATAATTTTTGTTTGGTTATGAATTGTAATTTCAAATTAATTTTATTTTAAAAACATGGAATTCTTTTTCCAAAAGTAGTCATTTGTTTATTGATTAGTGTTACATTTTCATCGCATTTCAATCTTTTTTGTCATCATGGATACGTTAAAAATTCGAGTAATTATGGAATATGAGTACCGTCGTGGCAGCAACGCGGCACAAGCGGCACGCAACATCAACGACGTTTACGGAGCTAACACTACAAACCAACGCACCACCTGTTATTGGTTTGCTCGCTTCCGTTCTGGGAATTTCGACCTGAAAAATGAACCTCGCGGTCGTCCGAAGAGTTTGGTCGACAATGACGAATTAAAGGCGATATTGGAAGCTGATGATACACAATCTGCGGCTAAATTAGCAGCAGCTTTCGACGTTAGCGTCAAAACAATATTGGTCCATTTGCGTCAAATTGGCAAGGTAAAAAAGCTTGACAAATAGGTGCCCCACGAACTCAATGATCGCCAGCGCGAAGTACGCGTTGAGACGTGCCTTGCACTACTCAACAGACACACAAATGAAGGAATTTTGAATCGCATTGTTACCTGCGATGAAAAATGGATTCTGTTTGATAACCGCAAGCGCTCAGCAAGTTGGTTGGATCCTGGTTCAGCACCTAAACAATGCCCTAAACGAAAACTTACCCCTAGAAAAGTGAATGTCACTGTTTGGTGGTCTAGCGCCGGTGTGATTCATCACAGCTTCTTACCAAACGGGGTGAGCATTACTGCAGATGTGTACTGTGAAGAACTGAACACAATGATGGAGAAGCTGGCACATCTCCAACCAGCATTGGTCAATCGCTCGTCTCCGCTGCTCCTGCACGACAACGCGCGACCTCATACTGCACAGCAGACGGTCTCCAAGTTGCAAGAACTGGGGTTGGAAGTTCTCCGTCATCCGCCCTACTCACCAGACCTAGCGCCTACAGACTACTACTTTTTCCAGAATTTGGATAACTCCTTGGCGAAAAAAAAATTCAATACCCGAGAGGCAGTACAAAATGCCTTTAAAGAATTTGTTGCCTCCCGTCCAGCTAATTTCTTTAAGAAGGGCATCAATAAACTGCCACTGCGTTGGCAAAGATTCATTGATTGCATGTGTGATTACTTCGATTAATACAAATAAAAAATACATGAAAAAAATTCCTTTAAATTTTTTCATAGAAAACGGCAATTTCATAGGTAAAGACCTAATATTTCGATTAATGTTCTCAATATTTCTAATTACAAATTAAATGATTGTCAATGTTGGTTATTGTTTTTAATTGTAAGTTTCATCAGTCTCGAACAGATGGCGCTTTAAATCAGTTTGTCGACAGAAAACTGTAGGACCAACTGTTATAGATATATCATAGATGGCACGACGTATTAATTTTGAATTTCTTTTTCAAACTTCAATTTATTTCATAGTGCACGTCTTTAATTAAACATGTATAACTGAGCTAAAGCAACGCGTGGATGGGTCAGCTAGTAAAAAATAGAAAATTTTAATGTTTATGATAATCAACATGGTTCTCAGGTTAATACATCCAAATAAATGCAACTCAATGACCCGTTGAAATGGTGGCGAAATGGTTGGCGCTTTAAAATTCGGGTTCCTGTGAATGAAATCAACGTCGTATGATTCCACGAAGATAGCAAATTACTCGAAGGAAGCCGGCAAATGAAGCGAAAATACGATTATTTCGCACCGAGACTTGCGCAAAATTTATACGAAATGTTCGCCTTTTATTTAACGACGCCAGTTTAGGGCTGAGATACGCGGAGAGTTAGTTTTGTGATGAGCGACTATAGATTTGATGTGTTCCCTAACTTCTTTCATCTTTAGAAATAAAAGCTGACGTATATTTTACGATTGTTAAATTTCCTTTATTACTGTTATATTGTTTGATTTATAGTTTTAAAATTCTTATTAATATGACTAATGTAAATCCTTATAGTATTTTCTGGAGAAATTGGTTTAGCTATGCGTGTTGTAATTTAGCATTCGTCCTATTGATTTTTATGAACACAAAGCTACAAGATGTTTGTGACGATTAATTGTATGTCCTTAATACCTTAGATAACCAGTTTTAATAAAAGACCGACATCATTTAAATATTAGATGCAATGAAAAATTAGTCATGTGATGATTCAGGGTCAATAAGACCAATACCAGGTTTTTAGCTAATAGTATTAGAATTTACAACGAACTTCCAAAATACATTACTGATTTGCCGGATAGTAAGTTTAAGCATTATGTCAAGCGGGTTTTCGTATCAAAATACTATTCTTATAGGGTGGATCAATATGTGAATGATGGTGATGCCCAGAAATAACATTCTCTGACATAGGCAAAACAAATGTAATTATAACGTATGTTTATAAAAGTATGTACGATAAACAGATAAATCAGCTCGAGTTTCTTGCCAGTTCTTTTCGATGACTGGGTTATTTGTCGGAACTAGTAGTAGTTTTGACATTAATAAGCGCCGTGTCAATATATATATTATAAAATTATTTTTTGATTTTATTCAAATTGCAGCATAAACAATGAAGCGAAGGTAAAGTTAAATTGAATTCACGGAACTACAAACCCGGTAACAGTTCTAGTTGCCAATTTGGTTGAGTGATTTCTACGTTGTCTACAGCACAGAAAAGTAAACCTTTTAGATCAACAGCATCAGTTAGTACGAAAATATAAACGAAACTTCCCAGTACCTAATCTCAGTGTTGCTGAAGTTACGACTGAAACTGGCAATGAATTAAGCCCAAAATATGTATTAACTCTCAAACAGATTAGTTAGAGCATCGATTTATTTAGGGAATGTGTAGAAAGGGTGGAGGAGCGACGAAGAAAAAATTGAAATTTGATTATAGTAGCACGGCAAAATGACTGTACTGTGCCTGATGGTAAGCACAGTACAATTCAAAAACAATGGCGACCACCGAGTGACACACAATCCATCGCCGGTCGCTGCTGTCATGCCGGCCTGCGAAAAGCTGGATATGCACAGGGTGATCCCGAAACGCGACCCGCAGAAGCGAATCACTATGACGGGCTTTTTCACCATATACCATTAATGAATATACCTATTTCTTTGGTATCTATTTAATCGCTCAGCTCTTGACAATGTTGGTAGTTTAATTCGAAATGAGGCAAATTAGCATATCTGTGATTCAGACCGGTGTGCATCTGTTTATTTGTCGCATAATTTGCCGCTTCGCTGTAATGACAAATTTTAGTTATGATTTGTGGCGCGTAATATCAGATGTTGTTTGGCATATTTTATTTTATATAAATATTTCATTAAACCATTGGTGTTTTTGTATTTATTTTATTCTCTGTAATAATAATAATAATGTAAGATGTCATAATATAATCAGTAGTATCTAAAAAAAATCATGTTTGTTTTTTACCTCTAGAATGGCCAATTTGATGTTCACATGTTCGAAAGTTGTACGAATAATTTTTCTGTTTTTTCTTTTATATCATAGGAGGCAAACGAACAGGTGGGTCACCTGATGTTAAGTTATCACCACCGTCCATAGACACTAGCAACACCAGGGGAGTCGCAAGTGCGTTGCCAGCCTGTGTATGGAGGAGGGGTAGGGAAAGGAGGAAGGGGAAGGGAAAGAGGGAAACGAGGTGGGCCTCCGGCGCTCTTACAGACCGAACGAAACGCAACAATGCAAGCACTGTTACTTCACGTCGGTATTATGTGAGTGGGTGGTACTAACCCGGGCGAGCCGACCCATTTATGCTGAAACTAGTAATAGCTACAGCGTGGTTCTACCACCTTCAAAAATATAGATATATATCTAGTATAGATAAATATTGTAATGAAGGTTAAAGTTTATTACTAGAAATAGAAAAGAATTCGTTTAGTTTATAATCTATATTAAGCCTATAGAAGCTTGCACCAAAAAGTACTTACTTCTTTGATGAAGATAAACAACAAATATACGACTATAAATCAAAACTACAGAGTATCCAACACACATTGACCGCAAATTCTATAGTACCATAAAACCACAGACTTTGGAGATAAGTAAAAAAAATATCACATACCTGGCAGTACTATAAACCACTTTGCTCTATTCAGTTGATAAATCGAAGTGATAGAATGGTTTCAGCCATTCATTTGTTGTAAGCCAATTCAATAAATCGCAATTTCATTTCATTCGCGAGACCTTCTGAAGGAAATACATGGGATATTTCGCTATAAAGCCTTCCTTGCTTTTAAAAGATGGTACACGAATAATATACTTAACCTCGTATATTTTTGTGGCCAAATTAATACTATTCAATGTGATGAAGTTATAAACAAGAGTGACAGAACATGCATAAGCTTTGAATGTGCTAACACTATTTGCATGGTGATAGGGTTATTTCTAAGCCAGGCACTAATCACAAATTTCCAGTTAGAAATCTGTCACCAGGCGCGTCTAGATGAAGTCTGGCAGCTCACTTGAGAGTCAAACCTTCTCTAGATTTAGCGTATTTACTATATTAGACCACATTGTCATTGAACATCAGATAGGAATGTGGTCAAACGCAATAACCTATGAAGTATAATAAAGGTAATAATATCGAAGTGAAATAATTGTATTACAGGGCATAAAAAACAACAATAAGACAACATCACTCAGTGTTCCCAGGCGGTCACCTATCTAAGTACTGACCACGCCCAACGGTCCTTAATTTCGGTGATTGGACGAGATCTTTTCAACACTCTACTTGACAAAGGGCTTCGCTACTTTTTATCACACAAAAAGGTTACCGATCAGAATGACTTCTTCTTCAATGAACTACGTCCAATAAGTATCCTTCCCGGTTTGTCAAAAATTCTGGAATGTGTTGTTTACACCCAAATTACAGAATATCTTGAAAGTAACAGTATTCTACCGGATCTTCAATCGGGTTTCAGACATGGACGTGGTACTACTACGGCTTTATTAGACGTTGTGAGCAATATTCTTGAGGCACGAGATCGGGGGGAGGGAACTCTTCTTGTTTTGCTCGATTTTTCACGAGCTTTTGATACTATCAACATACATTTATTATTAGCTAAACTACGTTACTATGGATTCGACCAAAATACTATCAAATGGTTTCACAGTTATTTAGCTAATTGCTCACAGTATGTTGAAATAAGAAAAGAAAATGGATCTTCGGTTGCTTCCTCCCTCAGACCTGTAACTCGAGGAATTCCACAGGGATCTATTCTTGGACCTTTACTGTACATTATATACAGTGCTGACATTACCCACTGTTTGCATGATTGTAAATACCATATGTATGCGGATGATCTACAACTATACGTGTCTTTTAAAGGTGATAAACGCGGGGCATCCGTTCATAAAATTAATGAGGACCTCAGTAGAGTAATATCCTGGTCTGAGCAAAACACATTGGTCCTCAATCCCATCAAATCCAAATTCATGGTTTTAGGAAGCAAGATGCAAATTAATTATATTATATCCGCCAATCCAGTGATAAAGATTATGGGCAAGAATATAGATAGGGTTGATATAATTCGTAATTTGGGATTACTCATCGACCCGGAACTTCGTTTTGAGTCGCACATAAATAATGTTATTAGAAACTGCTTCTATGGCTTAAAAGTACTGTATCGCTTTAGACAGTATTTTAGTATCACATTGAGAAAGCTACTTGTTGACAGTCTAGTTCTATCGAGACTAAATTACTGTGATACAGTGTATGGTCCTTGTTTATTATCGCGTACTGATCGTTCCATCCAGCGTGTGCAGAATGCTTGTGCCAGATTTTGCTTCGATGTCCCGCGTCGTGGGCATATTACACCATTTTTGAATGACGCAAATGTCTTAAAAATGGCGGCACGACGCGAGTTCCACATGGCTACGTTACTTTTTGGGCTGATTAAAACCAAAAACCCAAAATATCTGTACGACAAGTTAGAATTGAGACAAGATAAGCACACGTATTTTTCATGTTCTCGCACCATGACTAATCCATTATCCATACCTCTCCATAGAACTACCGCTTTCAGAGGGTCATTTAAATATGACGCCACTCGTTGTTGGAACAACATCCCACCGCCATGTCGATCCAAAAAGAGTAAACTTAGCTTTAAACTCTCATATAAGCATTATCTATTGCAATTTCAAACTCAGTAATGAAAGTGACGTATAATGTATTCACGTAGTTCAGTTCTGTTTATTGGTGTGTATTTTTTTTCTTCTAAATTTATATTTTTTTGTTTAATCCTAAATTTGAGGTTACAGTAGTCATATCTCTTTAGTATGGCCATCCGTGACGTGTTACGTGTGTCTGTGTTATTTGTTTGTTCGTTTCAAATTTTGTATTAACATTAACGTCCGTTTATCATTATATATAGGCTCCCATCGAAAATCAGCGCTGCAATACTACTTACAGTATTGCAGATTTTTGCTGAATGGGTTCGCTAATTGTTGGACATCTATTTTTCATTTTTAAAAGTGTATTTTTTTTCTGTCTAATTAGTTTGTGTAATTTAATTTAATTGTATGGTTCTTCCAACAATAAAGTATTTCTTTCTTTCTTTTCAGAATTAAAAAGCCCTCCCATAAGAAGTTTTACTTCAAAACAAGATTTAATTATGGCCAATACAAAATCTGCCTTTGTTACTGACAAGAAGATGCTTAACATTTTTTGTTATTACTTTTTTCTTGCAATATATATGTAATTCAGTGGCCGATTTCTCTCTATCGTTACGATAGTACCATCCAGTATCCAGCCTTATTACCATTTGACGATTCGTAGTCTTTAAGCTTATAAAGCTTATTTTAATAGCTTATTTTTAGCTTATTTCATTTTAATAGTTTCTAGCGTTGAACTACAATTTCAGCTGATGACGATACGGTCTTAGATGGTAAAAACGCTAGAGCGAGATTGACTTTCGAGTACAGCTGCCAGAATACATTAAAAAGAGCTTGGCAACAGGTTTCCAATAAAACAGTGGTAACTAGCCAGGCGGGTTTAGAAATAGAACTTGCAATGGTTTCATAATAATATTTTTCTTCTGCTTCGTCGATCGACATGGTGTCCGAACTAAGTGTTATCGTCTACCTTCGATACCGATATGACACATCTGAGAAGTGAGACTACAACGCGATCGCAATATTAACACTGAAGCGACCCTCTTAGATTTGGCCTATAAAAGGCAATGTATCATTGATCTACACGCACTTCTAGGTGGAAGTAAGGCAAAGTTCTGTCCGGATAAATAGTCACAGTGCCTACGGAGTGTTAATTGGCTTCTCTGACCCGGCTATACTGTGTAACATAAGCCATCATTCCTAAAATTATTTTTAAGTTATACTTATTTTGGCGCGTTAGGGAAAAATAATGAGAGTAAATTTTTACAATGCGCACGCACACCGTCACGAAAAACCGACACCCTGAAGTTAGCTATAGTCAACATTTTGTTTCTTTGTATTAGTTGTTTTTATTTCTTTGTATTAAAACTTTCAATGTATTAAATACCTTTTTTCTATTGTTAGTGTCGTTTTTTCTACAAACGTAGAATAAGGCGAAAGATAAAATTTTTGAAAAGATTTTTATCTTGTTACGCCAAAGAAGTATAACTTCTAACGCGTGTACATAAGTACACACACACTTTTTTTTCTATATTTATATCATAAATGCACACGTTTACATAAAATTTGTCAGTCCTGTATATAAATCATTGTGGAACCGATATTGAGGTCACGTTTGGATCGCATAAATCAAGGGAACACAATTTTGTTGTTAACACATTGTCGGATAATATTATCGCTTTGACGTAGGTAAAAATATTACAATATTCCTTATGCCGATCATTTTTAAACGTGTAATTTGTTTACAAGCTGTAATAACAGCTAACATATTTATGTATTTTGAAGTCAAACTTGTTATGTGTGGGTTGTGAAATTCTGATCTGCATTTTTTTTGTGGAATATAGAGTGGTGGGTGCAAACATTGTGTCGGGTAGGTGTTGAAAACACCGGTTCTTGTCCGATCACTGAAGTTAAGCAAAATCGGGTGCGGTCAGTGCATGGATGAGTGATCGCCTGGGAACACCACTTGACGTTGGCTTTTTGTTGTATTTTCGGAGTGAAAATTTCTTTAGGTGCGTTGAGAAAAATTTATGATTTCGCTTCGCTTCGTCATCGACATACTGGTAAAGTATGACCGACATGCTCTTGATGTATTGCGCTTGCACCACACTAGCGACGGGTAGTATAGCGGCGTGTATACATGTAATATTGATATTTTGTATTGACATTGTGCAACCCATTGTAATTTAATTCATAAACTGTATACAATTATTGTTGGGAGTGCTATTAGATGTGAAAACCAGAGTAATGTTAATAATTTCAATATAAAAATTATGAATTTAAATAATTCACACTATGATTAATTTTAAAATTCAAAGGAGAACAGAGTTATTCGATTTTTTTGAGTTTTCACCCTTGTCGGCAGTCCGTATGACTGCCGCAAATTTATTTTAAATTGAAATATTTCTCCGTAATACAAAAGTTTCACTTCTAACGTGTGTTTTTACGACTCACCCTGTTTTTCTTAATACTAGTGGTAAATTTTACCACTGAACTTTTTTTATGACATTGGAGGAAAACGAATACTTGGGTCACATGACATTAAGCGATCACCACCGTCCATAGACAGCAACACCGGAGGAGTCGCAAGTGCATTGCCATCCTGTATTTTAGAGGAGGGAGAGGAAGGGAAGGAGGAAGGGGAGGGGAGGTGGTCCTCCGGCACTCTCACTGACCGAACGAAACGCAACAATGCAAGCACTGTTACTTCACGTCGGTTTTCTGTGATAGGGTGGTACTACCCCGGGCGACCCGACCCATTCTTGCTGAAACCAGTAATACGTTCAGTGTGGCTCTACTACAGAACTTTATATGATTCAATATTATCGAGAATTCTTTTTACCAACCAGTATACAAACTTTGTAGACTAGATGAGACCCGAGACTTGGTCTACATTGTTTATCATTTATTTACTTAAAATTGTGGATAAACAAGAGTCAATAGTCGATGAATAATATAATAGTAATAGTAAAAACGAGTATACCAGACTGAAAACCTACATTACTTTATCACATCGATACAGTTTACATTATCAATCATATTGAAAAATTAAATTATGTATTGTTAAATATTTATAAACATTTGAGAAAGAAAAAAAATAAGATTAATAATAATTTTATATTTTGTACTGCGGAAAACATATATAATAACTAGCGGGCACGACGGACGTTGTCCTGTATTGATAATTAAAAAAATCCTAAAAGCCAACTACAGCGCCACCTACCGGGTCCAATTGTGTGTCAATCTAAACCATTCTCGGATCCACTGGAATACGCACACAAAATTTCATCAAAATCGGTCCAGCCGTTTAGGAGGAGTTCAGTGGCATACACACGTACAGAAGAAATTTATATATAAAGAAGATATCGTGACATTCCGTTCTTTTAATAAGAGCCTAGTGTTTAAACCGAATATTAAAATTAGTTTTTTGATCGAAATCGTTTCTAGTTGATGTTGCGTGAATCGAGCACAACTGCATATCTTAATTATTTAATTTATATAGATTGTTGACGTAAGTTGCGTGAAATATAACAGATAATTAAAGGTTTTGATTGGTCTGTTTTATGGAAATATAAAATTATTTTATTGATAACGTAAAAATTAAAAAAAAGAAAACATACCCGTGTACTTATGTATGCACGTAAGCTGTACTTCTATAGCTTAAAAAAACAATTTTAATTTTTTTTAAAGTCGATGCAGTCATAAGGACTGTTTACGTGAATACTCAAACAATGAAATAAATGTGTTCTCTTTTGAAATTTCATATTAATTATAGCGTGAATGACAATATTTAAATTTCACAATTTATTTATTGAAATGATTAACGTTACTGTCGTTTTCATACCTATTGGCACTCGGAGCAATCATTATATACATTTTTATAAAGTATAATAATCAATCAAACGTATAATGAGTTGCAAATATCAATATTATATATACACAGCCTCTATACTACGGCGTCGCTAGTCTGGCGCTTACTAGAATGTCATGACGCAAAATTATAAATTTATCCCCAGCCAAAAATACCGCTCAACGCGCCTAAAGATGATTTCACTTGATAAATTATAACATTTGTATAAGGCTTTTAAATTAATTTTCTATGTATCTGGACACAGAATGAAGTAAGAAGCCAAAAATACATAGGTTTCTTTTTTTTTCAAACATCGTTATGTAACAAGGAAATTCGATAGACTTTTTATCCATGACTAGGCCTTTTATACTTTTTTAGTTGATAATTTTTGTTTAGACGTTAAAAAAATGAGAAGTTAAATGAAGCGTGCTTAAACATTTTCGCTTCCGTGAACTGATGTTCGGTTTAATAGGAACACGTTTCGGTTTTGAAATAATATGACTCAGTTAGAATATCTATTATTTATTTATCAAAAACACAAGTACATAGAAAGTGGTCGTATAAATATCCTAAACCAGGGATCTCTGAAATGTGTATTACGGACTCTGTTGCGTTTCTTATTGAATGTATTTGAATTAAAAACTTCTTTAGTGTCGAATTTGAAACGCGACGAAACGAAAGAGCGATATTAGAATGAGACAAACGTATACATCTAGAGGATTTGACTTGCTAGAGAGTGAGATAGGATACATTACACAGTGTTTTTCATATACACGGTTTTTTCATTTTATATTATACTATCTGATACTTGTTCAGTCCTGAGCGTTTTAGGCCTGTTAGTATGTTTGTGTGTGCGCCTGTGTATTAAAACGACTTCGGAAATGGTATCATAAACAACGCGGTGTGTCATATGTCTTTTATATTAATATTTTACCTTTTTTTTTTAATTTACTTCTAACGCATGTGAACGAAGAAGCACTTCGACAATTCTTATCTGTGTCGTACTGTCAAGATATGGAATCGCCTCCTTCCTCTTACGATATCGGCTCCTTCAAATGAGGCGTGAAGAGGCACTTTTGCAGGTCGGCATGATGACAACGACTGCCGTTGGTGTTTACCACTGACAGTCGCAGTTATTTTTGGACTGTACTGTACATTCCGTCAGGTATTTTGCAGTCATTTTGACGAATTGGTATAAAAAGAAGAAATGCACACATTACGTTACGTAATCATCCAGTGTTATTCCGCAGCTGAAAGGGTTAGATACCGGCATGACAGCAACGATCAACGACGGTATACCGATCTTTCAGTCACCACTATTGTGCTTGAATTATGTTATACTTACCGCCAGGTACAACGCTGCCACTTTGTGCTGTACTATATATAAAAAAGATATGAAGAACACACTCCTAAGATGAAAACATTATTACATTTGTCTCTAGTTCGCTCATGTTTATTATGTTGTTATTTTATTATAACGCATTGTTATATTACAGTACATATTTTGATATATTCTGAACAAATGCGGGACGAGCCCTAGCGGTCATCTGTCGGCTCTTTGTCTTCACGTCAACAGCATAAGAGCACGCTTCGATATAAAAGCGGTTTTATTCTGAGAACCGATATTATGTCGATGAATCGACAGAATTATTTAGCATATTGTTCAGAATCTTTTAGCAGTTATATACAATTTATTGTTGTTTTATACAATTTTGCGTTTTACTTATTAAAATCATTTATAACAGAATAGTAAGAATTCTATTTTTTAAATATACCTTCCTTAAAC
Organism: Antheraea yamamai; assembly: GCA_036509395.1. Classification (NCBI taxonomy): domain Eukaryota; kingdom Metazoa; phylum Arthropoda; class Insecta; order Lepidoptera; family Saturniidae; genus Antheraea; species Antheraea yamamai. The sequence continues at coordinate 9,980,818 of AP028451.1, forward strand.
TTTTGGTGAGTTAACAGTACCGAATTTTATTGCTCAAATTAATCATGTTTTATATGAATATTTATATATCTTTTACACGTTTAGTTGTAACTATAAACCATTAATTAATTCAGTCTCTTCTACTAATATGTTCTCTCCTTTGTTGTCAATAAATATTCACTCATAGAAATAATTGTGTGTACATATCCGATTAAAATTATCGACAAAAGCGTTATAGTAATTCGAGATTAAATTATTATTCATACTCTATAGGTTTTAAAGATTGACCATATCCTTACTTAATGTAAAATTGCGATGTAGTTTATGATGGTACACTCGTCAAACTTAGAGGAACTATCTCTAAAATGTAGCTGCCGGGACATACCTATAGGCGCTTGGTGACAGATTTTTACCATGGGGTTGGCAGCTAGCCAGGCGGATTTAGGAACGGCCTTACCACCATGCTATGATTTCATCACACCGTTTTCCTTCACCGAAAGCTTGGTTTAGTGTACGTCCAGAGTGGACGCTATAATCGAGCATCGAGCGGGGCGTCGCGTGCGGCGTTCATGTGAAACAGATGCATTAATACGTGAGTGTCCTGAGTAGCGCGCGAGCGTCGCTTTTGGACGCTAAACGCGCCGCTCGCGACGCAACGCTCGACGCTCGTTTATAGCGTCTAATCTGGACGTACACTTGCAAGTATTCGAAACGTCGACCATCGAGCATCATAGCTTCAAATTTTTTTTTAGGGGCTTTTTTGGGAATGAGAAATAAAACATATCAACCCCATTGTTCCCCAACTTTTCTAGCTGCATTAGAATACTTGCTGATAGGTTTTCATTAACAAAACATACAGCATCTTATATTCACCCGAACAGTGTTCAGCCAAGATGCTGTGACAGATACCTATAATCTGATAACCACTGCTCATACTACTCGTCAACGACTCTCTTTCGGTGCTGTTCTTGGCACACTCCATCATCAAGTGATGCACATCCTCAATTTTTCTACACAGATCGCATTTGGGAGATTCCACTTTCCTCATTAAGTATGCAAAACTTCTCGATGGACAGTGTCCCGAACGTAGTCTTAAAGCTACCTTAACTTATTGTTGGTTAAAGTAAAAATAAAGTTAAAACTTTAAATTACTAAGTGATAAGTGATTAATTTTGATTAGGTTTTTTTTTAAATTACTTCTATTACCGTTTAAGCATTTCGAGTCGCCCTTATATCGTTGTAAAATCGATTGTCTGAATACAACCAAATATCGCTATACGAATCGGGGACCTATTATACATCCCACGTTAATGTTGATTTTGGGACTATTCAGGCGAGATTATTTCGGGGGCGGATCAATTTTCACAAGCATTGTTAACAGATCGATATGTGACAAGCACTTGAGACGAGCCTGACGGTTAAATATAGATGGGAAAGTTCGTAATTACTGCGTCCCTTCATTAATTTTGATTATGTCGAAGGAGAGTTGGTTGGTCTTTGCTTGGGTTGCAATTAAAAAGAAGCGTGCGCGATTTTGTGCTTTCAGATGAAAAAAAAACAAGTTATGATATGAAAACCAAAAACCTAAAATATCTCTATGACAAGTTAGAGTGAAGACAAGATAAGCACACGTATTTTTCATGTTCTCGCACCATGACTAATCCATTATCGATACCTCTCCATAGAACTACCGCTTTCAGAGGGTCATTTAAATATGCCGCCACTCGTTGTTGGAACAACATCCCACCGCCATGTCGATCCAAAAAGAGTAAACTTAGCTTTAAACTCTCATATAAGCATTATCTATTGCAATTTGAAACTCAGTAATTAAAGTGACGTATAATGTATTCACGCAGTTCTATTGTAAGTTCTGTTTATTGGTGTGTATTTTTTTTATTTATTTTTTTTCTTCTAAATTTATATTTGTTTTGTTTAATCCTAAATTTGTGGTTACAGTAGTTGTATCTCTTTAGTATGGCCATCCGTGACGTGTTACGTGTGTCTGTGTACTTTGTTTGTTCGTTTCAAATTTTGTATTAACATTAACGTCCGTTTATCATCATATATAGGCTCCCATCGAAAATCAGCGCTACTTACTGTATTGCAGATTTTTGCTGAATGGGTTCGCCAATTGTTGGACATCTATTTTTCATTTTTTAAATTTATAATTAGACAATTAAATTAATTAATAATTAAAATGAAACTAATTAGTTTGTGTAATTTAATTTAATTGTATGGTTGTTCCAACAATAAAGTATTTCTTTCTTTCTTTCATATCATCATCAGTTTGTGAGAGACCCACTGCAGGGTCGTAGGCCTCTTCCTGAAGGAAGATAGGGGCAGCATCTGTTAATGAATGAGTAACAAACACATTCTCATTTATAACATTGAAAATGATAGAAATATATAAGCCGTGGTGATCTAGTGGTTTGACCAGTGGAATATCATTTCGATGTCCGCAGGTTCGAACCCCGGCATGCGCCAATGAATTTTTCGGAATTCGCGTACATTTACTAATTTAAATTGGTAACATTATCTGCTGACGGTGAAGGAAAACATCGTGAGGAAACCTGAACCTGAGAATTGTTCTTGTAGTACTACTGTTTGTGGGAAAACATAGAACTGTGGATTACTCAGAGTTTGATATCGCCAATACGTCGTGTGCTGGCGTGGTGATTATGCCCATACCTTCCTTCGGAAAGAGGCCTAAGACATTGTAGTTAGGTCTTTATAGACTGACTGATGGTGATGAGGAAAATTATATGTCACGGATTACAATTAACAATTTATTTCACAATAAAATATATACATAATGTACGTTATATATACATTGTCAAGGCGACAACACTAACACCTACGTCCAAGGGAGAGGGTGGAACTTATTGCGCGGGTGTGGGGGCTGCGCGGGCGCATGAGCTGCGTGAGTGGTTCGGCGCCTCACTCACTATTGTATCGCTCGCCGATGAGCACATAAATATATATTGTATACCGTTTACATAATTATAAAAAAATATTAAACATATAAAAAGTTACATCATTTCACAAAACACCTCTACGGCGCCCACATTGGTCCTTCGAGCCGGATACGATTATCATCGATCCAGCTGCGACGTAGAAGTGTCATACAGAAGGCAGTACTGCTAACAAGCATATGGTGAAGGCGGTATGTTGGAAAGATAAGTCAATCCTATTTTTTCTTTTACCATACATTCCGTCCATTCAATCCATTTGTGTCAGTGTTGTTTCCTTTTAAAATTTTTATTTGTTTAAATATTTCAACTATATTATCCACATTCAATCAAATAATAATTATTATATTTTAACACATTATTACTAAATTCGCAGTTCATTTCTTTATTAAAGAAATAAACGGGTAGATAGTATTTAGCTGGGTACATGACGTGCCGAGCGTATTAGTACAATCCAACAAAACTGTGCGCACTGCATTACGGTGCAGTATTTTAAAATATTCAATATATTTTTTGAAATTTCAAAAAAAACTGCTGTTATACTTATTCATAAAGAAGTATGGCCGAGGAACAAAGTTTAATCAAAAAACGTGGTTCTATAAAGGGTCGATTAACGTTATTTAACAATTACGTAAATAATTTACCTGATATTTTGGATAATGACCTTAAATTAGAATTACAATTGCGAATATCAAAATTAGAGTCATTATTAGACTGTTATAATGAGATTCAAGGCGAAATTGAATGCATTACGGCGAATCCAGGCGAACAATTAAAAGAACGCGACACATTTGAGTGCATGTACTTTAAATCGTTTGCACTTGCAAATGCAAAGTTAGGTGTGACGAGTGAGCAGGTACTTCATCGCTCGGGTTCGGATATTAGCAGTGTGCGACAACAAAATAACGCAAATGTTAAACTACCTACAATTCAATTAGGAAAGTTTGATGGTAATTATGGTTCTTGGTTGGAGTTTCGAGATACATACCTATCGCTTATTCACGATAATCCTGATTTGAGTGACATAAATAAGTTTCATTACTTACGTGCGTCATTAGATGGCAGTGCGTTATTAGTAATTAAATCATTACAATGCTCCTCACCGAATTATAGTATTGCTTGGCAATTAATTTGCGATAGATATGATAACAAAGAAATGCTCATAACTAATCATGTGAAATCATTATTTAACGTTTATCCAATGCAGAAAGATACATCGTATAATTTAAAACGATTAGTTGACAGTTTTGTTAAAGATTTGAGATCTTTAGCTATTCTGGGTGAACCGACGGACAAATGGGATACCTTATTAATACACATGCTTTGCAGTAAATTTGATCCACTAACACTACTGGAATGGGAAAAATTAAAAGGAATAAAGGAAAATCCTGATAGGAGTTTTGAAGCGTTATTGAAGTTTGCGAGAACTAGGGCTGAATTATTAGAAACAATGGAACAAAATAAACCTAAATCTTACAAATCATCAGGAGCACATAGCTTA